>CM022947.1:87652834-88048124 GCA_012931725.1 Litsea cubeba
TGTTTGTTTGCTCGTTTTGGATGACATTTTATTAACCAAGAAAAATAAATAAATAAAGGTAGGTATGTGGGGAATATCAACTTGGAGAACTTGGGTAAAATGCCCCCCCCAACCCAAAAAAAAAAAAAAACCACTATGACTGAGGTGGAGTAGAAGACTGATAATGAATACATTTGATCATGCCTATGCACAAGAATTTGCAAGAGAGATTTGGCTCAAAGTCTATTACATTATTCTTCTGAGAATGGCTCTGAGGCGGTTCTCACCTGGGTCTCTAGGATTCGAATTCTGGGTATGCCACCTATTTCCACCTGTGCGAACACCCTTCCCACTTGTATGAGATTTCTTTTTGCGTGTGCGGTCTCCTTTCTTACTTGAGTGAGCTTTTTTCCTGTGTGTGCGGGCTCAAAAAGAAAAAAGTTTTCTTCTAGATCCCTATCTGCAAGTGATAACAGTTATAAAAAATTTATTTATTTCAATAGTTTAGTTGCAGATATACAAATGCATCACTGATTTACAAATAATAAAAAAATATAAGTAGGTTATGATAGTCTTTTATCTTTAGTGACTTGATAGAGATTTTTTTGACTTTTTGTGTAAAAAGTGAATGTTTTTTTTTTAGTGGAGAAAAGAGACCGTTTTTTTACCTTTATTTTTTTAGAAAAAGGAAAGAGATTTTCAATTTATGTACTTTTGATATGCCCCTGATCTTTTTTTATTTGGTAAATGGAGGGTTTACTTCACCTTCACTTTAATAGTAAATCTCCAAACGGGCAATCTCATTACAGGTGAGGTGGGGTGGGGTGGGGTTTGGTTTATTTTGTGGTTGAGATAGAGAGATGACTTTGTTGAGAGAGGCATGCAATAAAGTGGTGCCGGCATCTAGAATGTATATGTATGTAGTTTGATGATAGTAGGTGCGACTTGCGAGACACTACTCACTACTGTCCACCAGTGCTCCACTGAACCACCTACCAAACTCATCACAGACTCTTTATTGTCAACAAACACCATCCCAATCTGTGTCCAAAGTACTAAGCTTAGGGAAACCCTCAGCTGTAGCGTGCGAAATAACCATGTGGCAGATGAAAGATTAAAAGTTGAAATTTCAGGGCCCGCCTCATCAAAACCAAAATGGTCCATCATCCCGCTCATCAAACCCTCTCTCTCTCTCTCACCCTTTCTCGCCTCTCTCCTTCCATCATCCCCTCTCGCATGCCTCTCCTTCTGTCATCTCCCATCTCCCTCTCTGGACTGCCTGTAGATCCTCCCCGCGCCCTTCAGAGATCTCCGCCCAGCCCCATCTTCATCTCTGCCATGACACGTTCTGCTCCCAGCCCCATCTCCGTCACCTCCAGCGAACAAACCCCCTCCCCTCGTGCGTTGCTCTCCCTGCACATCCCTCGGAATCCCTGCTGCCCATCCCCCCCCCCCCCCCCCCCCCCCCCCCCCCCCCGCAATGCTTTCCCCATCCCGGTGAGAAATCCACACCAAACACCCCTTCCCTTTCCCCATCTCGGATGTAAGACCCTCACCCCTCTCCCTCTCTTAACTCCCTTTTCCAGTTTCTATTGTTTAGGGTTTCATTTTCCACTAGGAACAATGGAAAATCATTCTCCCCCAAAATCCACTTTTCATTTTTTTAATTATTTTTCTATGGAAAATGCTCCAACAGAACATATGACGGAAACTGATCTACCCCAGGATTGAGATTGAGAATGCTCAACTTTTGAATAGTTATAATTCCTGAAACTGTTCAAGTTTGTTCTTTTTTTTTTAATTTGGTTAGGTTAATTAAACCTTTTGAGTTTCTATGAACAGGATTTTACTGCACTGATAAAATTGAAAAAAAAAATGGAAAATCATTCTCCCCTGGAATCCATTTTTCATTTTTACCCAGATGAAAAACAATATATCTTTTTTCTATTGCAACTCTTTTTTGTATTAATTGCTTTTTATGAGAAGAAAATTGGTGACC
This sequence comes from Litsea cubeba, assembly GCA_012931725.1. Taxonomy (NCBI): domain Eukaryota; kingdom Viridiplantae; phylum Streptophyta; class Magnoliopsida; order Laurales; family Lauraceae; genus Litsea; species Litsea cubeba. The sequence goes on from CM022947.1 coordinate 87,654,813, forward strand.
TTTCAATTTTCTTTTCTATATCAGAATATTTTATAATATTGTCTGACTTTTGGCAGTTGTTTTTGCGTTCTTAACTTTTATAGGATAAAATTTGTTCCCATTGACACTGAGATGAGATGGCTGTCAATGACTGGCAGGATATTATGTATTGGACTTGGATATTTTTTTTTCAGTGTATTGTCTGATGATTGAGACTGCTCAGTGGATGTGTGTGATTTTTGTAATGAGATTGTGTAAATTAGTGTATGAATGGGGTTGCATAGAGAATGGATTAAATTTGTTTCAATGGAATGTATTGTGAGAAAAGTTTCAGGTTAGTTTTTAAGGCATGTATGGATATTCATGATGTTCCATGTTGAATTCCAAGGTGCAAATACAAAGGAAGATCTCAATCCGGTCACATAATGTGTCTAGTACCAAAATCAATCATCTAAATTGGAAGCGGTTTGTGATGGTGTTTGATGAGAAAAAGTAGCAACAAACTTGATGGTGTTTGATGAGAAAAAATAGCAACAAAGTCCACTTCTAGAATTTTGGATTTTGCCATATGAGTAGTTCATACTATCAGAAACAACTCCACTTGAACAATTTTGGAGAACAATTGACTTCTTACACCCCATACATTACAGTGGCTCTTACTCAAGTGAGACTTGAACTCAGTACACTCTCTCAAGTTTTGATACATGGAATTGCTTGAAATTTTATACCCAGTGAACATAACAAACTCACAACCATTCAATATGTTCAACTAGTTAAAACTTCAACATTTCAACAAGAGATTAGATTTAACACATTTGACCTAACCAAATTTCAAACTTCTTAAGAGAATGTCTCAGAACATTCAACAAATTCAACATATCTATATTTCAAAAAGTTTTAGGAATACAATAAATGAAAGCAAACAAGACAATATACACCATCTCAAATCCTACAACACACCGGGTTAAAATCAGTACCCCTTCAACAATGAGCCATCAACATTTCAGCTGCATGAGGAATAAATTTATATGAGAATGATTTAGTCCACTTCACATCCATCCTTTATGGAGATTTTTGATGCCTCTATGGAGATTGAAATGGAATAAGAAAGGCAATTGTGGGGATGGAGGGCCTTCCATTCAATCCTTGATAAACTTTTCCCTTGCACATATCAGGCCATAAACATACCACATTGTCAGCCTCTACACACCTCAATCTCTCCAATTCTGACTTCATAGGCCTCGTCCCAGTCGAACTTTCACTCATCAAGAGTTTGGGGTCGCTGGATCTTTCCTGTGTGTTCAATATTTTCAAACCACTTCATTTCCTTGGTCCTGATTTTGGGTATGTGGTCGGGAATCTTTCTGGGCCGAGGGAACTCTATTTGGATGGGGTGAACATATCTTCTCCCATGCCGGAATCGCTAGGGGTGTTGGCCAATCTCACTTCCCTCCATCTTCGTTCGTGCAATCTAACTGGAGAATTTCCTATGAAGATCTTTCAACTGCTGAATTTAGAGACTCTAGACTTGTTGATCAATCCCCTCCATTAAGGTACTTTGCCTGAATTTCCTTCCTACAACAAGGTGTAGATCTTGTCACTCTCACCCACAAATTTTATGGGAGAACTGCCCAACTCTTTTGGAAATCTCAGGTACCTGCAAAGGTTGGAGCTCGCTGGTTGCAGCTTCCGTTTGATAAAATCATGTTCATAGAAACTCAAAAAGTTTAATTAACCTAACAAGATTTTTTAAAAAATGAAAAAACTTGAACAGTTTCAGGAATTATAACTATTCAGAAGGTGAGCATTCTCAATCTCAATCCTGGGGTAAATCAATTTCCGTCACATGTTTTGCTAGAGCATTTTCCACAGAAAAATAATTAAAAAAAAATGAAAAGTGGATTTTGGGGGAGAATGATTTTCCATTGTTCCTAGTGGAAAATGAAATCTTAAACAATAGAAACTGAAAAAGGGGAGTTAAGAGAGGGAGAGGGGTGTGGGTTTTGCATCCGGGATGGGGAAAGGGAGGGGGTGTCAGGTGTGGGTTTCTCTCCGGCATGGGGAGAGCAATTGCGGGGGGTGGAGATTGGAGACGACAGACGATGAGGCACAGGGATTTTGGGGGACGTGCAAGGAGAGCAACGCGCAGCGGGAAGGGGTTTGTTCGTTGGAGGTGACAGAGATAGGGCTGGGAGCAGAACGTGTCATGGCAGAGATGGGGCTGGGCGCTGCGCGGGCTGGGTGGAGATCTCTGAAGGGCGCGGGGAGGAACTGCAGGCAGACGAGAGAGGGAGATGGGAGATGACGGAAGGAGAGGCATGCGAGGGGATGATGGAAAGAGAGATGCGAGAGAGGGTGAGAAAGAGAGAGAGGGTTTGATGAGCGGGCTGAATGGACGATTTTGGTTTTGATGAGGCGGGCCCTAAAATTTCAAGTTTGAATCTTTCATCTGCCACATGTTTATTTCGCACGCCCCAGCTGAGGGTTCTCCTGAGCTGCAGCTCAGGGGAGCCCACCCCTATATATATATATATATATATATATATATAGGGGCAGGCTCTCCTAAGCTGCAGCTTAGGGGTATCCTAAGCTGCATTAGTGTAAAACTGGGTGACACATGTGCTCACACATGTGCGGTTTACACACTGCGGCTTAGGATATCCTAAGCTGCAGCTTAGGAGAACCTGCCCCATATATATATATATATATATATATATATATATATATATAGATGATGATGGTTTCGTTGCTTTTCATTCATTTTCCAGAACACAGACACAATCTTGACCCAGATGGCTTCTCTAGTTCTTCTCTTAGCTGAGTTACTCCGACCAGATAAATCAAACCTGATCAACTCTAATTCAACTCCGGCATCATCATCTTGCTCTCGCGTTGCATTGGCTGGTTCTACGGGCAAGTGGGCTGTGAGAGAACCAATGAGCAAATCGCCGAAGAGCGAAAATGAAGAAATTGTTGAGGATTTATCAGAGATGAAGGTGTCTGTTGATTTTATTTGGCCTTAAGACATTTCCCTCAATGCAATTTAGTTGATTTTAGTGAGGCCTTGTTAAGTTGTTTTAGCATGTAACATGTTTTACCTATGAAATCGATAGATAGATCATGTGCTTTGTGCTCGTTAGGAAAATTGAGAGGTGTTTCTGTAGATAGTAAAGTAAAAGTATATGAGCTGATTTATAGTTGCCGATAAAGATGGATGTCTTTGTGAAAAGTCAATATTATTTATTCTGCTTATGCCTTGGTCAGGTTCTATTGTTCTTATGCCATTGTTCCAACAGCCTGGATCCTGTGTCTCAGCCATTGCAAGGGAACCATGTAATAAATGTTTGGAACTCTATCATGGGTTCCACATAGAGATAATCCAAACTATTTAAGATAAATGTCATCCCAGTCAATAATACATCCTTTAACTTGAGTTCAAAAGGAGTGTGCCCCACCATACAATTGATCACATATTGAAAACTGTGATTAACACCATGTCAGCAGCCAGGGGCGGATCCAGGAATTCAATAAGGGGGGGCTGCACTACGTATATTAAAAAAAATTATTTTTCATGATTTTTAAAATTTGGAATGCATAACCCAGTGCCACCGGCAATTCATACGACAATGTCACATTACATTAGGATATATATGTATACCAACATGTTACGTACATGTCGTTATATTCTAGCTTTAAAATTTCAACTTAGTCGTGCTTTTCGTAATTCGGTGACACACATTCTTTTGTCAGTAGTGCTACATGGACAAACTTTTTGGCCAGAATCTTGGACAAACCCTATGATATCCCCTTGAATATCCGGATAATATTCAAGGGGATATCATAGGGTTTGTCCAAGATTCTGGCCAAAAAGTTTGTCCAAGTAGACTTTTTGTTATTTTGTAAACTACGATATGGAATCCATTTACGATATGTAAGCATTTTCTGATATGACTCGTTGAACACTAGCTAGATTTATACTGAATGTGACTTAGTTAGAGGGTGAAATCTATCAAAGGCTGTAGGTTAGGTTGTGATTTAGCAACTATGAGTACATGATCGATTACTTTACTGTTCATCAAATAGACAAAGTACCACTTGGTAAGTTGTAATACTATATATATTTTTATTTTTTATTTTTGGCTAAAAGCTTGGGTGGGCTGCACCCAGGGTTGTAAATGGGTACCCGATTCTCCGATTACCCGAAGGTTCCGACCCGTTAGGATCCGGGTCTGGGTCCTTATTTTGGTCCCGATAAGAAAATGGTTCCGGTTCCGGATCCTTTTTTTTGGAACCGATACCTAAACGGTTCCGGTTCCGGATCCACGGTGGCTCAGACCCATGGACCCGGGACCCAACCCAATATATACTAACATAAGGTAACTTTATTATGTGAGAACATAACCCTTTTTACTTTTCTACTTTTCTACATTAGGGTTTTCTACTTTTCTACATCTCATTGCCTGTTTGGATGTGATTTCTGAGTTTTTGGTTAAAAGTGTCTGTTATTGATAGACAAAATATCACATTAGTGTTTGTAGGTACGTGATCCAATTGAAATGTGAAAAAAGCATAAATTTTTTTAAAGAAAAATACAGGTATTAGTCTAGACCCGGAACCGGAACCAGACCCGCCTCACAAACGGTTCCGGTTCCGGTTCTAGTTCCCATTATTCTTAACGGTTCCGGTTCCGGTTCCGGTTCCCCTTCTTAGAAAACGGTTCCTGTTCCAGTTCCACCCTGGACCTGGACCGGAACCGACCCGTTTACAACCCTGGCTGCACCCCCTATATCCGCCCATGTCAGCAGCTATGCCACGTTAGCACTAAGTCACATTTCCGTTATGGGATCAATTTTATGGTGGGGCACACTCCTTTTGAATGAAGATTTGCATTTAATTTCTTTGAAGGGGATGACATTCATCCGAATGGTTTGGATTATCTCTATGTGGCTATGTGGGCCCTAAGGTGGAATTTACGCTGCGACATATGATTCGGACTCTTGTTACAAATGCCTTTTATCTTGAAAAGACCTTTACTAATATAACAAAATCTTCACTTGACAGATCATTGAGGCCAGTGAGATTCACCTTTATTCAATCCAATCCCCTCAAACTTAGGTCTATTGTGCCCTCCACAGTGAATAGTAACCCCTAATCTTTTGACCCAATATTTGGTCTCAATCTTTTCAAGGGAACCAGTATTCTATCATTACATGTATGTCATCTTCTGAGGGATATCCACTTTTCCCCCAAGTTTAATGATGTTTTTAACTGTCTAAATTGAATTATAACCATATGTTTTTTGGAAAAACCTTAGGTGAGCACTTATGCTCACATTAAAGTGAGCACCGTGTGCTTAAATACCTAGTGGGGCCCACCGCTCATCCATATGAGTGGATCATAAAACAGGGACCTCTTGGATAGTCATCGATCCGACACCCATCCAAATGGATTAGACCTTTAGAACGGCTGTATACTTATTTTGGATGGTAAAAATTTATCGGCCGTTGATCAAGTGATTGGGATGATGATTCGAGCCTCCATCACTATACACAATTAGTTTATACATCCCCAGGTGGGCCCACAAGTGGGCCCACAAGAAACGACCCTCACCTTATTGTGAGCACTAATGCTTAGGTGTTGGGGTATGTGTTTTATTTATTGGTTTTTGCTATAGTGGGACCCTCATACATTGCTAGGGTAATCTTACTAATATGTGGTGAAATCTTGTACTTTCCATCAAAGGTTGTTAAACCAAGGACCAGAATATTATGATAGGGTTGATATTTGTACTCAACTTTATCTACAAGGAGACATTTCCATTTATCCTCTACCCATATAGAGACATGCATCAAGTGGGCCCGGGCGGAGCTGGTCCACATATAAACAGTATGCTGTCTGCTAGTACTAGAAGATTTTCCATATGATAGTCGGTGAAATCTTGGCCTATCAACTCTTGTGCATTTCTATGCTACCAATCAATGCCTATGATGGCCCATAAACTTTGATTTCCAGGCCTACAACCATCCAATGAAAGGACCCACTAAATGACCATTAATTAAATCAGTCCACAACCCAATTCCAATTGCCATGTTTCTATCCAACCGTTGATTAGTTTGCTTCAAGGCCCATCAGATGATGCAGCGTCTTCTAGAATCTAGACCATCCATCGAGCGTCATAAAAATCGGACGGTATTCGGCTGCTAGAGTCAAATGGATGGTCGAGATGAAACTCTAAAACAACTTTCCTTTCTTTTCCAAACCCTTAAAAAAGGAGAAAACCCCACCAAAACCCTAACCCTAAAATCCTCCACACAGGCGTATATAACCTCCTTTCTCGTTCAGTTTCTAACAACTTCAAAACCCCAAAATTTTTCTTGGATTCTTTCCAAACCCATCCCTCCAAAGGCCCCAGAAGTCAAAAACCCAAATCTCTGATTCCATGTAGCTCTCCAGTCTGAGTTTTTTTTTCTCTTTTCTTCATCTTTGTTGGGCAGATGAGGAATCTCATTTTAATGGGTAATTTGCATCTGAATTTTCCATTGATGTTATCACCTTGGAGATCTGATGCCCATCTCATTATTCTCATATTTTCCCATCTTTTCTTTTCAAAGCTTCAGTTATGGGTTTTTTTTTCTTGATTGTGTAATTATACCTACCATCTCTGTTTAGTAAAATCTTTTTCATTTTTAAGTTTATAATATATGTTTTGGGTTTTTTTTTTTTTCAGAAGAATCTGGTGCTAAATAGATGGTGTACATTCTTAATTTCTTTTATGTTGATATTTATAGGGACTTTATGTTTTTAATGTTCATATTCAAATTTTTCTTTTTTTTTTTTTCATTTTTAAGTGCTGTTATAGTTATCTGTTTGTGATAATTAAAATACAGCATGGGAATTATTATCATGTGAAACCTGTTTTTTTATTTGGATTTTGTTAGTTTCTTTGATTTGGTATTAATTATTTTGAATGATGTATTTATTTGTTGGGGCTTTGAGAGAGTGAAATGATGATTTTTGTTTCCCTATTGGTTTGATTGCCGATATGATGGCATTCATATGTATTAGCTCTATCTGATCACTCTCTAAATTCTCATCCATTCTTAGCTTTTTTTAGTTCAATTTCTTCTATCAAGTTGGAATCTTGTTAAAGTAATTTTTTTTAGGTAAACCACTTTTGAACATTTGAATTGAATCTTATGAAGGTGGTTTGAGTTTAACTAATCAAATAATTGGTCTTTTTTTTTTTGGGTTTGATTATTCAACTAATTAGTTTTGATTTACAAAGTAACTAATTACTTTAGTTTTACCAAGTAACCTCAGTAACTAATTATCAAGTAAGAAATGCTTTACCTTTGGCTACAAACCACTTTCAATTTTTTCCCCCTTAAAATGTAGATGTCATTCAATCCAAAAGGGATATTATTCAACCCATTAGTAAGTCTTCAAGACTACCTTTCAAAACTAATAAATCCTAACATGTTTAGAACTAATATAATATATAGCTTGTTACATGTCCTCATCCAATGGGTCGAATTTGTATGGATTTGGAACCGGACTTAGATTATAAATGGGAACCTAAAACAGTTTTTAAATGCCCTTTTCTTTTTTGAGTTGGAACCAATGGGAGGGTTAAAATCTCTTAACATGAGCTTATTATGGAAAACAAAAGAAAACAAAAGAGTGAAATAAAATCTAATGTTTGTAATTTCTACAAATACGTTTTTGAATAAAAAAAATATAACCGTCACATCTTAGTTCACTCTTTATTTTTTCTCACGGCAAACAAGCATAAACAGGAAACCAAACTACCAAAGGGCCTTGCTGTGAGTTTTGGTTGTTGAGGTTAAGGTTTTTGACATTTCTTATTTAGAGGCATTTGGAATTCTTCAAAACCCATCTGAATTGTTATTTCCAAAATGCTAAGGGGCTCCTTATTAGTTAGAATAGAAAACCGCGTTAGTTTATTAGTGTGAGCCTAAGAGGTGCCAGTTCCTACCTGCACCTTCCCTTGAGGTCTACTTAACTTCCCTCACTTGATGGCTCAATCACCTCACCCCTGAGGTCTACTAACCTCACCTGATGGGACAGGGTAAAAAATAAAATAAAATAAACTAATTGGATAATGATGAATTGAGATCACATTTCATTTGCTTCTGATAGGGTTATTTCATTTTCATTCCTAACTAGAATGTAGTCAGTTTTAACTATTTGGGCTTCTGCATCCCATAGAATGTTTTGAGTTATATAATCAAATCAAAAAATCAAGGGCACTAAGGAAAATACTATGTAATTCAATTAAGAGGATACACATAATAGTCACAGCCCAGAAAAACGTGGGCTCAGGCATTAATCATTCCTAATTCACTCACTTCATATTGGGAAGACTCCGATCAAGACTCTTGGATGTTAGACCAAGCTCAGATATATGGGATTATGGACTGTGGGATTATGGACCTGGAGATTCATATGCATTTTCCAAAATAGTCAAATTTCAGGCATAATGCGAACTGTCAAAATTTGAACTGGTATTATTTTCAACTCACTCTTTTCTATGGGGTGATGGCCCAACAAAGATGGGGCCGACCAGATATACAGGCCAGACCCCTTGTCCTCTGATTTCAGGATTACAAACTCAAGGCCAGAGGCATTGCACATAATTTAGCAAATGTTATGTCCTTCGTGCAGGCACATTTGGAAGGAGTCAGCTTACCCTTCTCCCATAAAAATGGTCTAGCAAACCCAGCAAAGAGCATCTACAGAGGAAGTTGACCCTGTGACTTTTCTTTCTTTTAGGTCAAGATGAGGATGCAAGTTTCTGCCAAATGCTTTTGAGGATACAAGCGGATGTGGGCAAGTGTTTTTTTTTCCCCTGTTAGGGGGTTTGGACTTCATTTAATTTATGATCCTCTTCTATTTTGATTCTTGGTGTATGCCCCATTTGGAGAGTCATAGATTACTTCTCTCTCTGTAATCTATTCTTTATCGAAAATTGAAAGACTTGCTTATCTTCAATTAAAAAAAAAAAAAAAAGGTTTCTCTGCAAAATGCAGAATGTAGTGCAAGGTGTAAATTTGAAAGGTCTGCTCGGCAGTTATTCCATTCACATTTTCAAATTTGCAGACAGACAAAAAACTGTACAACTGAATGCTAACTCTTGTAATAACAGATTGCTCCATTGTAAAAGATTTCTTTCATTACATAAATCGCTTTCTTCTGCATACATTTCCAGCCCCAAAATACCTGTATAGGTTTCACCTTAATGCCAAACTGCAGTTTGCGCTATCATATGGTATATCTTGTAGATGGCATCAGGACCAAAATTGAAGCCTACCCAATTCTCAGTATGGGACAAATGATGCAGCAGACACAAGGCTCATATGCATTTACTGACCCAAAAATCAAAGTCCACATAAACTCACATAATGACATGGATGTGAATGTATAGATGACACTAACTCGCAGTTCTTCTCATTGAGATATCTGGACTGGCCTATGAGGCTTGGGTGCTGAAATACATGAACAAAAAAAAAATATTTATATAAGTGTGAGAAAGAGTTTAGTATGAAATTAATAGGTAAACAAAAGCTTTAAAATATATTAGTAAGCAGTCCCTAAATCATATATACACAATTATAAATACACCTTTCATATCACTAAGAAAAGTGGTTTCATTAAAGAAGAAACAATTACAAAGCTGAATTGCATTGATAAATAAGTTGGTTCTATCAACATCCACGAACCATGGTCAAGTGTCATTCTTGCCATGAAAATTGTTAAACTCAATCATGCCAGTACTTTGTCAAGTGTTGGTCTAAAAACCCAAGTAATGGTCAGCTATATCAAGCACTTGGCATACTTAATACGACTGGTACTTCGGGAACTAATCCTACTGCTAGAGTGTTTCACAGAATGCAATTTGGAAATTATAAAATCATCCAAAGAGGGAGTCTTACAAGACAACATTAGTTATTAATTTTGGGGTTTTGGATGTTCAAATAAGTGATCAATCATCCAGAAATAAGGTTGTGTAACTAAAAGAGGAAAGATTAACTACACAATATGGTACAAAGGAACTTGATTCAGCATATAAATAAATTAAGAAAAAAAAAAGCATCCTTAATGAAAGTATAGAAATCATATGGGACATAGATGAGAGGTCGTAATGAGTGTGATAACTGTGGTCATGTTTGAATTCCATGTTGGAGCCGGATTGCACCAAGGGTCTGCTCCAAGCCCTTCTATTTGCTTGGTGACAGACAACTTAATGGCAGATGTATAAGATGAAGTTTTGTAATTCAGAGGAAGGAAGGCATTCAAGTCAAATGGATTGTAACTCAAATGATCAAAGAGAATATAATGATTGCAAATCTAAAGGATCGAGAAGTAGAGAAGTTAAGAAGGTTGAATTTGAAAATAACTTAGTCCCACACAAGGTGCCACTTCCATTCAAGGAAGGTTTTGAGTTTTTTTATTTATTTATTTTTGTTTTTTATAACAGTAAATTTTATTAAAGAAAAAAGAACAAACAATGAATGCATAATAAAAAAAGAAAACCAAACAAAAATACAGTCAGCTAAAAAGAAGGAAGGTTTGAGTTAAACATAACAAGTAGGATTAACACAAGGTGGGCTAAGCAGAGACAAGCCAGTAGAGTAGTATGCAATTGTTAAGTGGCACTTCTGTCAAAAGGTCACGTTTATAAAATAACAGTTAGACCTACTTAGATGTATGGAGCTAAATGTTAGACGACGACAACAACAACAACAAAAAAAGAAGAGTGAGAGAGAAAAACAAAGAATAAAGTTCATGCAAATTAAATACGACTGGATTAGGAATGAGTATGTAAGAGGAAACCCGAAACCCAGGGTAGCTCCAATAGAATAAAAAGCTGAATCATATTTTTGAGATGGTTTCACCCACTTACAGAAGGCCAGAACCAGCCCCTATAAGCTGAATCAAAGGGTGACATATGCTACAAGAGGGAGAAGAATAAAGACAATAGCGTCAAATAGGGTCGATCCGAAGAGTAGAACTTGCAAAAGGTAACCCTACATAGATTGTTTGAGGTGTCAACAATGATGATAAGGATGATCCCTTAAATCATGGAGAATTGGCAAGTGTAAGGCTCATATAACCAACACTATAACAAATATTACTTTCTTGTTACATAATTAGATAAATAGGATTTTCGTTATACTTGCTTAGAGTTTGATTGTAGAAACTTCATTAGCCAATCCCAAATTAATGGGCTTAAGGCGCTGATAATGATGATAAGCTTTTTGTCATTTTTAAAAATTTAACAATAAAGTTGATCTTAAAATCCAACAGCATTTGGATTATTTGTGTGGATTTCATTGTATTAAGTTTGTACTTCCTATTTTAACAAATATTACTTTCTTGTTACATAATTAGATAAATAGGAGTTTTCGTTATACTTGCTTAGAGTTTGATTGTAGAAACTTTATTAGCCAATCCCAAATTAATGGGCTTAAGGCACTGATAATGATGATGAGCTTTTTGTCATTTTTAAAAATTAAACAATAAAGTTGATTTTGAAATCCAACAGCATTTGGTCCTTGAATTAGATTTCAGACACATTGTTATAATTTTGACAAAACTAAGGACAAGATTGTAAAAATATTGGTCCCTTCCATCTGGTTTCTCGAAGTTCAATGTAGATGGCACAGATAAAGGTAAGCCAGGTCTTGCAAGTATTGCAGGTGTCCTTTGGAATAACAAGGGAGACGTGCTTTTCATGTTTTCTAAGCACGCGGATCTCAGGGAGTCAAATGAGGTTGACGTGTTGTCTATTCTCGAAGCTCTAATGATTTATGATTTTCTTGTATTCATTTCATGGCAGGGTAATCGTGGAAAACGATTCCACCAATGCTTTGGTTAACCTCTACGGAAGAGGGCCGATGGAAACTCAATTTTTATTTTAATGAAATAAACTTCTCTTATCATCGATTCAAGTGGATTTAAACAGATAAGAAGATCGTAAATGGCAAGGCAGAGGCTTTGCCCTGGCAATGGGTGAGTTTTAGTGTTCCCATCATGTAGCTTTTGTTGTTTCTAGTTCAGGCATAATCTCTTATTCCCCCCCAATCCCCCCACACCAAAACAAAAAAAACAAAACAAAAAAAAGTTTAGCAAATGATGATAGTTACTCTATTAAAATTGAATATAAGAGATGTGACATGAAGAGCAAATACCATTGGGATTTCCCTGATCATAGAAACTTCGTAAAAGAGAGATAGCCTCTGATGCCATGATTCCTCCAGTGCATTTGAAACCCTTTTCTTGAAAAGCTTTCCTACTGCCAAAAGAACAGAGAACTTGACTCTCATCATAGTGGAAATGATGGTGTAGCTCATGTAAAATGAAGAAATTTACAGTGTTTATATGAGCATTTGCTTGGCCCAACAAATTGTCCATGTGGGGCTACCTTCTAGGGAGTTATGGTGGGCTCACAGAAGATACCGCCCAATAATCCCCAGTAAATGTGAACATGTGGTTGTAATTGTCGATGTCCATGGTATGGGTCATCTGATAAGAGATACACACAATGGCTTATGGTGCATTTGGTTATGTGGCCCACCAGATTTATGCAATATATTACCAAATGTGGAGTAACACAACTGAATCTATCTAAAAAAGCGCATTTATTTTAGTCAGGCATTATATACTGCTTCATATGACTTAGCAGGACAATGATGGTTAATTTTCTGTATGGGAGAACCTTGAAAACTGCTCAGCTGTAGTTGAATGTAGAGATAAAATGGACCCACAACCTCCAAATTTATCGTTAGCACAGCCATAATAGACTGCTCTTATTCCTATTTAAGAATGAGAAAACAAATAACCAATTCAAGCGTTAGACTTAAACAAGCAATTTATATATGCATTTGGATGTACCTAGAATTGCAAGCAGTTCAAATCTTTCCGCAGGAACAGAAGGTCATCCATTTTACCATGGATTTGAGCATAGAAATCAGAAACCGCATTAGGTAAGTGAGATACAGTTCTCTGCCCTGCTCACCAAATCCATATCAGATGCTAATATTAGTCTGGAGTTGAAAAGGCAGAAATATCTTTCCACCTAATGTGATCTCCAAATTCCATGCTGCACCAAATGCATGGCACAATAACCATCCATTCTGTCATAATATTCACACAGATTTCCAATTTAAGGAGCTTAGATGGTGATGGATCGGGTTAAACAGGTGACCCACCCTGACTGGCCTCTACTAGGGTTGGGCTTGAGAGTTGTTTTGTTGGGTTTGCAGCAGGTATAGATCTACAGATTTTCATCCAAGTCGAGTCTAGAGCAGGTTCAGGTTTTGGTTTGCCCCACCCCACCCTGTTCATCCCCAATGTATATTATATTCTATATAATACACAAAGCTCTCTTTGTGCAGTCGGTATTTGACACTCAAAGTGACAGTGGTGAGTTTGCAGGTTCAAGTCCCTCTTCGTGTTGACATGTATATATAAAATATTTCTCAATGTCAATATCTTGAAATAAAAAATTAAAGATAATGATAGTACCAAACCAGACCCGATCAATACTTGTCCAGGGCAAGTTTGGTATCACATATCATAAACCTATCGGGGGTTGGTGTTGTGTAAATGGTCATAGGTGTGAGTTGGGGCCAATTAGGGTTGACTCCCATGCATGCAAAGCCAACCTGTTGTCATTCCTCTAGGGAGGGGTACATCCAAATGTGTAATAAACAACTGGGTTGATGAGCAAACCAAGAATGGACAAGGCTGCGGCACACATAATGCACGGTTCACATGTAACATAAAGATCACATCTTGAAAATTTCTCTGCAACTTCTAGTTGTGAAAAGCCAGATTTTTGCCATTGCTCAAGTAGTATGTCAATTGCTTCCATCTCAGCATGCCTGGTAGCCTGTACACGTAAATCAGTTTATCGGTAATACGCAACTGGATAAACCCAAAGCAAAATGAAGAATTTGAGACAGCCCACTACCCAAAGTCTCTCTATAATTGACTATGAATGCCTTAAATTTCACAATTTTTGGTCTTCAAAAGGATGAGGGCAAGACCTATCACGAGATATCTGCTGATGGTCAACAGAGCACCAGACTATCAATTTAAGCATTTGGAAAATGTGCAATGCTATGGCCTGTGAGATATACATCCATCCATCATGATATATACTTTAGAACACAAAATCAAAGATCCTAAAATGATACTTGTCGAACTGAAGAATACAACATAATTCTAGAAATATCCTAACATTAAATAAGGAAAAAAAAATTACATTGCAGACAAGATGATGTGTCAAACAGATACATCCAATTTAACTCAGTTCACAAGGTACTACATGACCTAGATCATTCATCTTATGGTGCCTACTGTAGTCTGCAGGTGGGTCACGGGCTATCTCCAATGAGTAGGAAAAAATGCTAGATGATCACGGGGGTCACGGGCTAGCTGCAATTAAGGAATTAATGCAAGAAATTTCCAAAAAGGACTTACTGCAGTCTGCAGATGGGTCATGGGCCATCTCCAATAAGGACTAATTGACATCCGGCGATGAGTCGATGACTGGAACCTTTTTAATAACCATTCATGGACAATCCTCAAAAAATCCTCTGATCGTGGACAGGACCGTGTACCATTTGTGGTAGGGCTGACCAGATAGACAATTGGCCTGAGTGTCAACCAGTGTGTCATGTGGGATATGGAGTGCTTGATAGCCAACGGACCGTGTACCATTTGTGGTAGGGCTGACCAGATAGACAATTGGCCTGAGTGTCAACCAGTGTGTCATGTGGGATATGGAGTGCTTGATAGCCAACTTAGGTATAAGTTCCAAAATCACTGTGATTTCCTTAGGCTACCTAGTACCAATACTGAGAGCCATGAGTAACCAGATTACAAGACAGGACATAGAAGTATGTCTACAAGATCATTGCAGAGGTTTGATAACTAAAATGTGAAAATATCTAGTTGAAGAAAACTATATGAATCTTACTGAAAGAGAAAAAAAGAAAAAAAGTATGAAGCCCATACATTTCTTGTCTCAGTGGTTCTGTTACTCCCAGAAGCAATGACCTTTCCATCCTCCACAATCACACAACTGGGGGAAGAAATTCAAAGAAAGCAAAATGGAACAAAAAGTAGATTTCAGGAGAGACAACCATCAAAACTCCTATAACAAAACAACTCAAGAGGAACTTTTAGCAACTAAAGGTATTGTGTTTACAAGGATTTTAGTTATATACTTCTATTATTAGCTACTAAAGACGTGCTTATAAAATGATAAAAAAAATATATTTATGTTTATAAGAGAGCACAAAAAGTAAACTAACTCAACTTCTACTTAATGTGAGGAATTTTGAAATAGGTCTTATAAGCAGGGACAATCTCTGAGAATATACAGGAAGAAAGAAGAAACAAAGTAACTATTGAGGGTCAAACTGGAATTTCAGTTGACGAGGTCCACTGGGCCAACCTGACCCAATTCCCTCCCCCCAAACCATTATCAGTGAACAGATTGTAAGCTAATCAGATCAGCGTGAATCCTTCTCCAACCCAGTCACTAGTCAAGATCATGAGACTTGGACAAAATGAACAACCCAAAAGTGGGGTCCAAACTGGATCCAAGTTGGGCCAGATTCAGTGGGTAATTAGCGTAACTTGAACCGTTGAAAATTCCATCATTGATATGCAAATACGCAACTCTACCAATCACTAAAAACAGATCCAAGTTGGGCCAGATTCAGTGGGTAATTAGGGTAACTTGAACCATTGAAAATTCCATCATTCAGACGCAAATGCACAACTCTACCAATCACTAAAGACAGTAGTACATAATTTCAGTATCAAGTAGTATGCCCTTTTTTAGTTTTTATACACCCCACCCCTCACCACAAACCCCCTCCCAAAAAAAGAAAAAAGAAAAAAGAAAAGGTATCATGCCACTGATTCTTACTACATTTGAAAAGATAATAAAATTCACAAGTAATTTAAATAAGTTTCTTTATTGGCATAAAATAAAAATAAAAAACCAATTCCCCCGTGAAGGGAAATATTCATGCACATCTATCCCTTGGCATATTATGGTGAGGGACAACACAGCGGGACCAATTTTATGACCCATCCAAACCATTCACACACATGGAACCCCTGAATTACAATGGATCAACTGAGTTTTCACTAATCCGAATGGATTGGACCGTTGGATCGAGGGTCAATTTTTTCCTTTGATATAAAGTCGTTAAATTTGTGGGCCATGAATGAAGGGGTTAGAGACTTGGGATTGACCCCAAACTTGATATATGCGCTCATCCAAGATGACTCTTTCCATCCCCCCAAGTCCCATGATCGGTGGGGCTCTAGATGCGCCCTATCAAGTTTGTCCCTCACCATATGGTGAGGGATGGATACACATGAATAACCCCCTGAAAGTAAACATCATTTAGTAAAATTTTCCATACAACCTTAGCATTAACCAAGACAACCAATATACCATGCACTCTAGTGATTAGGAAAAGAAGAAAGGCAACATCATAAAATAGTTATACATCAAAACTCGCCCAGCTACAAATGACAATGATGCATCGATATACATATGCAAAGGTAATAGTAATAGATGAAAATGAAAATGAGCATATGCTAATGAGCTTACCCAACAGGTACTTCTAGGTTGTGTAGGGCGAGCTTTGCCTGCAAAAAATAAGAAACAAACAAGCATCAGATGTAGGGATGGTAACATAAGGGTATTGAATACTTCATCTTGGCATCTTTAACTCCCACTTAGGTAATTACCAAAAAAATAAAAAATCTCACTTAGGCTGACACAGCCTTGTCTCGAGCATGACTTGGCTGAGACCCAGCCCAATTAAAATTTTATATTAAAAAAGGAAAAAAAAAAAAGACTATGTTTGCCTATTGCAAACCCGTATGAATTTGGGCTTGATCTGCGAAGGATCGAGATTTATGTAGTGAATTCACTGTCCACATCATCATCACAGTTACTTCAAAGAAGACTTCAACTACTTAATATATAATCCATGTTCATATAATGTTGCACATTAAAAGAACTCAAAGCATGCAACAGACAAATAACATACAACGATTCCAAGATGCAAGCATTGATACAAACCATAGTTGTCATGTTCATAATTTGGAATTTTGGTTTGGTTCAAAACTTTTACCCAAAACATGTTTCTAAATGGGGCGAGTGGAATACTAAATCGCCAATGCCTGAGATAGATCATAGATGGGCTATGGCTTTGATGATAACGGTGATGAAGATGACTCAGTTCAGTTCATTTAGTTCTGGGCATCTACTAGCTACCTTAACAAACTCTACTTATGGTACAGGAACAAATATGCAAGATAGATGGGCTATGACTTTAATGATGATGATGACTCAGTTCAGTTCATTTAGTTCTGGGCATCTAGGACCTACCTTCACAAACTCTACTTCTTGTACAGGGGACAAATATGCAAGATGGGCCCACTTCTTGTCATTCCATTGAGTGAAATTGACCCAATACTCTACCTACAGAAGAGATGGGCCACACTGCAAATTTTTCTTATCTTATCACAAACTAGAAGTAGTGTTGATAAACATTACCATCACCATCATCATCATCACTACCATCATCGTCAACAACATCATCATCACAACTGAAGTCTTATCCCATCTCTGGATTCAGCTACATAATCATTTGTTATATAACCAATATATCAAGCCCTCTGGCACAGTACACGTGGCATTGGTCACCCTTAGAGTTATAAGAGATTAAGAATAGACGATTGGGTTGGACCTGACTGAAACAATGGTCGCAAGTCCAATCTAAACCAATCAATTCAATTAGTAAAAAGCTACCTATACTGGCAATCATATAAATGGACTTCAATGGTGTGAAGTGAGAACTACGATTTACATGTGAATGATTAGATAAAGTCCAAAAACAAATGGTCCGTACTTAAATTTGTGTTTCTTGGTTTATATATGTGAATGAAGCATCTACCCATTCAGTAGATTATTTTCCTCATTCTCAAGGCTCACAATTAGCTCTTAAAATAGGTCACAGCAAGTTCTACCACTTTCAAGCATGGTCTATGTCTTGGCCAAAGGTACATAGTCATTGAGTTTAAAGAGAATACCTGCTCTAAGGCAAGCTTCATATATTCATGCGCTGGTGATTCATCTCCTGAAGAAGACATCTGAAACGGTACACAGGTAAAATATCTCATTTGAGGACTACTGAAAACAAGGAATTATATGTTATAATCTTTCATAATCCCCTAGAACAAAGTTAACAAAATGTGAGATCCACAAGCTGGTGATCCAGGGTTAACATGGTCTGTGAAAGTGTTAATAACTGGTAGATCAAATCCATACACCAGCATTTCACACCCAAACCAGACTGGTGGTTAAATATGTTTAAACCTAGCCCCATGGTTTTAATAAACCTTGTGAACCAAATGGTATGTCAGGTTGACATTTCCAGCCTGATAATTAAATGGGGCAGTTTTGTCTTGGAAAAATACTTAGTTACCCTTATAGTTCATCCCAACCAAAACCGACCCAACACAATGCCACTGCCCCTGTGGTTTTGCCAATTACACAAATGCTCCATTCTGGAAAATAATATCAAAGACCCCTGACTGATGGCAGCCCGAAGGCCCCGAACATTGTTGCATACTTACATTAAGGTATTTTATGTGGTAAAACAATGCTTTGGACCTCAACCTTCTGTTACATGATGGATGAGGCCTATGTATGGTATGAGTGAATACTAATCAGCAGCTGCCATTTTCAGCTTCTCAGCAAGCAGCCACAAGATTATTAAAGTTATATTGAGCTTCTAGGAATGGTTGATTACATTGGCTCTGGTTCAGATGGAACTCTACCTATGGCCAGTCTCATATCTACTCTTGATTCTCTTGACACTTGAACAAACAAATCTATTCACAGTTCAATCAATGAATAAAAAAGAAACATAAAAAATGAAAAAAGGAACAGAAAAGAAGCAAATACCAAAAACATAAATAGAACAGCAGTTCTTAGATGGGTGTCTCCAAAACCACAAAAATAGTCAATTCCAAAACCAAAACCATAATTCAAATGCTAACAACAACAACAATAGTAATATCTTAAAGATTTACCCCCCCTCAGCACAAAAAAAGAACATAACTTGGATGGGTACATCTCAAAAATCGAAGGGAGTACTTTTTTTTTTTTTTTCAGATGGGTGAGTCTGAAGGCCCCAAAACAATCTGACCCAAATGCTCTTTTTTCTTTTTTTGGGTGTGGGGGTGGGGTGTTTGCTCCTACAGTATCCAACAATCAGATTCAATACCAATATCAGAGACACACTTAAAAATCCAATTGCTACTCTGTCTTAGAATCAATGAACATTTAGCTTATTTTCCCACCCAAAACCAGAACGTTTTAGTCGAAAAAGACTCAGTCACATAGGTATAAATACAACCAACAACCCCCAACCCAGCAAAACCCTCCCTACCAACATGACCCTTCTTCATTCTCTCTCCTTTTCCATCCAGAAACTCCCCAAACAGTTCACGTTAGAAACTTTGAAGAAGAAGAAGTAGCAGTTTAATACCTGAAAAGGAGAGACAGTTGATGAAGAGGATCACTCAAGAATGAAAAATGCGTCACGTGGAGGGTAAAATCGTCGCCTATCTGCTTCAAAATGCTCCAACCCCGGCCTAACCCTATGCTGTTTGTACTGTAGTTCAATATTAGTGGCGGACCTTAAATAGGAAAGGGCGATTGTCTGCCTTATTTAAAAAAAAAGAGACGTGCGGTTCAAAACTTTTCAAATTAGTTTCTAATTTTTTCAGTAAATATTTAATTAAGGATATCGAGTCATTTAAAAGTATTTTCTAGTGATTTTTCCCCTTGATTTTTTTTTTAAAACACACCAACTACCTTTCATTAAAATCCATGATATGGTTTTGACAACCACTACATGCAGCCGATCGTCGTGAGGTCGTTAGTTGTCCTTGATTAACGTGAGGACGCCGGTGAAGGAAATGAAGAAAATATAGAGAAAATGAATGAGAGTTTTATTTCAATTGAGGACATTTTGGGTATTTTTAAAAAAAATTGAGGGAGAATTTTGTAGAAAAATATCTTTAAATGGATGGATGTCCTTAATTGAAAACTTCTTGAAAAACTTAGGGACTTATTTCAAATTTTTTTAAAACTTGTGTCCTTTTTTGAAACAAGACAAAAATTTCAATCCAAAATACAAGTTGTTTACCAGCAAAATGAAATGCAAAGCTAAAAAGGTCCAAGTATATGGAAAATACAAAAGCATGACTAGCTAGAAAGCCACCAATGCATGCTTCAAATTTGATACTTAAAAACTCTCTAAATGACCTAACAATCAGCTGGTCCAAGTATTAAGTCAGATGCCTATTCATTAATATAAGGAGAAAAAGGTACTAACTAGCAATTTACTTGAAACTTTTTGGCAAATACGCGAGCCTCCATTGATTTTATGAGCCAAAAGTGAAAATCGAAATTTATGAGTTGGCCTGATTTTCTGAACAAATTAAGCTAAAATAATAATACTAAAACCTGCTTCTTAGAAGTGTGAATAACATAGTATCAATCAAAAGTCCCAAAAGTAAGAATCATTATTACCTTTCCGTTCTCTTTTTAATAATTATTTTATGAAATCAAGTGAGAAGAGTCCAGAAATTAAAGTTATTCAGTTTTCAAAAGCCAAACATAAATCACAAACTCCAAACCATTTTTTTCCACCACCCCCACTAGCACTATGGTAAGATATTCTCCCTTTTAGGGAGACAAGTCCTCTGAATGAAGCACAAAATGGGTGTACTAGATTTTGACTGTCTTTAACAATGATGATAATCAACTTAACAATTTTGATATTTTCTTGGAAAGTCATAATAATATAAATTATTACATGAACTAAAACAAATGCAAATCAAGAAAGATGCACAATTAAAACTAAAAGATTACTAAGAATTGCTAGCTGCAGATCATGAGAAGATCGAACAAATAAGTGAATCAACTTAAAACCCAAAATTAAAAAAGAACACCAAACAGAAGAAAAAAACTCAACAATGCTTTTAGATGTCTCCCAATCACATGTTCCAACCAACTGTACTCTGCCCCCTACTGACTAGTTCAAATCAAGTGCAATTTGCTATGCATCCAAACACATCCTATAAAAAATCCCAACCTAAAGAGTATATGAAAAAAAAATACAAAAAATAAATAAAAAATACATAGATCATTTTCCTCATCTCTACAACTAGATCGATTCTCCTACACCCACCGAGCTTCCATCTTTTTCAAATTTTGTATAGAACGAGCTCAAACTCCACACAAGCAAGAAGCCTCTCTCTCACTCTAGAATAACAATGAAAACAACAGTTTGAAGCCTGAAGGGGAAGGGAAGCTGAGAGTCAAAGAGGGTTCAGGCTTTTGCTAGGAAAAAAAGAACATTTTTTTTTTTTGAGTAGTTGAATCGGGGTTTTCCTTTGGAGGATGGGGCTTTAGAAGACTTAAAATTAAGGGGCATGTGGTTGTCTCCTCTGCCCCCCATAAGCCTTTGAAAACGTATACATGGAAAAACTTTCTGGCCTGAATTTATGATCTATCGAACTCTCAAAATTTTATCCTGCTTATGGTCTATTTAATATCCTAAACTTACTTCAATAGAACTTGGTCTCTCCGACAAGTTCGATAAAAACAAGCGATTAATGATTAGACATAAGATTAAATAATTATATTTTAAATCAAACGGTAAATCTTGGAGCGGGGAACCAACTCCTATTGGAGTAGGATTTGAGAATACACCCATAGGCAGAGGGAGTTTATTTTGAGTCACAGGGATCTTCGATTGGTGGTCTTTGATGACTAAGGATTTCTCTAAGTCAAAGCCTCCAAGGATCCAGAGTTTGATATTATCTTTCACACCGAGGGTCTTTGTGTAATTGACAGAACCAAATGGAGGGAAAGAAAGGGTGTCATGGATGTGTTTCCCTTTAAATGAATTTTAAGTGCATGTAAGTAGTTAACTACTCATACCTTAGTTTACTTAGGCCTGTTTGTTTGGATTGAAATAATGGGATAATTAAATAGGAGAGAGGTGAAAATATAAGGTAGTACCGTGGACACTGACTGGACTTTCTTAGGACTTGATTACTAGGGTGATGGCAAGGCATTCATTTTTCATTGATTCAATTGTCATAAATGGCCAAATGGGAAGGTTATTTGATAGTCATTTTAGAATATTCAGCTTTGATTCTTAGTTTTAACCAATTATACTGGAATCTAGAGTTTTAGAATTGCTAGGAATTCAATTACATGAAGCAACCAGGCCCTTAGTGCCTGAGTGAGGCAGGGCAGGTCAAGTGCTTCTTTCACATGAAAGTAACTCACATTTTGGTTAAGTACTTTTTTCTAGTTGCAGTGCTTGTTTGCCCCTAACTTACATTTTGGTTAAGTACTTTTTTATAGTTGCAGTGCTTGTTTGACTCTAACTTACATTTCTCCGTTCTTGAGATGGGGACATACCGAGTTTACATCACATGTGGAGGAACTATTTATACTTGGGACATTCATACAAGGCTGCAAAATGAGGCATACAAGGGGCCAACGTAATGCTTACACCATGGTTGCTTGGAGAGAGGGCCCATCAGAAAGAGGCTTATCCCGAAGGTAGCTCCCAAATGAAAAAAAGCTGCCAGAAGGACACTTAATGACTTGCACAATTAATTCATGAGCTTTGGCTAAATAAAGGTTATTCTATAACCCACAGTTTCTCCACACAACATTGGCCTAGTTGCATCTAGGCACATACCAGGGATTGGCTTTGAACCTGTATCCAGGTCCAAAGTACTTTAATTTTTGGAGGCCATTTTGTACTAATATATGTACAAGTGGTAGATGTATTGCATGTCTGAGTAGATGCAGGATGCTCTAAAAGGCTGTGTATGGATGAAAAAAAAAAAGTCTTTTTAGTTGAGAGTAGAATCTCTGTATTACCATGTCATGAGCAATACATGTATCATATCATGGTTACTTGGATGCCCATTACCTACTAAAAATACCTGTGCTTTTGCTTTAATATATTTGAGGCACTTGGGTGCATGTAAAATGTCTGTTGTCTTAATAGTTACTATGATTATTATGTGTTACATTCCTATAAAATCTCACTGCTGAGGAAGATGTCCAAAATTATTGTATCAATGTTAGTACTAAGCCCTGTGCAGAAGTACATTCTATGATATAGCCAGACACTTCAAAACAGGCAATGTATCTATATCATATCCATACTTCATTTTTACATGTAAAATGCTCCTTCCTCATGTATTCATGGCGCATTTATTCATGCCATATCTGGGCATCATAAGTTACAATGAGTATAAGTGAAGTAACTATGCAGTATCACTGAACCAGTCATAGCCAAATGAGCAAGAAAATTGAATCAGATGTAAGTTGTTTAGATGCTTTAGAGGGTCCATCTGGCAACTCTTAGCTTAATTCACAAAGATCTAGCCCTATGTGCAGTTGATAGAGCTGAAAAATCTCTTTAGGTATGTGGACAACGGGCAGATGTAAAGGTAATTGAAATTCCTGTTTATGTCTGATCTCTGATGGCTGTTGTGCTTATGGATCAGATGCGAAGAATTTCCAAGAAAGATCCCCATATACCCATGTGAAGAGATTACATGATCTTGACTATCTGAAGGAATTACATGATTCTGGACCCAATATCTAGCCATAGCATCCTTGAGCACATAGATTAACAAAGTGGTACCATTGGTTGGCCATGGCCACTCCATGGATTGACAAAATGATAAAACAGTTAGGGAGTTGAAACATATTAACATTCCTTCATTGACCTCTTCTCTCTAGTCTAAGTGATGCCGCCATTTTCATGCTTATCCATCTTAGACCATCTGGTTCCATGATGGTTAATTACATCAACAGTTTGGGTCAGCATACCAGAGGCTCACAATCACAAACCATAAAATATTGTATATCCTCTGGTGGGAGGATAGTATTTTTCTCTCTCTCATGTGTTATGAATCCGAGTACCATGAAAAGCTTCAAAACGACAAGACAAAGCCTTCTCTCATATTTAACTTTCCAGAAGTAAAATGCAATGATCATTATCTGTAAATTTTTTTCTTAGTAATTTACTCAACTGGAAGGAGATGGATCTCTGACTATATAAATGAAGTGATCCCACATCTTGAAAAAAAAAAAAAAAAAAAAAAAAAAAAACAGAGATGGCCACATCATACAAAGTTACAAAACTAGGTAGATGAGAAGCAATTATTTTAAGAAAGTTCATTTGTTAATTAATCTCCAAAGATGGGTGATGGGTTTGACACTCTTGGGCGTTCTTCTTAAAAAAAAAAAACCCCAGTTATTGAAATCCATATTCAATTTCTACCCATCTTTGAATCTTGGAAAAACATGGGGCTCCTTCACATTCCAGTCACAATGGAGTACTTAAAGGGCTTCATTTCATCTGACCCAACTAAATTTAAAATTATTAAGGGGGTAGAGGGCTAGTGTATGCATAAACAGGGCCCATGATATATTTACCTACGTCATATCATGGTGGGACCTACCGTTGATATGATCAGCCCTATACCTCCCCGATTGGAAGATTCTAATAAACTATTCTTGTGCCTTTCTTCTGGACTGTCGTGTGTTCTCTTCACTCTCTCTATTGCAGACCACTAATTGACAGATTAGGATGTTTGAATAATGGAAATCTTTGAGCCATCTCCCACCCAAGATGAGCCAATCAGACAAATAGTCCGGGCCACTGAATAAATTGCCCCACATGTACAAAATTTAGTGACACATTCTGCCAGACACATGCTGAGGCTCAAGACCCTGTACTTCTCTTCAAACATTAGGGTAAAGCACAGGTGCATTATCACTAGGAACATGAAATCTGAAATATGTTATGGCATCTGGAAAGTGGAAAGTTCTTAAAATCAGTGTGATACTTTTTGTCTACTTGTTTTTAAACATTATTTAATCCAGTCCAAGTCACCCCCCATACAACATTTAGTTTATCCTCAATTTAAGGTCAAGTTGATCAAATCACATGGGGCATGTTTGCTCTATAATTGCTGTATTTATGATATATTAAATGTAAGAAATCTGATTGACCTTGTAATACCTGTGCGTTTGTCTCCTAAAATATCATAACAGTTAGACTGATACACGACTGGATTCGCCCTCAAACAAGAGGAGCTAGTTCATTGCTTGGCTTTTGCTTAAACTTTTAACAATGCTGACCACCCAGTCTGAGATATCTTGGTCCATTTCCAAGATAAGTAATAAACTGAGTCAACATTGGAGTTTTTTTTTTTGAAACAGTGTCAACATTGAAAGTTGTTAGCAAATTCAAGCATGACGCGGCTCGCTTTTAGCTCATATCTTGAGTCTAGACTCAAGAATGTTTGAAATAATAGAGCTTCTGAACATTCTCAGCAATCCATGAAAGTTTAACCAACAGGATCGGTAGCAAGGCATTTTTCAAGAAGGTATTGGTGGTAACTATGATGCACTTGATATTCCAACTAAAGTTAGCCAAAACAGCTAGTGGTGGCTTTTGCACATTATTGTTGATCCATGAAAGTTCACGAACAAGTCTGTAGCAAGGTGTTTTCCTAGAAGGTGAGTGATAACTATAATGCACTGGAAAGTTAGCCAAAACCCAACTAAAAAGTTCGCCCAAATGCTAGATTTAGCAGTACTAAAGACTAAAAAAAACATAGTAGTACAAACCAGCAAGGTGGCTGATTTTATATCACGTGCCTGATGGCATGATTCATCTATATTTTAAAGCCTAAGGATTGCAAATAAGCTAGAGATGTGTAGTAGTAAATTAAGCATCACATGATCAGCTGCTTCCATGTTCCTACATATTAGAAATATTGTCATTAACCTCATGTCAATTGTAACTGAAATTACCCTTTTTATCTGTTCGAAAGTAAATTATGCAAGCAAAGTACTATTATGGAAAGATTTCACTAGGATAATTCAGAATTGCAGGGAGAGCATTATCAGGTATTGGGATTGTTCAAGCAAGACTCCAAACCCAATGTTTAATTCCTTTCCTTTTTCTTGTGGTTTCCTTTGTTTTGATGGGTTTGTTATAGTATTCTCATTTTTCATTGTTTTGTCTTTATAACATGTTGTTTACTCTACACTTTTTCATTATATATATATATATATAGTCATGATGGTGATAGATGTATTTCCTCCCACATAGTCCTAAAGACAGCTAAAAGGTTTTCTTTTAAAAGTTGCACATACCATACAAGTAAAGAGTAAAAAACACATATAACCTTACAAGTATTTATAATAGTATAAAAGAACTCTCAAACATCTCATTTAAAGCAACTGCACTTCCATCTTCGCATAATCTCTCTCTTTTCATTTCCTTTCACCCAAGACCATGAAAGGCAGTTCCAAACCTTTAGTTGCTATTACTTCATTGTTTCTCATTCATTTCCTTATATGCTCCCTGTCATCTCATCCCTTTGAAAGAAGAAATCTAAGAGAAAGACAACCACCAAGAAGATTGCTACTTTCTCTTGCTTCAGGGTCAACAAATCTCAAGAGCTTGCAAACAAGAACAAAAGAGCCCAAGAAAGCTGTGGAAGCGAGTTTACGGACAGCACCGCCAAGTGCTCCCAACCCGACACAGAACAAGTAGTCACGCCTAATCTATTCTTTCTTCTTATTAGGAGCAGATGAGGAGAGAAATGAAAAAAAGAGAAGGAAACCTTCTCTTTTCTTAATTTTGTAGTATTTGGTTTATTACATTTACAGAGTAGGAGAGTTCGATCTGTGAGATTTCATTTCTTCTGTTCTTTATATATATATATATATATATATATCTCTCTCTTTTGAGGAGGTGGATGAGTGTTATTGTGATCTATTGTAAGAAGTGATAAATGTATTTATAAATATATACAGAACAATGATATTCACATGTGTTTTAGAGCATGCACTCAATGAAAAGGTGTCTGCAACTCTGCATAATACAATAAAAATGAAGCAAAAATGGAGATAAAATTCTCTACCCAATGGGCTTCAAGTACTTAAATCTATTGGTTTTCTTTCCCACTACCTAGTATGTAAATTTGCTTTATTTGATTGTAAAAGTACTGGTATAAGTAATCCTCCAGAAAAAAAGACATTTTCTTCAAACTAATTGTGTGGCCACACCTCCTATTGTTTCAAGTATCTTGTACTAGAAAAGCCACTCTGGAAGCACTGATATTTCACTGACCACAAGATGCTTTTGGCTGCAACAATGAGCACCTTCCAAGAGCTCTTAGTTCTTGTTTGAGCTGATTTGCATCATGACAATGAATTTTTGGTAAATTTAAATCTCGAGCACTCAGTTAAGGAAGTCATTTTTCTTATAACCAATTTTTGTTCAGGGTTCAGGGGCTCTCACATGTATGATTTTATCTATAAGGTCCATTGCAATCCAACCGGGTCAAATGCCAGGTTCAGTCTGATTCAGGTTATACTACACTACCATCTGTGAACCAGATTCTTCTGTCCATTGAAATCATGGTTCATTCATTGTAGTTTACAAAAATAAAGATAAATGGTTTGCGATCGAAGTTGGGAACAGGTTCGTACCAGTGGGCTTTAATGTTTTGCGATCCAACATGTCGATCATGAAGGAAATAAAAGATTACGAAAATCCATCAATCATCCGTAATGTAAAGGGAAAAAAAAAAAACGGATGGTTGAGATCTTACTATACAGTTGACTTTATTGTTTGACAAAATAAATATATTTTTCATAAACTAAGATGAAGATGAGATCACTAATAGCCTTATCTTGCAAGAAACCAAAAAATGATTATGAACCAGAACCAATGAATCATGCAATCCAACTAAGGAAGTAAACCAGGACCTCTGTATATTTAGCAAATTGCAACCCCCACAAACCACAACTAATTTTGATCCAGTGATATGAAGGTTCCACATTTTTTTTAACGATTAACTTTGGAGCTCTTAAATAGATGATTGCGATCAACATATTGTACCCATGTGGGCCCCCACCCAATAATCCACTGAGGACCCTTAATCCCACTTAGATCCTACTGTAGACATTAGATGGCATAAGGTGGTTCGACATGGCCTTCATGTGACATGCAGCAGAACCTTGTACTTGTCGCACTTGCTTCAGGGTATCTATTACATGTCTTCACCATCACTGAAGCAGAAGAATCATGTATTGAAAACAGTTGCTTGTTCTATTATTTTTTTTATTACATATTATAAACTATGCCATGTGAATTCAGCCTCCAATCTGTCATAAGCCAGTGAGGAGCAATGGCAATAAGCCATCACATGCATTACCATTCGATCCTATCTCAATCACATGTGGCATGTGATTGATCTTCTTCTTCTTGACGACAAACCACAAACAAAGGTGACTGGAGACTTAAAGAGGGGGCATTGAAAGGTCAAGGTGGAGATTCAGTAGGAACAAAATTCTTGAGCCTTATTTGGATCTTGGAACTTGGTTGCCCCCCATATTCAAGTTTAATGTTTTTTGAGTAATTACTTTTCTTGGCACCCCAGCCAAGGGAGCTGGGACCCATGGAGAAACCACGTTCACATGCGAGGGGAGGATACTCACACATGCAGGGTGGGAGAGACTCATGAATCAATCCCTGGTCATATGGGTGAGAGGCGGGGTGGAGTGAGCAACCAACAGGGCAGCCCCTTGTTCTCTAATCAAGTTACTTTTAACTATCAGTAATCGGTTGCTCTAGAAAACCAATTACAGGCAATCATTTTGGATTAAACAAATCTCCACCTTCATCCTTCACTGTTGAAACCTTTGATAAAAGCTCAATTCTAAGGAATCTTAGGAGATCACACAAACAGGGCCTTTTTGTAGTCTATTCAGAGATAAGAAAAGCCATTTGTTTGGCCCTGCAAACTTTATTAATCCCGACTAAAGGGAATCAGAAAGGCCAACATAAAAGGTATCATTAAAGGAAGAAAGGCCATTTTCCACCTCCATCAGATAATCCTAACCATAAAACCTCGGCCCTTGTTAAAGGTGAACAGTTTGCTAAGTCCATCTGCCGGTCACCACAGGAGATGGCTAAGATCATATAGTAAAGGAGATAATAGGACATGGGATGATGGGCCCACTGGATGAAAGGCTTGGATTTCAATAAGGTAGGGTCAGTTGTACTATTTCTGATTTCTGTACAGACCTAAATAAAGAATGTACAAGTCCCTGTATATTTTTTTTTCCGTGTGAGGCTTCAACAAATGTCCTGTATAGATCCTTGAACTCAGCTCCCTGTAGTAAATTTTTTTTTTTTAACTGTAGTAAGTTTTGTTACCATAAGTAACTAGAATTACTGTAGCTCAGCTGGTAAGGGACATGAGTGTGTGAGTGAGCATGTGTGAGTTCCAGTCCATAATGTAGGAAAAAAAAAAAAAAAACCTAGTTGGTAGCATTTGAAGAATTAAACAGGCGCCTATGGCTTGGCCCTTAAAATGAACAGGAAATTCAGATGCCAAACTGTTAGAAGAAACCTCTCTAAATAAAGATAAATTCCACATGGAAAGCTTAGACCCGTTTGTTTGCATAGATACATATGAATTCATGGTCAAATTAGCTTCATTGAAGGATTATCAAAGAGATGAGGGATGGAGAATATAAGATAGCAATATAGAAGGAATCTTGACTTTCCTAGGACTTAAATTACTGGCATGATGGCCAGGTATTCATTTCTCATCTTCCCATGATTCAAATTCCATTAAAAAGGAGATTATTTGATGGTCATTTTAGGTATTCACCTTTGACTCTTCGTTTTTAACTGCTTGTAAAAAGTTTGGATTCCTAGGAATTCAATTACATGAAACAAACAGGCCAACTAGTTTAGTAACAACCATCATGCTCTTGAACGTCAGGGTGCTGACAACATGGCTCTGTGCAGTACTGTTTTTCTTAACCATGATGGCCTAATTCTAGGAAAGAAAAATGATTTAACTTTACATGGTATAACATTCAAGGTCTGACATGCGAACCCATGGCTGGTAGGATGGTCCTAGATGAATTCGCGGCTGAGGAACTGGTGGAGCGGGCACAAGGCTTTACCAATAGAATCCAATAGTTGGTGACTGATAATACCCAGGTGGAACTGAATGCTGCTGCTCTGGCTGTGGTTGTGGTGCCCAGCCCATTGTTTGATTGGATAGAGGTGGTGGTAGGCTGTTGCCCCCATACCCATAAGGGACGGCCCCCACTCCAGCCCAAGCCCCAGCCGACACTCTGGATTGTACATACTGCTGTGCAGGTTGCAGCATTGGGGGTAGTGTTGGAGAAGGAGCAAATGGAGGTTGCTGCTGGTTGGTTTGGGACATTAACTGCATGCTTGCACCAGAAGCTTGTACAGGTGTGAAGTAGAGCGAGCCCAGTTGTTGCTGCTGAACGGGTCCAAAGTAGCCACTGCCGATGTTAGGAATGGGCATTGGGCTTTCAATTTTGCGTTTTTTTCCTGTTAGATGGTCAGGAAAGCTGTTTGCAAAGCTACTGGTATTTAGGCCACAATTTGTGGAGGCGGCTTCTTTAGCAGCCACATACGCCATAGCGGAAGTCAGGATTTGAGCCCCTGATGTTGATGCAGTGAGCTGGGCAGCAATAGCTGCTGCAGTTCTCTTACGCTCTTCATCTGTGGTAGTTTTTGAATTAGCGAAGGAAGTCGCAGGTAGGGGTAGAGGTTGAGGGGAGTGGATCACTTGGCTTGGAGGTGGGCTGGGCTCTGCTGCAGTTGCTGATTCTGTTGTTGATATCATTGTGGTGGTACCAGGGCCGGAAACTGGACCTGAAGAAAGCCTTTGCTCAATGCTGACAGTTTGCTGGACCTGAGCTTCAGCAACCTAGGAACCACACCAGCAATCAACTTTCACACAAGAACAACTTAAACCATAGCCTTTCATTTGCATGGATGATTTGGATAAGAGAAGATGGGCCCATGTATGTCATACCAAGTGGTTTATCAATTTGATTACATTTTTTCACTATAGATTTATTTTGATTGCAATTTTGAAGAAGAACTTCTGCAGTGTTCTGGTAATCAGTCGAGTAAACTGCACCCAATTTGGTCAGGTGGCATGATTGTCTATTGTCCAAACCATTCATTGCATGTATCACAAAATCCCGCAGTATGAACTAATGCTTGCAAAATCATATGTGGTTGATAGGTCCAATTGAACAGATGGGATAGTTTGCGAGTTTTTTCTCCAATGGCTAATCCAGTGAGACCAAACCAATCAATAGTCCTAATCAAGGACCATCAGGATTCTCAATGTACGAGGAAAAGCTTTTCTTTCTTTTGGTTGGCCACAGCACTTGCTTGCAAGAGTGACTTAAGGTTATCAGGAAAGCTGCAAGTGCTCAAGCTCCACACCTCCTTTATCAGGGGAAATGCCTAGCCAACGCAACTAAGGCATTGTAGGCATGCTATGAGGGGAATGTGAGCACAATGCACTAGATGTCTAACTGTAGCACTGTGCAAGAATCATAAAGAATCAAATACCTTACTGTATTTCAGTGCTAGAGGTTCATGAATACAAAAGCATATCCAGAATGGTCTATTATGAGACCTTTCTTAATAATGCTAAACATCAGTAACTGTAGGAAACTCAATTGATCTTTATAATGGTGACAGCAATAGGCACATGCTGATACCTTGCAGATGTTCTACCAATTGTTGCCTGAAAGAGCAATAACTCCTCTATAAGGAAAAGAGAGAATATTGTGATTCTTACTTGCAATTGAGTGCGCACAAGCTCCAGCTTTGTCTCCTGAAAACCATTTGTGGTAAGAATAAATTATTATCCAAGTCTTAGGGTGCATAGGATGTGCCCTAATTCACCAGTGTTTTAGATAGGATGGCAGAATGGATGGTTACTTGTTCCACTCTGTAAGTTGGCACGAAACTAAAAAAAAAAAGATTAGGAAGGAAAATATATTTCTTTTGCCTAAAATTTCCACCCAAAATCAATATCTGATTTGAGGTTCAAAACGAACAAAAAGTCCCCATCTCATGTGCTTTCTCATTGACATAGTTGCCTCAAACTCACAGAGGAGAAGATGACCATCAGTTCTGCATTAATATTCAAACCAATCATGATGCGGACACAATCCAAATGCACCCCTAGATTTAAGAAATATTAGCAGTACAAGGAGTTCCAAGGTTTGGGCTAAAATTAAATGGTGACAAAAGGAAAGAGTCTGAAACCATACCTGTTCCTGAATTGCTTCCTTCAGTTTAGCAACCACGGTTGCCCTTTTTGCTTCAACACTTCCGAGTTGCTTAATACATTTACCAAGAATGGCCTTCTGCTCCTGGAGTTCGTTTGCCAATATCAAACCCTGCTGATTTCCTGAAGGAAACAAATTCATGTAAAAACAAATACCCGTCTCTGCAGCAATAGAGTCAACTGGACAATCAATTTCTGAGAGGATGAGCATGATGTAACACATGCACTGTGAAAACAGTAAGAGATGTCATAGTAAACATATAATAGGATTAATGCAACCAGTAAGTTCATACTCACTGTTCTGACCAACTAGTCAACTAAAAAATAGGAGATCATATAGCTTCATAATTCACTGGGTAGAATCCATACCCACTGAGCTGACTCAATGGAAAAGCCTTGAGTGCATTAATAAAGAAACGAAGGGAAAAGCATTCCAACATCTAATCCAGTAAGTCGAGGAATCATGAGGCATTAAGCCTAATCCGGTCTATAGTTTGACGCAAAGCAGATCTCTTTACAGACGTGGCCCGTGGTTTTATGATAGACTGTTGATTTGATTGGTTCCCACCCAAGTAACAGATGATCTGAAAAACACCCAGTTAGAAAAATCCCAACCCTACAAACTCTTGCCTAACTTTCTGTTGGATGCGGACCTTTATCACATTCCTTTATCATGTCTCAGCTCTCAACCATTTATTTCTAGGCCAATTAGGATCTTAAAATCAGGGAGATTTCAGGGCAATCCCCCATCAAAATATTGGCCCATAAGAACAACAATCTGAATGATAAAAATATAAGATAAAAAAATGTCACTGTTCAAAATATCGGAACACTATATTAGTGGCTGTATCAACAGTACTGGTTTTTTTGTCATGGTTCAAAATATCAACCGATACAAAGTACATTTGTTACTAGTTTTTTGTCCTTCCGTATTGTAGGGTGTTCTTTTGTATGGATTAGTGTGGTTTGGAATATAATATATTTCTCCTATATTGTCTCCATAGTTTGTAGTTCCCTTCTTTATTCTTGAATGTCTCTATCGCTGATCAATTAGTATTAGAGTAGTAAATACTCAGCACTTATTGGTACTACTTACAAGTCAACATTCAATTACTCATTGGCGACTGATTACTCCTTAGTGATTAGTAAATTGAATGAGGCGACTCTTGACTCGTGACTTCATGATTGTGATTCATGAATGAGGCAATAAATGGAGAGATTTGTACCTATAAGCTATGCTATGCTCCTAACATGTTAGTTGTGGTTTACAACTGATCACTATTCAAACTAATAAAAAAAAACGAAGTACTGATTTTCGAGCTTTTCTTACCCTGAAAAAACCTAGAAGCAAATAGCTAACATAATGACTTCGCTTCTTGTTTTAGATCTTCATATCGGTGTCTTTGATATGATTTTTAATGCTAGAGAACCCAAAAACCTTGTACCTTCTGTCCTTGTTTTAAGTGGAGTGGTCAAAGGAGTTCCAAAGAAGAGATAAATGGACAGGCAGATGTCTTGTTTTAGAGAATTCAAATCCACTACTTGTTTCGTCAATGTATCTGCTTCTTGATCACCATCACAATGCACATGCAAAAAACCACATTCATGTAATCCTTAGGATCCCATATCTCCCTAAGATGAATGCTAATCTCCATGGTGTTTCTCCTCTTCTCTTGGCCCAACTGATTTTTTTTTTGGAATCAGTTTCAACAATCAGGCTGCCATGACTCTACTTGCAAATCCTTCTGCTTCATTATATTTACTTCAAGCTCACTGCACCAGAAAATCTGCATAATGTTTGTCTTGCACTATTCCTTACTAACCATCCAGTTCCTGCTTGCATTCGATTACCCCTTGCTACACCAACCAAATTGAACTTTACCAGACCAGATGTGGCGGCTGCCACACCATCTCTCTCTCTCTCTAAATTTATTTATTTCCATAACCGATTCCTCCTGACCCAACAAAATGCCTAAGCTTTCATGGACTCCTTTGTTGCCCTATGAGATCAAACACCTCATCAGAATATTTTTTTTGTATGGTTGAAAATTCTATTATTCTTTCCTTCCAGATAAGACCATAAAGTCACTTATGATCAAGGATGAAAATAGAGGTAGCGGCGGGCGTAGCAGCCCGTCGCTAAACCGATACGAAGCGGGCGATACGTAGCGGCGTAGCTTCAAATCGCCCAAAAAATATGAAAAAATTCCAGAAAATCCAGAAAATTGTAAAATGAAAGAATATGTGGTTCTTTTGCAAAAGTAAGTAAAAAAAGGGGGCATAGCGGTGCCCTCAATATATGAAGTCCTATATCGCTGTATAAATAGAAAATAATAGTAATGATTAGTTTTTTCACATGTATTCATGTTAGTCATACTAACTTAGAAAGTAATGAAAAGCTCATGAAAAAAAAAAAAAAAACTAGAACATGAAATAAAGGCATAAGCCTTAAGAGTTAGGTCATTAATCATTACTCATTAGTGAACAACTGAACATTGAACAATCAAATATCAATACTTCAACATTCAAGGTTCAAATTCAATCAAGTGAATGAACTATGAAGTGATCAACAATCAACATTCAATACCAATTTAGAAATGACAGAGTAGAGAGTTAGTGAATGAAATAGGAATACCTTAGTCACCACCAAAAGGAATGTCTACCAAGATTCAAGGCATGGTTATCCTCATCCCCATCAGTGTTATCATTTGTATTGGCACCATATTGCATTTGATATTGATGAGTATTGGGATCCACAAATCCAAAGAAGGTAGCCGCATCGTCGTAACTTGGAGGAGGTGGAGGTGGATATCTATTATATTGCGTTTCACCATAGTCACCATATGAGTAGGACCCTGACACAGAAGACTGTTCTTGACCTTTGGTCCTATAAATAACAGAAGAGACTCAGATGGAGAGCATACCTGTTATTTATAGCTAAGTGTATACCATCATTTAATTCAAGGTCCATTATTCTGTATTCGGTCTCGTCAGATGGAGAAGTGACTTATACTAATAATTACCCTAAATCATCCATATGGGAGTTTGTACTGGAGATTCCATAATTAACTCATCCGATGAGGAGGAAGACTTCAAGGTCAACACATAAATTGATTACATCTCCTACTAAACGATGATGGAGACTGTGGGAACTAAAGAGGTTCCCTCCCCCACTTAGTTATTTAACAATGAGGGTTCTTTATAAAATAATTTAATTAAGTTCAGTTTGAAATTTAGTAGTAATAGGTAAACATAATTAAACAGGTTTAATATCATATCTAGCAAGTTATGATAATAATAGACATCCAAGCACAAAAAAGGAAAGACAACCAGCAAAAGAGTCCTAGCTATCATGGTCAAGTAGGATCCTTTTGTCTTCATGATTGCCACTTCTTTAAAACATGTGCTTCACGAAAGGGGTCCGGGGGTATCCCCCGGTGGGGATCGAGCCTGTGTCCCTTCTTAAGAAATTACATTGAATCCTAAGCCTCCTGATGAATCCTAAACCCTAAACCCTAAATCCTGAGAAAATGGAGTTAGGACCACTAGGGGGCAGTCAAAGAAGGTTCACAGTAGTGAAAATGGAGAAAAGAGAGATGAAAAAAATGGGCCAAAAGTCGTCATGGGGGGGGGGGGGGGGGGGGGGGGGGGGGGGGGGGGTTTATAAACCCCCCGCCACGTGGCTGTAGCGGCCGCTACGGACCGCCACGGGTGCGACGGCCGATATATCGGCCGCTACGTATATTTACATCCTTGCTTATGATATCAACTTGTGCATGTCTTTTCCTTGTGTTTGATACAAGTATGCTCCCCAGGAAAAATCACATCTTTTTGTTGCGGAAATCCACACAGCAGAAATGCACAAGATCTAAAATAAACAAGGAAATAAAATAAATCAAGAGAAGGAGACACCGAGATTTACATGGTTCGGCTAGTTGCCTACGTCCATGAGGCAACAATCCAGGCTTTCTTCTTTGCTGATAACTCGAGAACATTACAAGGGACTTTCTTTCTCTCACGCACACAACACTAGCACTCACAAAACCCCTAGAACTTCAAGAGCATTCACTCTACGACGATGCACATGCTCTCTCAAAGCTCTCACACACTAGTTCTTTACATATATAAAGTTGGTGAGATCCATAATTAGAAAGTCGCACTCCTAATAAAACTCAAACACTAATGCCAAAATAGAAAGTCCTAATTAGAAAGAATTTTAATAAGAAAGAAACTTGGGTTCACTACAAAATAGAAAGCCAACTTCAAACTTTCCATAACACTTTCAACCTCTTAGGGGCACTCGTATCATGTGAAAAAAGGAACAACTTTTTGTCATAGCTGGTAAGCAAAAGGCATTAGTCAAAAAGATGGCCGATGTCTTCATCTTTTGCCTCACACAAAGGAAAAGAAAATAACGTCGTTGGTGGAATAATCCCTATTATTCTCAGATTCATCCTTGTAAGCACCTTCCATGCAACTGCTCACCAACAAAAGCCTCCACTTTAAGAGGAGCCAGCCCAAACCACATAGAAGAACGAGGGAAGGCAGTATGGATATTGGTGAGAGCAACAAAGAGAGACCTTGTTGAAAACACTCCTAATGGCTCCTGCTTACAAATTTTCGAATCCTAATAGTCCCCACAAATAAAGCGTAGTTAAGAGATAAAAGTAGCGACTTGTACTTGACTGACTCTCACAAATTCCTTCTGAAAGGAATAGATTACACTAAATCTCCCCACTCCAAAAAAATAAAATAAAATAGAAGGGCTCATAACAGTAACAAATGAAGACACATTTGTACACATGTAGGTACCTAACCATAAAGGACCCATTCCCTTCCCATGAATCCTCCTAAAATGTCATTTAATCCCCTCTTTACACCAAAAACCTCACATCCACATGAACTTCTTACCATGTCTTCACTGTTAGTTCTCTTCACCAGTTCCCCCAAGCTTTCAACCACTATCTTGAATAGGGGAAAGAGGATCACTTTATCCCTAAAAGGTTAAAACATCGCCAAAGGGAGCCATTCAGCAAAACCAAGAAGAAATCCAAAGAAAGCATTCTTTTATCGAAACCCCCCCTCCCCATCCTTATATATATATATATATATATGGGAGATACTCATATGAAAGCAGCTCTCACCTTACTATGAAAGATAGGGTGGGTGCCCTCACATTTAAGTTGTTGGCATTGGAAAGTATACGTGGCACTTTTGTGAAAGCTCCTTAATGAGGCACATTTATGATCCTCCTCACAGTCCCGTTTCACCTCAACAAACCGAAGCCATTCACCTATTGGAAGGAGATTTTCAGCATTATCAGCAGTTCTGGGCCCGACTAGGTGAGATTTTATCATTTATAGTTTCTCTAAGATTCCTTCTAAGGCATTTTGGATACGGAAAGAGCTACATGAGAAACTTCTGGAACATTGAAAAAAAAAAGAAAGAAGAACAAGAGGGGAAATGAAAAAACCAAGGCAAATGAATAAAGGAAAAGAGGCTTTCCGGGTTGCTTTTAGTTAAAAGAAAAATGACCGATGATGTGGCATGAATGTGTTGGATGAAAGAATTGGGGCAGAAACTGTTAAAGTGTAATATTGTATCATAATAGGCCCATGGACCCAGTCCACTTGTATGATGATAAAGCCCAGCCCACTTATAAAGAGGAGACTTAGTCATATCTTGTACAGCTAGGCAACACCGTTGTATTCCTTTTGTTAGAGATCTAATTGATCTGATTAGCTTTAATTTCTTGATTTGTAGCCTAAACATAGGCATTGTAAACTCTATTTAAAGAGAAGAAATCCAAGATGGATATGATCGAAACAAAGTAATTCACAGACTTTCTCTCTCTTGTTTTTGCATGTCTCTGAATGTCATGGTATCAGAGCTTCAAGCCTCTGAGTGAATCTTCTCCATCTTCCAAGCATTGGAAGTTGCCATAGTCTCTGTGAGACTCTCTGGATATTTTTTCTTCATCTTCCAAGCACTGGAATTCGCCAGATCAGGGTGTGATCAGACGTGGCCCATCACAGATCAGCACCATTGAGTCTGGATACTGTAACTAATCTGGTCGCCTGCTCCTTCTAGTGTTTGTGGATAGCTTCTGAGGACTGTCTTGCATACAGATCGCAGATCTGTGTTTTGGGGAAGCAAATCGTCGCTGTATTCTTCTCTGATCAATGGTGGCCCACTTATGATCATCTCAAACTCCACTCGGTTTACTTCAGCCTTGGTCGCCCATTTCTTCTTGTATTTTTGAAGATTTTTCCAGCATTTTTAAGGGATCAGAGGTAGGTGATTTGTCACATCTTGTGATTATTCACTTTTCTTAAATAGTTTTCATCACAGCCACACAGTTTACTTGATTCTGATTGGATTTGGAATAAAACTAGTACTGCTGGAAAGATAATTAGACACTGGTTTCTGGCTGTGGTTCTGATCATCCATTTGATCAATCTGTGGGCCCCACGTAAGGATCCAAACCCAAATTTTTGGGTCGTCTGGGCTGTTTTTAGTGCATTTTTTTGCACTATTTGTGTTCTGTGGCTGCAATCTGTTTTTTCTTGCTTCTTTTCTTCTGCTGCTGCATGCTATTGGTTTCTGAATTGGATACTGTGATTCTGGTTCTTGTCTCTTGCTGTCGGATTAAAAACTCTTTATTGTGGATGTGAGTATATTTTTTGAGTTACAAGTTATTGAGCTGGTTGTCGACTTGCTGCTTGTTCTGTTATTTCTACATTGCTACCAATGGAGAAAGGTGATCTCAAGTTGATCAAATTTAATGGTACAAACTATACCACTTGGTCTTTTCAATTTCAAATTTACCTTAAGGGTAAAGAACTCTGGGGACATATTGATGATTCCGATCCCAAACCTAATGATGACAAGCTCCTATCTAAATGGGAGGTTAAAGATTGCCAGATCATGACCTGGATATTGGGGTCCGTCGATGCACAGTTTATCCTGAATCTTCGTCCCTACAAGACTGCCAAAGGAATGTGGCTTTATTTAAAAAAGATATATTTGCAAGAAAATTCTGCTCGTAGGTTTCATTTAGAACATGAAATCTCGCAGTTTGTTCAAGGGACCATGTCGATACAGGATTACTACTCTCAGTTTACCAGTCTGTGGACTGATTACGCTGAGCTTATTTATGCTGCCCTTCCTGCTGACTCCTTAGCCTCTATTCAAGAGATTCATCAGACAAGTCAGCGGGATCAATTTCTAATGAAGTTACGACCTCAATTTGAAAATGTCCGGTCCAACTTACTGAGCAGGGTTCCATCCCCTTCACTCGAATCATGTTTGGGTGAACTCCTTAGAGAGGAACAGCGCTTGATGACTCAGACGGCACTTACTCAGAATACTCCTCAGACTGCTCCTGTCGATGTTGCTTATGTTGCTAGGGGTAAGCCTCAGACCAGGGACATGAGCAGGGTCAAATGTTTTTGCTGCCACAAACTCGGACATGTTTCCACTCAGTGTGACCAGAAATTTTGTTCCTACTGCAAAACCAAAGGTCATGTTCTTCCAGAATGCCGGAAGCGACCTCAGAATCAGGCAAATAGGGCACCGCAACAGAGAGCCTACTATGCACCTATTCCTGACACTACTTCACCAGTCATACCTGCATCATCTCAGCAACAGAGCGCATACTCTGCACATCTTCCTGATGCTTCTTCAACAGTCATATCTGCACCACTGCTGCCTTCTTCTTCTTCTACCCTCACTCCTGAAATGGTCCAGCAAATGATCATTAATGCTTTCTCTGCTCTTGGCCTATCAGGTAATCCAAAATCTTCAACTTCCACCTGGTATATTGATTCAGGGGCCTCCAATCACATGACACACTCTCCTGTCAATATGACTCATATTAGAAAGTATGATGGAGACCTCTGCATCAATCCTGCTAGTGGTGGCAGTATTCCCATTTCTGCTGTCGGAAAGGTTCCTCATTCATTACCCTTGCATAATGTTTTTCTCTCTCCCCGCTTAACCACAAATTTGTTATCAGTTGGTCAACTTGTTGATAGTAATTGCTCCATCTTGTTTTCTCGCTCTGGTTGTGTTTGTGCAGGATCAAACATCGGGGAAGGTGCTAGCGAAGGGCCCTAAGCTGGGCTGACTGTTTCCCCTCCAGATTTCGTCAAATGAAAAAGTTCTCTTCGGGAGTCTGCTTTGTTTTTCCCATTTTAGTTCATAATAAATGTCAGTTGTGGCATAATCGTTTAGGACATCCTAATTCCAAAACTTTGATGTTTTTATTAAATTCTGGTTTAATTAATGATAATAAAGTTTCTTTTAAGGATGTTTCTTTTAGTTGTGATAGCTGCAAAATGGGGAAAGGGAAAACCCTTCCTTTTCCCCTTCATGATTCTCTAGCACTGAAATGCTTTGATATTGTTCATAGTGATGTGTGGGGGCATTGCACCTGTTATCTCTCATTCTCATTATAAATACTTCGTTACATTCATTGATGATTATAGTCGTTTTACTTGGATTTATTTTTTGCATGCTAAATCTGATGTTTTCTCGGTTTTTAAGTTTTCTTGTCTTATGTTGAGAATCAATTTTCCACTACAATTAAATTCTTCGGTCTGATCAGGGGGAGAGTATGTTTCTAAGGAATTTCAAGCATTTTTACAATCCAAAGGCATCATCTCTCAACGATCTTGTCCTTACACCCCCCCAACAAAATGGTGTGTCTGAGCGGACAAACCGACACTCTCTTGGATCATTGCTCGTTCCCTTTTTGCTCTCATCTTCAGTTCCAACTCGGTTTTGGCCCGAAGCCCTTTCCACCGCTGTGCATGTCATAAACCGCCTACCTTCATTAGAATAGACAACCAGACCCACGTTTTTTCGACTTTTTCAAAAGCATCCACTCTATAATCATCTTCGTCCTTTTGGGTGTGTTGTTTTGTTCTTCTTCCTCCAACTGAGCGCACTAAGCTCACAGCTCAATCCTCCATCTGTGCCTTTCTCGGTTATGCTCTTAATCAAAAGGCTATCTCTGTTATGATTCTAATGCAAAAAGAATTCGAGTGTCTCGCAATGTCGTGTTTTTTGAGAATCAATATTTCTTTCCACGGAATGGTGATTCAAATGAATCTGTCTCGTTCTCTTTTTTGCCATCATTTTCAGATACAACGCCTCCGCCTGTTACTCGTTTTAAGCCCGAATTTTGTGTATAACGACGGAAGTTACAGTGATCCGGGCTCTGGGTCTCTCGCTACGCCTACCCTGAATGCTCCTGATCCTGCACCTGATCTACCTCCGGCGCCTCCTGTTCCTGATACTGCACCTAATCCACCTCCGGCTCCTCTTCGCCGATCCATTCGCCACACAAAGCCCCCTGATCGCTATGGTTTTACTCATGCCTCCTTATTAACCACTTTGTCTTCTATTTCTATCCCTAACTCGTACTCTCAGGCAGTGCACCATGATTGTTGGATACAGGCTATGCAGGAAGAACTACGTGCCCTTCAAGAAAATCATACATGGGACATTGTTACCTGTCCTTCCTCTGTCAAACCAATTGGTTGCAAGTGGGTATACTCGGTGAAATTAAAGTCTGATGGATCCTTGGATCGCTATAAAGCTCGTCTAGTTGCACTTGGAAACAGGCAGGGAGTACGGTATCGACTATGAGGAGACTTTTGCTCCAGTGGCCAAAATGACAACTGTGCGTACCGTTCTTGCATAGCTGCCTCTCAATCCTGGCCCCTATATCAGATGGATGTGAAGAATGCTTTTCTTCATGGGAACCTTAAAGAAGAAGTCTACATGCGTCTTCCTCATGGAATTCCTTCTTCTTCCAAGACCGATGTTGCTCGGTTACGACGATCTTATATGGCCTCAACAGGCACCCCGAGCCTGGTTCGACAAGTTCGGACCACTCTCCTTCAGCTTTCCTTTATACAGAGCCCATATGATCCTCAATGTTCACACTTCATTCCTCCAGAGGATTAACAATTCTTCTTGTGTATGTTGATGATATCATTATTACAGGCCCTCACAGTGATATGATTCAACAGGTACAGGCATCTCTGCAAGATAAGTTTCATATGAAGGATTTGGGACCGTTGAATTATTTCTTGGGTTTAGAAGTCCATCAATCCAAGAAAGGCTTGTTTCTTCATCAGCACAAATATGCTACTGACCTAGTGGATCTCGCCGATCTCGGTGATTCTCGCCCAGTTGACACACCATTAGAAGTAAATGTCAAGCTTCGTCAACAAGACGGCGATCTCCTACCTGATCCTACTTTCTATCGTCGTTTGGTTGGTAGCCTTGTCTACCTGACTATTACTCGACCAGATATCTCTTATGCCGTTAATCTGGTTAGTCAGTTTATGACTGCCCCACGGCATCATCATTTGGCGGCCGTCAAACGGATTATTCGATATATCATTGGTACCTCGACCCGCGGCTTATTTTTTCCAGTTGGCACACCACTTACTCTAACTGCTTATTCTGATGCGGATTGGGCCGGCTGTCCGGACACACGTCGCTCTACCACAGGATGGTGTGTTTACTTGGGAGACGCCTTGATATCCTGGAAATGTAAAAAAGCAAGATAAAGTCTCCAAATCTTCTACGGAATCCGAATACCGAGCCATGTCTTCTGCTTGTTCTGAGATCTTATGGCTACGTGGGTTGCTCTCAGGGCTTGGATTCTCGCAGACCAAACCAACTCCTCTTCATGCCGACAATACAAGTGCCATTCGAATTACTGAAAACCCTGTGTTTCATGAGCGGACAAAACATATTGAAGTAGACTGTCACTTCATTCGGGACGAGTATGATCGCAAAGTCATTACTCTTCCCCATATTTCCACTGAGTTCCAGCTTGCTGATATTTTCACCAAAGGCCTTCCACGGCCGCGGCATGAATTCCTGGTTCGCAAATTGTTGCTGGTTGATTCCCCGCATCAATTTGAGGGGGGGTGTTAAAGTGTAATATTGTATCATAATAGGCCCATGGACCCAGTCCACTTGTATGATGATAAAGCCCAGCCCACTTATAAAGAGGAGACTTAGTCATATCTTGTACAGCTAGGCAACACCGTTGTATTCCTTTTGTTAGAGATCTAATTGATCTGATTAGCTTTAATTTCTTGATTTGTAGCCTAAACATAGGCATTGTAAACTCTATTTAAAGAGAAGAAATCCAAGATGGATATGATCGAAACAAAGTAATTCACAGACTTTCTCTCTCTTGTTTTTGCATGTCTCTGAATGTCAGAAACGCCCCTTTCATGGAGGGGCATTTTGTAGAATTTTCCTATATATATAGTTTAATTCTAAAAAACACCCCACTTTAAAAACAACCCTTTTTCCGCCCCTCGTTTTCTTGGTCATGAGGCCCATTTTGAGTCAATCTACTCTTTTCACACCCTCCCTCCCCCCCGAATAGTCATAAGTCCAAGTTTGACACTCTTCCAACTTTTCCTCACCATTGGATTGAAATCATAATA
Organism: Litsea cubeba; assembly: GCA_012931725.1. NCBI lineage: Eukaryota > Viridiplantae > Streptophyta > Magnoliopsida > Laurales > Lauraceae > Litsea > Litsea cubeba. Next base: position 87,698,624 of record CM022947.1, read on the forward strand.
AAATGATGCCTCTAAACCATTGAATTTTAGAGCCATGGATAAAAAGGTTAGGATGATCTTATGGACTCAAGATTTTGTATATAGCTAGCCTCACATGGATCTTTCCATCCAATGGACTTTCATGATCATCCTGTATCCCAGTGGGCCAAACTGGGAGGGGCGTTTTCTCTAAAATAACACCCAGGGCATTCTGTAGTGCTCCCCATATATATATATGAGTAATGCTCCTGTACAAGCTTCCTTTGTCGTATTACAGTACAAGCCACCTCATGGGGCCCACTTGGGACCCCACTGATTGGGGGTTTTGGGGGGGGATCGAAAGATCCAAGTGGGTTCTATTAAGTAGTTAGTTTGCCGCACCTTTAATGCCTAGGCAATTTGGGTGTATTGGTTAGCAACTTGAGAGGTCTAACCTAGATATTAAATTTGAAGTCAATCTAATACCTTTAACCCATTCATTCGTGGTCCACAAGTTTAATGGATTTATATATAATAATAAAATTGACCCTCGATCCAGTTGTCTACTCCATTCGGATCTATCAAACCCTATGGGACCCATGTAAAAGGGGTGTGGGGGTAGGTTTGGATGGTCCTCTCAGATGAACCAAAAGGTGGCCCCACGATGTGGCTTGTACCGTAAGATGGTAAGGGAAGCTTGTACAGGAGCATTACTCTATACATACATACATATATATAACCCACTAATGGTTCTATGCAGCATGTAGGCGTAGCCTATGAATTCCCAATCTACGTGATCAAAAGCAATTTCCATGTCAACTTTAAACAGGAGACCATCCTTCTTCTTCACTTTGGTATGGATTACTTCATCTGCAATTAGAACCCTCAATTGTCCGTGTGCCTTCACTACAGATGAATCTTGTTAGGTAGAGTATAAATGCATCGTACCAAGATGATGGGTCTAAATTCTTTTTATGTCCTCTAGTTTATTAACCTTTGGGATGACTGACCAGCTATAAACGTAGAATTTACACCCTTCTTCAATTTACTGTCAGTAAAATTCCTTAAGGACCTCCATGAAATCGTCTATCAAAATTTCCAATCTACTTTGAGATTAAGGTTTCCTAATAATCTCTTCGACCTCCATAAACATAAATTCTCTTTTCAATAAAGCTACCTCCTCTACAAAAAGAGTTCCAAAATTAATACCATCAAGCATTGTAAATTTCATTATCCTTTGAAAATAATTTACAGAAATACTCCTTAACCCCTTCTTTTTCGGAGAGTGCCTCTCTCCCCTTTTCCTAACAAGATAATTCTTGGGCCTCTTCAATGATGGAAAATTTTCACCCATACGCACACCTCGTACTATGCTTATGTAGTCAAGCTCGTGGGGCCCACTTGGAAGCATTCCTATCATTGGGGCAGAACAGGTGGAAAGGTCTCTTTACGGTTAAGGGTCATGCAAAAAACCAGCCCCATCAGATTATCCTAGCCCTAGATTTAACAGCCTTAAAGTTTAATGGTCTTTTAACCAAGGATTTTTTTTAAAGATTCTATCCAATGGCAAGTAAAGATTTGAGGAGCATAAAATTGGGTATGGTACCGGATCACGGGGGATAAGAGTGAAAGCAGCTACACCGATCAAAGGTCGACTCAAGTGGGTCCCATAGAGCTAGTCTGTAAATGCAGTCCACTCGTAGGAGAAAATTCTCCATGCTATTCTTGGATCTTGCCTTCAATATTGGTTCTTCTAGCCTTCCAAAGACTTCCTTATTCAACACTTCTATTTTTTCTTTCAATATTAGAAATTTCTTTCACAACTCCTCAAACCATGCCAACCGCCATTCTCCAACCATAGGGAGAACAAGGGGTAAAGGGGTAATTCAACCATGCAGTGATGAGTCTAAATGGATGTGGGTCACAGTTGATTCTATCATATTATGTAGAACTGTCATGATCTAAGAATTTCTTCTCATTTTGTGTGTGTATTGGGGGGTGGGGTGGACCAACTGCATCTTAGGATGCTGATGTTAACATATGCATGACTGACAAAAGCCCTGGGAACTACAGATTTGCTTACGAGGCTCCCTGTACAGTGTTGTTCCCTGTGTAATATATGCTTCAGAGAAAGATGCTATAACACCAAGGTGTTTCATTAAAATAAAATAACAATGAAGAAAGAGAAAAAGGAAAAAAGAAAAAGGAAAAAAAAAAAAAAGAGAGAGGAAGGAGAAAATAAATGACAGACTTTTCCTTCTTAAACTTCAAGTGTTTGCCCTTCAAATGTCTTAATAACCATGCTGGCCCAGATTTATGGGATAAGGCCATTGTTGCTACAGATCATGATGATGATGATGTGTTAAAATTAGGCACACTTGCTTTACCCATGTGTAAAGTGCATATAGGCGGCCCTAGGTATGCACCAAGCACACCTGTCACTACCATGATCTTCTTCGAGCATTGTAACTTCCCCTTCAAATTCAAGCTCCTGTTTTTTTTCTTTTAACAAAAAAATAAAAAAAATCTTCAAATGAACTTGTAGGATCTCAGATCCCATTGAGCTACCACTTATCCCAAAACCAATTGGTGATGGGAAACGGCACAACAATGGTTTCATGGTTTGTTAGTTGTGTTATGAAGGCATTCGAGCATCACTCCACCACAGGTGCACACGAGGGTTGTACCAAGGACCTAACAGAACTTTTTTTTAGGATGGGGCTGAGTATGAGTTCTGTGCTGTCCTCAATTATATGTTAAGTATTAATGATTTATCCAGCAGAACTATAGGACATTCATGCGATAACATACATAGTAGTCTACAGGTTGATTGAACACCCCACAAGTACTCATGCTTTTCCTATGTAAATTATTTCTACACATTGATCGAAGTAGCAGTTGACAAGCTAAATGCTAGAAAGTCACCCGGTTTCCCAGCACTAAGATGCTAGTAAACCTTTTTTTCTCATGCTTTATGTTCCCCTATGTTTTACATTGGCTGCAGATATTGCTCTTCCACACTGGTTCATCCTATCGGCACATAAAGACACAAATCTCTAATCCTATGTTGATGCAGCGACCAATTTGGGCCTCCCCTATTCTTGTTCTTTTATACCATACAAGAGATGGAAATCCTCCATTGATTAGGGTTGATGGGAATCCTAAAATTATTTTGCTATGCCAAAAACATGAGGAAGTGTAAGTCTTAGTTTCAGAAAAGAACACTCCAAAACAGCCAATAAGTCATCTGTAGCATTATAAGTTTTTCAACCTGGTATTGTAGTCTGTAGAAAGATAGGGATCTCAAAGACTTCATCTTACCATGAGTAGAAGCATCATTAACTTCACTCTCCACCTTCCCAATGTGAAGAGCAGCTTCCTTACATTTGCTTAAGGCAGCATCTTCTTTGAGATGTTCATCATATACAGATTGAAATGCAGTAACTATTTTCTCTGGCATGTCTCCAATGGCCAGTTTCTGAATTTAAGGTGAAACACTGATTATAATTGTAATAAAACCCAAACACCTTTCTTTAAACTAACATTTAAAGAAAGTCTTTGATTTAAAAATGAGTACAAGGTACATCCAAAATGTGTCCATAAAACGCAAATCAGAATGACATGAAAGGATGAGTTCTTACTATTCTTATTGAATGAGCATCTTTCTTCACTATTTTGATGGATTGTGACTGCGATCTCTTTCTGTTATTCTCAAACAAAGGAGTGTGGTCCTTACCAAGCATTTTATCTCTGAGTCTTTTGCCATGAGATCCAAAGACTTTCCTTTCTTCCCATATATCTACCTGAAGAATATAGTATGCATAATAGCCTAAATTAATCAAAACTATGTTACTATTAATTTGCTAAGAATGCTGACAAAGAAGGGACATCACTGTCCAGGTTTAAACACTCACCTGAAAGGAGTGCTCATAAAAAGCCTAAAAAATGGCACTAAGATAATTGTCTTTTAATAAATTCCCTTCTTCATTTGATCATTTCAGGAATGCTTTTTTCCCCTGTTATCTGCCACACTGGCTGGCAGGGTTTTCTTAAGGTTATCAGGGGAGATGACCAGTGCCTAAACCCTGTACCTCCGCTGTGAAGGAGGGTATTGCCAACCAATGCACTTGGGCATAGCCGGTGCAATATCAGGTCCATTGTGTGATCAAATTATTTCATTTAAGCTGGTTGAATCTTACAGTAACATCTAAAATACCTAAAATTAATTAATGCAATTGCAATCAATCAAAGAGGTTAGCCCGTAAACTATCTATCCTTGTCTGTAGTTATCCTGTGACGTGTGAGGTATCTTTGGACATGGGTCCTCATGAAAAGAACATGCAAACCTTACCAGTTTGGTTACCGCATTCTTTGCTTCATCATCACCATTCTCATAAACATCCTTGAGAGCTCTAGGGAGGACCTTCCAAAATCGATTCACAAACCTATTTTCTTTGCGCCTACCCTTCTGTATGATGTCATTTGCCAAATATAGGAGAGGGACCCGCTGTTTCCTCCGGGAACTATTGAAAAACTTATCCCATGTTTCAACAACTTGCTTGGCATTCTCCTGGTGATCAATACACCAATGGGACAATGCTGGTTCAAAGTTAAGGAACACATACATAACAAGACAAGAAAACACACGATAGTTTCACTTTGTGACCCTAAATTGACTCAAACAGTAGCTAGGAAGCAAGCTGGAGAAAGCACATCAAAGTGGGTTTTTTTATTTCTTTCTCCATGGAAGCTACCTTTTGCCTTAACATCATATTTATTTTCATTTATCTATATTCATCTATATTTCTCTAATCAGGAATCCAACAGTATACTTTGATCATTCAACATGTATATCATTTTAAAATTCTACACATGTCATGTAATACTAACAAGTTAATAATGAAACATTTTAAATGGCACACACACAGAGAGAGAGAGAGAGAGAGAGAGAGAGAGAGAGAGAGAGAGAGAGGTGAATGCAATGAAAAGATATCTTACGAGCAGCTGATGACTTGTAATCAACTCATTGAAGCGGACAGCTTCAATGTTTGGAGGGTATAAAGAAGAAAGAGATAAGACCATAAACCACGAGGTGAGGAGTGTATAAGTTCAATATAGATGATGCAGCTATGGAAAAATAAGGACATGCAAGAATAGAAAGGTGTCAAGGGACAGTAGTAAAGATGTAATCCTGTAATTTTCAGGTACAGGCCGGTGTAGAGATAGAGAATTTAATGAGGTAAAGGTTATTGCCATCTGGCAGGAGCCCAAAATATTTAAACTAAGAATTTCAGGAAACTTAATAATTGAGGCGGCTCAAAAACACAGTCAATAGGGATAGGAGAAAAGGGGGCAAACTGTGGTGGATGATATCCATTCTAAGGGAGATGTGGGAATTGGCTTCATCAAAGACAGTGGTATTTTGATTTTTCGAAAATAAAAATCATCGCAAACTGTTCAGGGGGTTGAATCGAATCATAGCGTGAATCGTATTGCAAATCTTAGGATTTTTCATTTTCTTATAAAAATGAAAAATAATAAAATTTTAAAAACTAAAAAAACTAGTTATTCACGATCCATCCATTTCCAACCCATAGCAGAATTAATATGTGAGAAGGACTACGATACAATCACTCCAAAAACTAAAAATAAAAAAACATCATTGATATTGTTTGTGTATATATATTAGAATTTTTTGTCTGTAACCCCCTAAGCTTTCTAGGATTTGTAAATAGGCCCCTATGGTTTCAATATTTAGTGATACATCCCTATCTTTTCATTTTAATACCTTTCATGTCCCAAATCAGTAGCTTTGCAACCACCTTAAGCTTTTAGAGAGAAATTACACTTTTGCCCATATCTTTATCTCCATATGCATAACTTCAAAAGCTTGGACTTATTTTTCTCTAAAGCTTGTAACATTGACAGTTACTATAGTACATTTAGTGGGAGAGAGCAATCACACATAAATCCATTTTATTAATAGAGAAGTCAATTCATTAAATCCAACTCGATCATAATGACAAGTAACACATGTACTCGTAATTGGTTATAATCGACCCAATCTATGCACTAACCACCGTCGGATCGATGAAAGTTTCAAAAATACATGATTAGGCTTCTTGTGAATGAGAGTTATCGAGAGAAAGACCATTGGACTTATGATAGAATAATGGCATTTTTGTAAATAATGACATACTAATTTTGTAAATATATGTAAGGTCAAAGCTCTCATTTTTTATAAAAATTCAACACAAACCTCGTGGTGTTGAATTAGGCTTTTTGTGAATGAGAGAGTTATTGAGAGAAAGACCATTGGGACTTGGGATAGAATAATGACATTTTTGTAAATAATGACATACTCATTTTTTAATGGATGTAAGGTCAAAGCTGTCATTTTTATAAAAATTCAACACAAACCTCCTGGTGGTTGCCAATTTTGGTTAGGACCACTGGTTTTGGGCACATAAAAGGTATTAAAGTGAAAATGCAAGGATATATCACTAAATAATCAAAACACAGGGGCCTATTTACAAATTCTATAAATTTTAAGGGTATATAAAAAATCTATATATTAATATATCAAGAACAATATGTATGTAAATAATTAAATATGTCCAAGACATCAATGTTACTATGAAAAAAAATAACCGAGCTGAAATGTTCACTTTTACAAAAATAAAAATATAAAGATTGCCCAAATCATCAATTTTTTCTTTTCCTTTTTTTTTTCTTTTGGCTATGGTCAGAGGGATTGGATATCAACTTGCCCACCTGGGGATCGATTCTTGGGCGGTCACATGAAACTAGAGTGCGAATGCCACTAAACAATCATCAACATTACTCGCGAAGCAAAAAAGTGTTCATGAAGAAAAACCGAAAAGAAAAAGAAAGGATGCGAGATGGAACCCCATACAGATATCAAATGCTCCAGTCACATGCCCATTCTTTATTTATCTTACAAAAAATCCCTCGAATATCGCAAATTCTTAAAAGGGTTTTGTTAATCACCAGATAACCTCTTAAAGATTTTAAAAAAGTAGGAAATGATTAATACTACCCATTCAAATGTGCTGATTCCACCCAGACGAATCGCTAATCGTAAGATTCGAGAAAAACCAAGTATCGATTGGATGCTAAGATTCACCTATAAATGGGATTCATGGTATAAATATGAGTATTTTTCCTTGGGATTCAATACGAATTGTAGGAATTTAACAACAATGGGTATTTTTACTAATATTTCTAGAAGTGTTTAGAGCTTATACCTTGAGGCTCACCTCAGAGCCGGGCTTCCCAAAAAATGCCCTGCACCTCAAGTCTGAGACATGGCATCCAATTTAGGGTGTACATCTCAACTATGAGTGTACACACTATATGAAGCGTGCACTCCAATCATGGACCAAACCTGGGGGCATAGCCTCATTGATGCACCTTATTTTTAAGAAAAAGGGAGAGGCAATAGTAATTTTAAGAACCTATTTTTTTGGTAACTAGATATTGAACGTAATTAGTGCTTATGCCCCCCAGGTGGGCTTAGGAGATGGACATAAGGAGAAGTTTTGGGAAGACTTGGAAGGAGTGCTACTAGAGATACCCCAAGGAGAGATGGTCTTCATAGGAGGTGATTTGAACGGTCATGTAGGACGTGACGTAGATGGATACATAGGAGTACACGGGGGACATGGGTACGGTAATAGAAATGAAGAAGGGAAGGATATCTTGGAGTTTTCAGTGGCTTATGATCTCATGGTAACTAACACATTTTTAGAAAGAGAGAGGAGCATTTGGTGACTTATAAGAGTGGCACATCGAGGACACAAATTGATTTCTTCTTAACTAGGAAAAGAGACCGTTTAGCTTGTAAAGATTGTAAGGTTATACCGGGGGAGAGCTTGACTTCCCAACATAGGTTGTTGATCATAGATGTGCAGTTACAAAGGTGGACTAGAAAAAAGAAGTTGTATAGATGCTCAAGGACTAAATGGTGGAACCTGAAAGGTGATAAGCAACTAGCTTTAAGGGAAAGAGTACTAGAGGAAGACGTTTGGGCGACAGAAGAGAGTGCAAATAATATGTGGGATAAGGTAGCAGAGTGTATTAGGAGGGTAGGGAAAGAAGTCTTAGGAGAATCTAAAGGGGGTGCTCCGGTACAGAAAGAGGCATGGTGGTGGAGCGAAGCTGTCCAAGACAAGATAAGAGTTAAAAGAGAGTGCTTTAAAACTTGGCAAAAGGATCGAATTGAAGCGAACTTGGAGAGGTATAAAGAAGCAAAAAGAGAAACCAAAAAGGCAGTTAGTGAGGCCAAGGCAAAGGCATTTGAGGAGCTATATAGGCGACTTGACACTAAGGAAGGCGAAAGAGAGATATTCAAGCTTGCTAAAACTAGAGATCGGCGGACCAAGGACTTAAACCAAGTTAAATGCATTAAGGATGAGGATGAAAATGTATTAGTAAAGGAAGAGGAGATAAAGGAGCGTTGAAAGAGCTACTTCTACAAGTTATTTAACGAAAGCAATAGTAGTGACATACAATTGGGGCAGTTTACCATTTCTAGAGAAGAAGCGAATCATATGTTCTATAGGAGAATCAGTAGGGAAGAAGTTAAAGAAGTATTGAAAAGAATGAAGAATGGGAAAGCGGTTGGGCCAGATGGTATCCCTATTGAGGTCTGGAGGTGCTTGGGGGAGGAGGGTATTAGTTGGTTGACAAAGCTTTTTAATGTAGTGCTAAAGAGCAAGAAGATGCCTAATGCATGGAGGAAAAGTATTCTTATACCCATATACAAGAACAAAGGAGATATTCAGAACTGTGCGAACTACCGCGGGATTAAATTGATGAGCCATACGATGAAATTATGGGAGAGAGTTATTGAGAGAAGACTAAGAAGAACAACAAATATTTCAGAGAATCAATTTGGTTTCATGCCTGGGAGATCAACCATGGAGGCTATCTTTCTCCTGAGGAGGTTAATGGAACAGTATAGAGAAGGTAAGAGAGATTTACATATGGTGTTCATTGACTTGGAGAAGGCCTATGACCGGGTTCCTAGGGAGATTCTTTGGAAAGTTCTGGAAAAGAAAAGAGTTTGTGTCGCTTATATTGAGGCGATAAAGGATATGTATGATAGAGTCGTGACATCTATAAGGACGACTGGCGGCGAAACTAAGGAGTTTCCTATCACGATTGGTCTACACCAAGGCTCAGCGTTAAGCCCGTACTTGTTTGCCCTAGTTATGGATGAGATTACAAGACATATCCAGGATGAGGTGCCGTGGTGTATGTTATTTGCAGATGACATTGTTTTAGTGGATGAGACGAGAGAAGGAGTGAATGCTAAACTTGAATTGTGGCGGAAAACATTAGAGACAAAAGGGTTTAGGCTAAGTCGATGCAAAACGGAATATATGGAATGCAAGTTTAGTCAAAGTAGAACACCTGGTAACATAGAAGTAAGTTTGGGCACACAAAAGATAGTAGAGAAAGAAAACTTTAGGTACCTTGGATCTATGGTGCAACAGGATGGAGGGATTGATACTGATGTAAGTCACAGGATTCAAGCCGGGTGGACCAAATAGAGGAGTGCTTCGGGGGTCTTGTGTGATCGGAAAGTCCCCCTCAAGGTTAAAGGAAAGTATTATAAGGTGGCGGTACGGCCAGCGTTGTTATATGGATCAGAGTGTTGGGCAGTAAAGCATAATCATGTCAAGAAGATGGAAGTTGCGGAGATGAGAATGCTAAGATGGATGTGCGGGATCACAAGGAGAGATAGGATTAGGAATGAGGAGATTAGGGGCATAGTAGGAATAGCACCGATTGGAGATAAAATGAGAGAAAATCGACTGAGATGGTTCGGCCATGTTAGAAGGCGTCCAACAGAGGCACCTGTTAAAAGGTGTGAAAGCATGGAGTTTGCCAAGAGTAGGAGAGGGAGAGGGAGACCCAAGAGAAGTTGGAAAGAAACTATTAAACATGATCTTGCCTACATGGATCTAACGGAGGACATGGCCCTAAACAGATTTGATTGGCGTCGTCAAATCCATATAGCCGACCCCACCTAGTGGGAAAAGGCTTGGTTTGGTTTGGTTTGGTTTGGTTAGATTTAACTTAATACAGCCCTTGCTAACTCATTAAAAAGCTTTAAAAAACCCAAAACTTCCATTGTTTTATTCTTATTAATATCTTCATCTTTAATGTAATTATTTATTTATTAAAAAGCCATGCTAACAAGGCTTGCCCCACGCTTTGAGGCTTATGTTTCACTCACAATAGGACCACCTTGCCTTACACCCCCAAAACCAACATTTTAAGACTTTAGTTTTCACACTTTTACAGCAATGCAAATCAAGGGCTGACACTTTAGCAAAACAGGGAGTTAATTAGGATGTAACTAATATCTTTTAGAATTTGGTAACCAATTTTATGGAGGAAGAGAAAAGATATAGTTTTTGTGGAGTTTTAACTACCTTACGTGCAGTATATAAATCTCTAATACTACATTGGTTGTACTTTTGTTGATTCATATTTCATAGCAATAAAAGTTGGTTACTTTTGCGAATAAAACCAAAAAAATCTCAGTGTGCCAATATCAAATGTCTTGTGGCCATAGTTTTCAAAATTGGAATCGTATCGCAAATCGTTCATACCCATGAATCAAATCGAATCGCGAATCGTAGGATTTTTTATTTTTCTAATAAAAAAAAAGAAGTAATTATTCATAAGCATCCATTTTCCCATTTATAGCAATATAAATACAATAAGTAAGTCTATCAAACAATCACATCAAGAACATCATGACATATATTAATATATATGAAATAAATGATGTGTAAATAGTTAGATAAGTTTAAGGTATCGATATATATATTTTTATTATCTTTAAATCAAAATATAAAAATAAAAAATAAAATCCAAACCATCAATCTTACACGGTAGGAAATCTCTTGAAGTTAAGAAAGTGTTCATGAAGAAAAAAATCCAAATTAAATTAAAAAAAGAAGATATAGACAAGCATCATATGTACAGTCAAATGCTATAATGAAATGCATGTTCTTTATTCATCTTTAAAACCTCGTCAAAGCCCCTAAAAACTTACCTTTAAAAAAAAAAGGCCCCAAAAAATTCTTAGAAGGTTTCATTAACTAAAAAATAATCTTTTAAAAATAAAAGCACTAAAAGAAAGAAAGAAAAAATAGAAAAGATTATTAATATTAACTTAACTGGTTGTAGCTATTCTTGCTAAGCTGAATCACTTGAATCGTAAGATTCGATGAAACGAGTATCGAATCGTAGGATTCACTCGAATCCTAAGATTCATATGTAAATGGGATTCTTTGTATAGATACGAATCATTTTCGTTAAGATTCGGGATACGAATAGTAGGATTTTGATAACTATGCTTGCGGCCCAAGGGGTCATGATGCCGCAAGAATGGACCACAACTGTGAGCAGAAGCTTAAACAAACATGCAAAAGATCAAGACATGTTAATATAAATAGAACAATAAAGAAGCAGATAGTGCAGTAGAACAATAAAGAAAAAGATAGTGCAGGAAAGAATTTCAATCTCTAACACAACCATTTCTATATGACAAATTATGATTGCAAATATTGCGCGGTTTTGCTTTATGAAGGTTTTGGTACATATATTTACCTTGAGGTAAAATTTAAAAACATATACAAGAAATCATATAAGAAAACACAATGCTTAAATGAAATCATATAAGAAAACACAATGCTTAAATGTCGCCTGCCCTGTGCACATGATACACGAAAGGCAGTTGACAGTGGCAAAAATCGTATAAGAAAACATTCCGTCCTTTTTCACTCTATTGAACATCAAAATTTTCATAGCTATTCTTTTGACGATTAACAGCCACTGAATTATAGGGTATTTTATTCCCATAATCTAATTCGAACAGCTGGTCATTCATGTAACATTTTGAGAAATTAAGGATACTGCTAATGCTTTGCTCGGATTTGTTGAGCTTGGAAAGCTTCTCAGCTAATATCTGGCCATTGAAAGCGTCATCCATCGTGCCTACTGGGGACTTGAACGTCATCATATGCCCAAAAGACCCCTGTGCCAACAGATTTAACTTTAGACCTAATTAGCATTCTGAGGAATAAACAATTAATTAAAATCACACAAATTTTTTTTGAATAAACTACAAGAAGAGCTCACTTTTCCTCTTCAGTGGAAATGTTAAGTGATGCAGGAGCTTATGATTGGGAAACATGTGGATATGTGACCAATCTAACCATTGAATATCATGATCGGCTTGATTAAAAAGGGGTCAAATTCTATATTTGGATGGTCCAGATGGACCCAAATCCATTTTGAAAAGTTCATAATTAATTAGGGTATCAAAACAGCACTGTAATGATAATTTTGGACCATCTAATCGGCCCAATTAAAGCCCACATGAGACACCCATAGCTAGTCCTATTAGACACCTCTTTGATTGGTCCAGTAAGTCCAAAAAGTGGAGACCACATCTCACATAATATGGAACGTCCAATAGCTTCTTGTAGAAGAAATGGGAAATGGAAATTTTCTAGGATGAAATCCATATATATTAGAAGGAATCGTCAAAACAAAGACTTGCTAAAAGGGTGTTAGTAAAATTGCAAACAAACCAAGTGGGTGCCATTCCCAAATAGAAAGGGACAACTAATGCTTCTATGTTTCATTAGCTAGAACTTTCTAAATGAAGACATATCCAAAAGGAAGACTTTCCGATCAAGCACTTGCTAAAAGGAGGAAAAATAGCTAACTTGAGCATAATGGACGACCAAAGAAAGATGGAGTTCTCACTTTCTATATTTTTGCATGCCTACTTTTTAGGAAATTTGTTATACTTTATCACAGAACATTATTATTAATATTGTTTCTTTAGATGGATGGTTTGGATTAGAAGCAATTTTATCGTTACGAGAAACATTATAAAAGCATGAGTAAAGGGACGTCCAACCCATTATTGGATTTTTTTTCCATAAAATTGAATTAAATTGCATATTTTGCAATTAATTATTTCTTCTCCTTGGTGGAGCATCTCCCAATAAATTGAAGACATCTAATGTTGGATTGTCACAATCAATGGTAAGCGAATCTCTAAGCTTCTCCTTGTGTGAGTCACCATCAAGCTTCACCACCCATGCTTGAAGCATAGGCATGTATATGCATAAAAAAAATAATTAAAAGTAAGCTCCATGGCTATTGAAGTTATGGCAGATAAAAATTGTTAGTTTTATTGCATAATGTATCGATTTATAATAACGGAAAATATTCACCTATACACCGCACATCCAAACTGCATCACACATATTTAGAAGTGGGTCTTGCCTAATAGTCCAACCTGATGAAAGTGCAATAGAACGAATATGTATTAGAGTCCAAAATAGAACGGAATTCTATTAATAGTCCAGAATATAAAGAGACATTAAAAACTGAATCAAAATTGAAATCAATAAGGAAACTATATTAACAGCCCAAACTAATAACAAAACTTATTAAAATTGAAATTAGAATTGTAAATAGCATCAAATTGAGCCTCAATGTTGAAATCAAATCAGGCTTGCTATATATAATATATATATATTAATTAGAATGTGTGCTTCCCTGGCTGCATCAGTAAGTGACAACAAAAGAAATGCAGAAATAGCATAAGAAATACAATAAAAACCCACTGTTAAGGGCCCAGAGAAATTGATTGCATCAAGCAGGACGTTGTGGTTGAACCACGTTGGTTGCAGACGCATTGACCTTTTATTTTTAGTAAAAGGCACATTAATGTTGTATCCTTCATTCCTACAGTTGAACAGATGGATCAGAGGTGCATATCATTACCAAATGCCAGCCCGTATTCGTCCAGTTGGAAGCCCTACATAAGACCTGAGATTGATTCGTTCTTTGAGGAAAGTGGTATGAAATATGAATGCATATCACATAGAAATTAATGAAAAAAAAGTTGTCAATCACAATTAAAGTAATTTATTGATGTTCTTGGCATGAGATCAAGTGGCTTTAGAAGATAGGAGGAGAATGATTAATTCATGCTCATGGGAAGTATTGCGTTAGTTTTCCTATTATTCTGTGTTTTTGTCCCTCTATAATTACTCTTACATAGACTAGTCTGGATCTAATTTTGTCTTAATATTTTAATAAAATTAATGCATTACATGATCAAATGTTGCACAATTTCTCTACAACATGGTTGTGGGAAGGAAGACTCAAAGCCTATGATGCACAGATACGGCATGAATACGGCAAGGACACGTCGTAGGCACGGCAGGGACACGGATTGGGATACGATACGACACGATACGTTACCCATTTTGAAGTATCCGTGCATCATAGCTCAAAGCAATAGATCCATGTTGATTAGCATATCCATTCTATTTTTTAAAAATATGCTATCATGTTCCTAAAATTGAACTAAGAGTATTTTGGATGTGTTTGTTATGTTTGGAATTTTGATCTTCAAACAAAATAAACTTTCAAATAGGGTATTTAAGTCCACAAGAAACAAACAGGGACTTCTTTGGCTAAACCTCCTAGGAGATTTCAGTTCTACTTCAATGAGATCAAGGCACTGTCGTATTCTGCTGCTGTGGAGTTTGTTCATGCTAGGCGATCAGCTAATGGGTTTGCCAATTCAGTGAACAAGCAAGGGGTTATAGCTCCCTTCCTTTTGTGGCTTTCACTATGTAACATCTTTCTTGTTTCTTTGTTGTTTTGTTTTGTTTTCATTGTAGATTGCTTTTTTTCCTCTTCCTCCTCTCCATTTTCGATAGGGCACATTTGCTGTTTGTACTTTGTATTTTTTTTTTCTAATGAAAGTATCAGTTACAAATAAAAAAAAAAGAGCCCTGATTGTAGCGCTGATGGTGAGGGACTCCGGAAAGGGGTCCAAATCCTCAGATAGGTTGCACTTCTTCAAATCTATTGTCACTACTTCCATCCACATTAATAATATACAAATATTACACAAATATTACTCCCTAAAGATATGATACAAATATCACACAATTTGGTGGTCCCCATGATATCCACATTAATAAATCTGATAGGGACATTGATAAAAATTTCTTAGATTCCAAACAGTCTGATGAGAATTTGCAGGTTTATTCCAAAAAACACATCAGTGTTTTCACCCCCCACCAATAATGCAGATTCTAATGCAGTTAAATCATCCTAACCATCTTTGTCCCCCATTTCTATTCCTGTTGCTAATCATCATCCATCTTTAAGTACATCACTTGATCTTCCTATTGCCAGCATAAAAGTAACATGACTTGTACTAATGATCTTGAGTGATAGATTTGTTTCCTATCAATTGCTCTCTCCTTCACATTGGTCTTTTATTGTCACCATTTCTTCCACATCAGCTCCTGAGTGTCTTGCTGAAGCTCCTAAATATCCTTCTTAGCAATAAGCTAACAAATAAGGAATGATTGCCAAAGAAAAGAATAACAAATGGGAGAGGACTGATTTTCCTGCAAGATAAAATCTAGTTTGGTGTAAATGGATCTACACTTCAAATACAACTTTCATAAAAAATAGACCAAAATGGAAGAGGGTATATGCAAAAATAAATATAATATACATACATAGAGAAATGTTATGCCTGTAATAACACTTGAGCTTGGGCTATGAGTTTCATTTGGGCTCAGGTTTCGCAATTTGAGTTTCATTAGAGCTAAGGCATACCGACATGAAATTCAGGTTGGGCTAATGGCCAGGTCAATACTCTACCTAGCCTGCCTGAGTTGCACCCTATTTTCCACTCGTCCTATACCAGAGGGATAAAAAATCCTATCACAAAGTATATGCAAACATAATTTTCTAAAAATAACAAAACACTTCAAAGACACTAATTTGAGTTGCAGACTGAATGACTTGAACTGCCGCTAAACTTGGAAACTAATTAAGTAGAATAAATACACAAACAAGATCCCTTTCAAAGTTTTGTAGGGCCTTTAACTAATAGGAATCTCAACCATTTTTTTTGAAAATCGCAATTGTATTGCAAATTGTTTGATGGGATGAATCAAATCATATTGTGAATCATATAACGAATTGTAGAATTCTAGCATTTTTATTTTAAAAATTAAAATATAATTAAAAGAAGAAAAGAGTGGTTATCATAATCCAACTATTTTCTATCAATAGAAACATAAATACAATGACAAAAAGGACTACGAAATAATCATATAAAAAACATCATTGACACATGGATAAGGTCAGTACTCTAGAGGATACCTGGGTTCCGGATGTGGGTAGTCTAAAGCACAAACCAGCTCAAGTAGCTGGGAGTCAAATACCCACATTAGTGAAAGATCTTACTAAATGGAATCCAAATGCAAATGAATTGATCTGGGACAAGGACAGGCTTCAAAGTTTATGGGAAGAGGACATAGTCCAACGAATTTTAAACCTCCCATTGGGTGAACATGACATTCCCTGTTGGAAGCAGAATGCAGCTGGTGGTTTTTTTCTCAAAGACATATATAAATGTAACCAACCAAAATCCCCATGGGGCCACACTTACCATGAAGAAAAGTTTGGAATCTCCCTCTTCCCTCAAAAATTAAATTATTCACATGGAGGCTTCTTAGAGGTCGATTAATGCCGGCAGAAGTCCTACCCAAATTGCATGTTATTAAATTTGTATCTGCTGTCGTAATTCAGTTGAATCAATAGACCACTTCTTTTTCTCATGCATTCTGGCCAAATCTGTTTGGGGAAATTCCAGAATTTCTACACTGCTATCAAAAAATCTTCTTACCTGTCAGTCATTTGGACAATGGTTCTGGGAATCACCTATGTCTGATTGTGTTGCTGGTATAATAGTGGCTTGGTACGTATGGAAACAAGGAATGAACATATTTTAATATGCATCCTCTTCACCCACCAATCATCGTGATTAAATCAATTAACCTTATTCATCAATGGAATACTGTCAACATCCTGAATCCTCTTTCAGCTTTAAGGTTTCCTTTACCCAATATTAGGAAGCCTCCTCCCAGCCAAACAATTAAACCGGATTTTGATCAATCCTTCTCTCAAAAGGATTTGGCAGAACTGGAAGCCTTACATGAAGGATTGAACTTATGTCTGAAAGAAAGATGGCTGCTCCCTGACTACCATAAATTCACCAGAGAATAATCTAAATCTAACATGGAAACTCATGAAGATTTGGAAGAGGGTTCAGAGGCTTTTCAAGCTCTGTACTTCATGGAAGGTCTCATTCTGTGGGCAAGAAAGTAATCAAGTGGCTGATCAATTAGCAAAGCCCAGGCCTCCATCAATTATGATTTTAAAAAATTCACTTCCTGTTCACATTCAACAGATATATGACAAGGAAGGGAAGAATGAAGGAACCGACCAATCTCTTTTGGTAGCTCCAGAGGATGATTCAGGGTGCAGTGGGAATTTTGTTGTATATAGTTTTGGGTCTTGTAATGGCTGGGACTTTTGTATATATGTGCAGTTGTGGGTCTGTCTGTTTATAGTATGGTCCTTCTTTGCATTGTATCTTTCTGTTCTTGTTAATATAATATCCCTTTCAGTGCAAAAATAAAATAAAATTAATATAATAAAAAAAAACCATTGATATATATTTACTGAATTCTAAATGATACATGTGAATAGTTAAATATGTTTAAGATCAATGTTACTGGGAAAAATAAACAATTTGCATGGATTTTTTTGTCTCCAAAGTTAAAAAAAGTGTTCATGAAGTAAAAATCGAAACCTCAACTACGTTGGGTCCCCCGTTATCTTGAGGGGCCCTCCATTTGCATAAAAAATAAACTTTTCCTCACCTACACCGTGTTGGCCCGCATTGGACATGTCCAAACCATCTAAAAGGAGTCTTTCTTAGTTTATCACCTATTGATGCTAACCTTAAATGCTCACGAATGAACCCATTTCTTTGTACGACTTTCTTTAAAGCCCTTGGATTCTAAAGCTTCCCGGCCATCTCTCAAGTTTCGTATTCACACCATGTCTCAATTCATCCACAATGCTATATCATTTGCAAAGAACAAATACCTAGGTACCTCTTCTTGAATATGAAGAGTTATCTCATCCAGAATTAGTGCAAAAGGATAAGGGCTTTAGCTTAACCTTGATGTAGCCATATGGTCACTAGAAACTCACATGTCTCTCCACAAGTAGTTCTCATACTCGTTATCGCTCTCTCAAACAGGTCTTTGATTATGTCAATATCACCTCTTGAGATGCTCCTTTAATCTAGAATCCACCAAATCAAATACCTAGGTACCTTGCCATAGGCTTTCTCTAGATCGATGAAGGTCATATGAAGATTTTCCATCTTCTCTTGGTATTTTTCCACCAATTGTCTAAATACGAAGATAGATTCCATAGTTGACCTCCCAGTCATGAAACCAAATTAATTTTTAGATATCTTGGTCTTTTCTTGAAGAGTTTGCTCAAAACAAGAAAATCATTTTTTTTTCTTTTACATTGCTACCAAGTATGAAAGGTTGACCTAGATTGATCTTGTCTAACCTCTATTGCGAATGGATCACTAAGAAAACGTTTGGAGAATAGAAGTTGTCTTTAAAAAAAAATTATCAAATAAAGTCATGCGTGCTTTAGTAACTTGGGTTCTAGATGTATGGTTTTGTTTATTTTTTCAAAGAAGAAAAGTGGTCAAAGAATATATTCTATCTCACACCTTTCACAAGAATTTCCATATACCAAATCATTCTAGCAAAGTCTTATCTTTGAAAATTTTAAACCATTTACATTCTCCTGCCTTTTATGAATTGACATTATTATCAATTTAATATTGATCTGACAATTAAGCGTGGTTGGCTTTCAGTTACAAAAATAAATACACTTAAAACTCTTACTTTAGACTTTAAAAATTTTGAGTTATAATTATCTAATTAAAAGGATATTTGCATCACCCCATCCATATCCAAGATTCATGCACATACATTTTACCTTTATGAATTGGTTGGCATCTCAAGACACTTTATTGAGGAAAAAGTCTATCCTACTAAGAGAAGTACACCCTCTTTTGCACTAGTAAGAATATATAAAAATAATATAAAAAATCTAAACAAGAAGCAAAAAAACAAGAAAAAAGGGATTGGAAGCAACCATGCAACACTTATTGCTTATGCATTAATTATAAAACATAAATAATTAAATAAAGATGAAATGAACGAAGTATGTGTATTGTTATGGTATTTTGTAATGGGTATGGGGGGTATAAAATTTCCTTCAACCCCCATTTTATTACTGCTAAGTGACTGTTAGAAGGGCATTTTAGTGTGTTTGTGTGTTTACATATATAAAAATATATTATATAGAACAAAGAAAAGCAGGAGGGCTAGGGCCGAGTATGGCTAGTACTGTCCAAGCCCGGCCCTAGGGCTTTTCCTTAGAAGTAGAAGCCCTCATTTTAAGAGCTTTTGAGGGCCTGGCCCCCCTTGTCTTAGGGGCAAATTGATAGGCCTAGTTGGCTTGCTTGGGAAGTAAGTTATTCAAGTGATTTTTCAAGTGAGTTATTGGTGAAATCGGAGTTGAAGAAAAAGAGGGCACACAAAAGAGAGAAGAAGAGGATTTTCTTTGGGGCTTTGAATCTTCATCTAATCTTCTCCCACGGCTTGCAAAACCAGGTGCAGCAGGTTGTCTCACTGGTTTGGTTCTTCTCATACAAGGTGTTTAGGTAGTTCTTGTGGTAGAGATTGAGGTTGTAATGCACTAAGAGGTAACTTTCTCCATTGTGACTTGTGTTAACTCAAGTGTTGGGTATAAACTTGAGTAGAGATCCACTGTAATCTTGATATTGATTTAGTGGATTGAGATCGGAGTTTGTCCCATGGTTTTTCCCTCATCAGAAGGGGGTTTTCCACATTAAATCATGTGTGCTGTTTATGTGTTTGATTGATTGCCTCATAGAGTATATATTTTTCTTGTCTCACTTGGGATTGGTAGTGGTAGCTTCCTCATGCACCTGTGTTGATTTGATTCACACATAGACCTTAGTGTTGGTGGCCCAACATGAACATTATGATCCACCCATGAAACTGCATTCAATGTGTCACTTTCCACGATCAAATTACCCTGAAATGTGTAAGAGAAGGTCCTCAAAGCCTCCAAAATAGCCAAAACCTTAACTTCATTTGAATCTTTGATCCTTACACCTTTTAAAGGCCTATTTGTTTAGCAAAAGTAGTAGTGAAAGAGGAGTAAAAGTATGCTATGATGTGACCTTTTTTACTTCAGTCTGCTTGGATAATAAAAAAAGTGAAGTGAGAAGTGAGAAGTGGTGATGTGACAAATTTTACTGCAGCCTGTTTGGATGGAAAAAGTGGAGGGGAGAAGTAAAGTCCGGATGTTACACTGTAAGCCTTTCTACTACTTTATCCTCTTTTTTTTTTTTTTTTTTTTTACTACAACCAAATGTGATAACTTGGAGAGAAGTAAACTTAGCGGAAAAAAAGTGCCGTTTACTTTAAACCCCTTTATTTTTACTTTATTCATGATTTGACCCTACTTTATTTTAGTCATCCACACTTGTAAAATAATAGGCATTTAGTGAATAGCGAACATAACAGGATCTCCCTCCCAATCATTATGCAAACTCCATCCAATGTCCACCGGACCTGGTTTTCCTCTCATCATCATCATCATCAAAGCCTTGTCCCAACTAGCTTTATTAAAATATTCTCTCCACACTTTTTTAATATAATTATCCTTTACTAAAATCCTTTTGGCCATCGCTCTTGATACATACAACATGATCTAAGTTGGTACTTCTCCTTTCCCTCGTTCTTGCAAGATTGAAAACATTTCTCTCCTTTTTTTTCGATAAATGAAGAAATAGATTAAAGATAATAGAGGCTAATACACCATACAAAATAAGGAAAAAAGAACACCATGCACAGGTATAACAGCAATATACCTTACGCAAGATACATCTAAATAAGATAAGACTCCAAAGAAAAAAACCTAATCTAACCCCTTGTTTGGCCAAGGCATCTGTCCATACCAGTAGTAGATTTACTAACATGAGAAAACAACACCGAATAGAAGAAGAGAATTATCCCATTGAATAAGAACTAACCTTTCCCTGGACTTGCCTCTCTCTTGAATTTACCCACAAAATGGCGTTGAAAGAGTCACTTTCCATAATTAGGTCTTCAATGAAAGCGTGAGAGTAAACACGAAGAGCTTCTAAAATGGCCAACACCTATGCTTGATTGGAATTCTTCACCCCCCACATGCCTAGAAAACATGAATAGAACCACCCATTTGCAGTTGCAAAGAACTCTTATATCTGCTGACCTGGTTTGTCTCTCATCACCCCCATCAACATTGAGTTTCAAGGATCCAGGGGGAGGAGGCCTCCAAGAGACTAATTTTTTCTCCTTGGACAGACCATCAACCATGCAAGCCTCCCAAGTCCCAACTTCGAATACTTACACCAAGCTTTACGTTTTAAAAATTCTTTCCTACCCAACAACGATTTACCCAAGCAAAGAACCACCAGGGGAATAAGATCCTCAACTGTAGATGAAGAGCCCCTAAAAAATATATTATTTTTTCCTTTTCAAATGGACCAAAGGATCACCAAAAGGAATACACCTCCACATAACAAGCCACAACCAAGGAATGGACCCAACTGCCCACCTCAACCAAGTCAATGAGCGAACTAGGAATACACCACAAAATCCCACAAATCTTGAAAAAATGATTCCAAAGATACACTCTGCAAAATCTCAGTGAAGAAATATAAGATTGATCGTCTCCTCTCTCCCATGCAATGAACAACCATTGGCAATATTCTCTGAAGATGAGCCGAGCATTCTTTTGGAGATTATCTGCTATCGCTAACCAGCAAAACACCTCAACTCTAGGAGGTGACCCAAACTGCACCACATAGACACACCAGGAAACTATGAGATGGAAGATCTTGCAAAATATTGGAGTGGTACTGATCGCCATATTTGTAATATTTTGCAATTTATTTTATATCTTTAAGGATTAAGATGATGTCCCAATTAAGGGGATATGATAGATGTAAACTTGTTGTAAATAGTTAAGAGATTGCTATAAGAAGAGGGGACCTATCTCAATGCAAGGTAGCCAAATCATTCCAGAAATTCTTTTTTCTTTAAGTCTCTTTGGATTGTCATGGTATCAGAGCCCCAATTGCAATGAGACAGTTATTGATGGGAACTTTTTGCTTAACGAGATCTTCAAGGTTGGATTCAACACTGCCCATATCCTTGCGTCCAATCATCGGTTCTTCTTGCAATTTCCTTTTCATCGCTGTAGCAACAATGTCTCTAGCATCCTTCATCATAATTTGAGGTCTTCCTAATGGTTTTTGGAGACAGACAACACTACTTATGATAGTGCCTTCATTCTATGTGGCCCACCTATGATCATCACCGATGAAGGTAATCTCTACTGAAGTGTTTCAAAGCATTCTATCAATTGGAGGAATTATTGTTAAAGAAAATACAGATCATTGTTCAAATCAGTCTTTTTATAGATATTAAACTGTAACATGTCTTTTGTAGCTGATCCTCTGTGGGCCCCACTTGGATTGGAATTGGGCTGAAACTTTCAGAGAAGGTTTGCCCAATATTAATAGTGTAATCTACATTTTTTTCTTCGTTTTTGGACTTCAAAAGGTATGTCTTGTTCCATTTTTTCAATTTCAGCATTTTTTTTTAATATCTTTTCATCAAGACCATTGATCTCTCTCGAAAAATTCCCAAATCAAGTAGTTTTGATTGGTGGAGATGAATAAGTGTTGTAAATCTCATATTGAGGCCCGATTTCCAAAATTTGTGTCAGAATGGGTATGTAATTGTAAGGAATTTATTGGTATCTCTTTGGAAGATCTTAATCAGTCTTGGGCAGCTGTTTTAAAAGGAGGTTGGCGGTCTAGAATTGTGCGAAGACAAGTTTGGAACGACCCCCCTCCAGGTATTTTTAAGTTGAATTTTTATGGTAGTTTTGTACAAAGTGTTCAACGAGGAGGTACTGGCGGTGTCATCAGAGATTGGAATGGAATAATAATTAGAAACTTTTCTGGGCTAGTGATTTGTTCTGATGCAAATGAAGCTTTGTTGTTTGCTCTTCTAATTGGGTGTCATGAGCTGCTTAGAATTGGAGGTCTTAATCCTATCCTTGAAGGTGATTCTTTTTCTTCTATCCAATGGGGCTCTGGAAAAGCTACTCATCCTTGGAGGCTAGTAGACTGGGTGGAGGAGGTGCACGATATTTCAAGTCCCTTGGGTGCTTCTTTCCTTCATATTTTAAGAGAGACTAATACTACGGCGGATGGCCTAGCCAAGGAAGGAGTTTTTCGCACTTCTATTTCTTTTGATGTATTAAGTTTTTTTAGATGTTTTCTCTTGTTCGTTGTATTTTTCGTTAGGTCTTGTTTTTGTCTGTTTGGTGAAATAAAATTTTATCCTTTATAAAAATAAAAAAATAAACAAAAAAACATAGACTCATACCCATCCACCTCATACTAACGCAAAACACTCCTAAAAGACACAATGCAAGACAAAATATTCTCTGAAGGAACATAACACTCTTTAGCCAATAGATTTTTGCGAATAGACCAACCTAAAACAATCTAAGAAAGAACCACACAATGAGCTCACCTCCAACCTATTATCATACCAAAACCGGTTATATCTTCCTTCTCCAATTCTAAAACCTAACCCCCATAAAACACTTATCCCTTAACATTGGACACATCCCTCAAACAAGCAATGACACCTCCCTTACCCTACACCCGATAGCTAGGGACATACCTAGGAACCATACCACAACATTCTTGGAAACAATTACCGTTCTCCCCAAATCCTTGTTTTCTTCCTCCAAGCATCCATCACCACTATGCCAACAACGCCCAATTGCCATCTACCATAAACTTCGGTTTCACCTCTATACTCCACTCAATTAAATGCATCTTCCTCCAGCCACTTTGGCCATCCCATAATAAATTTCTTCTAATGTGATCCAACCTATCAACCAATATCCTCGACATCCTAAACAAAGCAACATACAAAAGACAAGCATACTAATGTGTAGTGGTGCTCATAGGTTGAGTCAGATTGGGCCCGACTCAGGCCCAACCCACTTTGGGCCAGATTTGGGCCCTAATTTCTACTATTCAGCGGGGCCTGGATTTTGATATTAAGCCCGTTTAATATTTGGCCAGCTTGGTTTAAGTGATAGAAAGCCTAGAGCCCAGCTAAGCCCGAGCAAATACATCTTGCCTTCTGATAAAGAGTAACCATGTGTGAAATTACTGCGTGAAATCAGATCTCTAGAAATTAGGGTCTTTTCTTGGAATTGAGAGAGATGTTGGTGAATTGGAAATGAAGAGATGGTGTGGGATTTCCTAGTAAGGTACTTGAAGCGATAAAAGTTAGGGATAAGATCTTGGAGAGAGATAAGTTAGGGATAAGATCTTAAAGAGAGAGAAGTTAAGGCTAAAATCTTAAAGAGAGAAGTTACAGATAGATACAGTAATGATATGAGTGTTCTCTAGAGCAAGGTGGTTGTCGTGAGAGATGGAGAGAATAATGAACAATTTTTGTAGACAGAGAGAGAAGGTAGGTAGGTAGGTAGGGAGGGAGGGAGGGAGGGAGGGGAAGACTAGCCCAACCCAGCCCAGCCTGATTGACTAAATGGGTGGGCTGGGCTCCGGTTAGGTAACTACGGCCCAAATCCAGCTTGGGCTTTTGTGAATAAAGGCAGGCCGGGCCTGGATATGTTTCAGCCCAACCCAACCCGGCCTATGTAGTATGAACAACCCTGCTAATCTGAACTCCCACCCACCCACACCAAGCAAAAAAAAAGAGGATAAATGCTCCCTATTCAATGTAGATAATTTCTTTTTTCAAGATTCTTCACACCAGATGCCAAAGGCCCTTCAACTTGGGCTTGGTCAATTGGCAATCCTAGGTATTGAAGAGGGAACTACTTACCATCCCCACATCCAAAAACAAAAGCCAAAGACCTGACAATCTCCTCCAAACACCTCATGCCAACGTTAATGCTCTCCAAAGTGAAAGGTGCACCTTACTATCAACTAGAATGGATGCTAGCTTCAACAATCAATGCAGCGAAAAAAAATTAAGGCAAACTAGCAAGCAAATCTACCAGTCACACCACAAGGCAGACACACTTTTTACGTGAAACCCTATCCAGGGAAAACAACCATGATAAGAAAAACCAATCACTATTGAACGGTTACAAGATATACTCACAGCTCCCTTTCCCAGTCAGTACGTCGACCTAAGGACTGCAGTTGTTCTTGCACAACTCCTCGCTGCCACGACTACTCTCTGCGCACCGCTCCTCGTGCTTGATCCTCCAATAACACCTTGAGAATCACGATGCTCGGATCTTCTACAATGAAGTAGAAGCTTCAAACCTTCTAGAGCAAATATTCAGCCCAATCTCTCAATGATAGCTCTAGAGAACAAGGAATCTCTCTTAGGGTATTCTCACCTCAAAACAAGAGAGAGCAACTTCTTGTCTTACGTAGGGTTGAGAGAATCAGCCTTTTTATAGCCCCAAAATCATGCAAGAGAATTCTAATTATATCCCAATCAAAATAGAAAACAGTCTAGAACTCTACTTAGAAAGTCGGATCAAACTAGGCTTTCCGTCCAAGCTCGCTATAGCGGGCGCCTTCTCTGTCCTGGACTTCACTCTAGCAAAATGAAGCTTCGCTATATCGAACTTGTGTTCTGGAATTTGGCTTTCTTGGCTCCAAAACACTACAGTCTTCGCTTCAGGTTTTTCTGTGACTCAACCACAGTCCATTCTAAAAGAAATAGAAAATTACAACTCAAAAGGATCCAGAGTTTTGTCCAACTCATGAATTAGCCAGCACAATAAAATTCCTAACAAAAAGATTAACTTCAAACCTGAAACTAGCTGGAAGCATCCCATTAGAGTAACTACCACTTGCACTTGCCTCTTGAATGAACTGAATAACATGGTGTCATCTGAAAATGAATTATCACCTCATGGCCCCACTTGAAGCCATTAATAAGACAATATCCTTAACCTTAGCAAGCAAAGACCCCCAAAGCTTTGGGCACTATAGTGAATAAGAATGGTGATAAGGGATCCCCCCCATGCCTCAACCTTCTATAAGCACTTTGAAAAGACGTGGCCGAGAGCCATTCACAAATAGAGAATGAAGTTGAAGAAATGCACATATGAATCTACTTTTTTTTTTTAATAATTCATGAATCTACTTCCTCCAGACACTACCAAAGCCAAACCTAACTACTTCAAGTTCCAGCATTCAATAAATTCTAGCTGTCACAACTCATAACACATTTTCTCTTAATGAAATTTGTCACCACAAAAAAAAAAAAGAACCGTAACTCATAAGTCATAACCCATTTTATCCTAGACCTTTAGCATTCTTATGTCCCATCCCTATGCCCATTCACGCATAACCCAAACTAGCATAATAAATCCGGTCCTTCTCCAACAAAAATCATTCCTATCAATGAGCAAGTCTACAAACAAATGCATGTTCAAAGTTCAAAGAACAATAAGACGACAGGTTTAAGGTTGTTCCAAGGTCAATATAAGGGTTGTTGGAACAAATGAGCGTGGGGAAATTAGAACTGAGAGAGGCGAGAGTAATGGAAAGAAAGAATGCTTAAAGAACTCTACCTGTTTTGTTGAAGGGTCATTTAAAAATCAATTTATTTATTTATTCTGTGAAATGAGTTACACAATCAATATGTCGGTCGTTTTTTTTGCGGTGGTATCTGTCCAATTGAAAAGATTTATTAAATTAAATGTAATCTTATATGAAGCATTCAAAATTTTACTGTTCTAGTCACTGAATTTGATGCTCATTTTCTATTTCATAAAAAAGAAGAGAAAGACATGCACATTTTATAACTTCAAATGATGAGAATTCATAGGGATCTACATCCTCTAATGATATGTGGGATTTTTCATCCTGAAAAAACACAAAAGCAACATTCTAGGACTGTATAAGAGAACATAAATTAAATAATATCTCAGAAAGGAAGTGTTGGTGGATCCGCATACCTCTTCAATTGAGAAAAAATGATCAGGTGGGAAAAGAAAATTTCAGGAGGTTGGATCAGGTTTCCTGAAAAACGAGAAGTGGGTGCAGAAAAAGAAAGATTTAGCCTTACCAAAAGGGGAATTCTCACAAATTTCATTTTTTTTTTTTTTGCAAACCATCCTTTTTGGTAAGAACACTTGTTTTTGTAAAAAGTTTTATGTCAACAGTTTGTCCACTAAATTGTAGTTTAAGGGCTCCTGTATGGACAAAACCCCTGACTATTTTTATTAGTTTCCACAATGCATCTTCTCTCAGTCCTCCTATTACCATGTGGAAAAATCTTTTTCTTCCACTTAAAAGAACCCAGCACTGTTAACAAACACATATCCTCTCCCTCAATGCCCTTCAGTTTCTTTGCTTTCATAGGATCTGAAAAAAGATTGTGTTTTGCTTTCTTGGTGGGCAGTTGCCTCTTATACTAATAGATGGCATGTTGAGACCTATTGTACCCAAGATAACACAGAGGAACATAAACCCTATTAAGAAAGAGTGAATTCCTTCATAACCAGTGAGTAGTTTTTTTTTTTTCTTTTTCTATGCTGCTCATCAGTTATGAAATTCACACATGCATGCACGCACGCATTTTTAAGGGGTGAAGTTTGTGGGCTGTTGATGAAGGGGTTACGATGATCAGGTAGGCCCATAACAATCAGAAATTGACTTTCGTCAAATGAAATAAAACATCAAATCAGTTCAGCGGCAGAACTTGAGGAGGGGGCTCCAAGCTCTACAAATGGAGTCAGAGATTCTACATCTACTAGTCAACCTGTTACTACACATAGCTCCTGTGGTCTCACACACAAGGGTAAAATTTGTGGGCCGTTGATGAAGGGGTTAGGATGATCGGGTGGGCCCCATATCTTGCACACAAGTGGGCCCCAATCAGATCTTTCCATCCCCCAGCCCATCCCCAAGTGGTGCCCATAAGAGATTGGGACTATACATACATACAGGGTTCGCGTAGGATGCGAACCAGCTATGGGGCACACCGTGGGTCCAATCTAGGGATGGAACCGGGGGATGGAAAGACCCAAGTGGGACCATCCCAATTATCAAGTTTGAAGCCAATCTCATGCCCTTAACCCCTTCATCCATGGTTCACAAGTCTTAACGGTTTTATATTAAAAAACATAATTTTTTTACCCTCAATCCAATGGTCCGGTCCGGTCCATTCAATTCAATGGGTGACAAACCCCGGGATCAGTGACTATTACGGGGAAGGGGGTCCCCATTTGGTGATCAGTTCAGAATGGTGATAGGTGCGCCACACCAGGTGGTTCTCACCATAACTCAAAGGAATATTTTCCTATACAAATAGGAGGTAATGTACTGCTAAGAGATGCCTTTTTATTACCATATGGAACCCCATGATAAATCCAACCCCTTCATACTCATTAACCCCCCATGAAATGCCACTCAACTTAGTTTTGCATTAATTTGAATTATACTCACCCTTGGATCTAATCAAAGATTGTAATTATCTTATTGAGATGATTTTTGCCACCTTTCCAATCGTACTATCCTCCCATGATCAAGAATGTATCCAAGTGAGTGGCACAAGAGGCTCATATTTTTTTCAACTCACAAAACCATGAGAGGTACCTCTTAGCAAACGCAAATCACCAACTAGATAAAAAACAAAAAAAAAAAAAAACATTTTTTTGGGTACCCCAAATGCAGCATTATCAAACTCTGCTAAAACCTAAAAGATATGTACCCCACTCATTATAAAAGAAAAAAAAACCACCCATCATAGAAAAAAAAAGAAAGAAATCTTCATCTTAGATTCAACAACAAAAGGCAAAACAGACCCAAACCTCAACAACAACAACAACAACAACAACATGCATCTTTGCATCTTCAGTAGTATTACTATTAAGCAGATTGAAAAGGATACTAAATAATAAAAACTAAAGAGAACTGAGACTGACCTGATTTTCAGATGAATACGGTACTTGTGTTGGTGAAAACACAACTGAGAGAAGAATCTGGCAATTTGGGCGAACAGAGAGGAGATATATAGGTATGACTGAGAGATACCCATTTGAGAAGAAACGGAAATCTAGTACAGATTCTATACATGGTATTGAGACGCCGAAACGCAGCCTATTTTGAGACAAAACACAAGATTAACACCCCCCGGACCCGAATGAGGGAGGTGCTCTGCGTTTCGGTTTGGTGGTTTTACCGTTCCACCAGCTGTACTTGAAGTTTTTAGAAGAAACGAAATCGATCCAAATGTCGAAAAATGTATGTGCTTACAAGGGGCATTTATTTTGCCCTTATCATCATCATGTTCAAAAGAAAGCTAGTCACTTGTGAATCGAAAACTGAAACAAAAAGCCTATCAATTTCTTAATCAAAACATCAAACCGACAGTAGTTTTGTGAATTTCTCAAAAAAAAAAAAAAAACAATAGTTTGTAATTTATATTGAGAAATTCATTGAAAATTCAATACACAAAAAGTCACTTTTAGCGGCGGAAAAAATAAAATTTCAGCAATATTGGTCTTTTTTTAGTGGTGGGGAGTTTTTCTTCCACTGCTAAAACTGCGGCTAATGCTTAGTTACTCTTTTAGGAACCAAGTAGCGCGATAACCTGGTCTAAGCACGGGTATTTTCAAGTGAGAGTACTTGTTTAGCAAATGGTTTAAAATGGGAATACGAAAATTTGGATATAAAGGAAATAGAAGATATGTGATACGAAGAGGATTTTTCAAAAAGAAATAGAGCTTCTAAAAATGGAGAGTGGGCGTCAGTAATTCGATGAGATAAATCAACTTTTGAGAGGGAGAGAGATGAGGGTCAAAATTAAAGCCAAAAATCCTTGCCTTTAATTTAATATATATAATAACGACAATTTTTGTGTCATTACTGAGGGTCCTCAATAAACCCTATTTATGAAAAATCCAAACCAATCAAAATAAATGGCCTAATCTTTTTATGTGTTCTCTCCGAATTTCTCTTAAAATAGGACTCAGCCCCCTGTTGGATTATAAATATCACAAGTTTTATGAGGTGTTCAATCTCTTAAGGCTCCGTTTCTTCTCTGGAATTTCTGCCAGGAATTCCGGTTGTCTGGGAATTCCGGAATTCCTGTCAGAAATTCCACGTTTCTTTAATGGAATTATAGGCATTCAGGAAATCCAGCATTTGCAAATGCTAAAACCCAGACATTCCCAAATCCCACACCAACATCCGGCATTCCAAAAAACCGCAGATGACAGGAATTCCGGGGACGCATGCTTTTTAGCTCCGGCACCCAAACGGCCACCTTCAATCTTGATCATCAGGCCACGGTGAGGAGAAAGGAGGTAGTTTCTGCTGCTTCTACAGGTGTGGATGATTACTGTGATTTTTCTCCTCTTTTTGTCATGCTATTTTGGTATCTTTGTTTGGAGAGGGTTTGGGATTTTTCGAAGATGGAGAACGATGAATCAAACCAGATCTTGTTTTTTTTTCTGCTCTATTTCTTGTCAAAAATCTTTAGATCCAACGACCAAAACCAGGTCTGTATTTTTTTTCCATCTCCATTTCCTGTAGACCAGTTCTCTGTTTTTCCAACGACCAAAGCCTCTGAGTTTTTTTTTCTATCCATTTCCTTACTTACATCCTTCAAATTATTTTTTTAATATAAACCAACGCTTCTTGAACGGGCATAATTTTATGCCATGGTTCCAAAAAGGCATGTTGTTGCTGAACAAGAACAACATAAATTGATGGATATAGGCACGGATGAAGACTAAAATAAAATCATTTATATCAATAATTTCTGCATTGGATATTGTTGATTCTTTCAATGCTATCGAGCAAAAAAATCATGGACAGATTGCTATAGCAGAGTTGGTGACGACCCTTGTGATGATGCCTAATTCTTTGTTATGAATGTGTTGAAATGTTTTGTAGTAAAAATCTAATATAACATGGAAGTTTAGTTACTGTTATTGAATCTGATTTTAGTGGATTTAAGGGCAGGTTGTATAGGAGGTAAAGTGTCTGATGAAATGCCTTAGTTAAAAACTAGTTGGTTTCTGGGTTGATTTATCTCCTAAATAAGACTACTATACAGCATGTTGATTACATTAGTAGTTAGCACAATAGAAGGTATTATTTCTAAATCTGAGATATTAAGTAGGCATGATGCATGGGATAAAAACAGAAATATGAGATATTAAGTAGGCATGATGCATGGGATAAAAACAAAGAAAAAAGAAAAGGAAAGACAATCTCTGTTGCAATGAAACATGGTCTAAATATCATGTTCATCCAATCAATACATGGTTCACACAAATAAATGGATGGCATTGAATTATCATCAAATTCTCTAATTCAATGTACGATTGTTGGCTACCATGTTATTTGAAAACGGCCTGATATAGGGCCAATGAAGATTTGAGGTGCGACCCACCTGGTGGATCACACACAAATAGATGAGGTCATGTTTATTAATTAAGAAGTTCTCAACTCACCATTGATGAATCAGATGGATCTGTCCTCACGCAGAGCTTAGAGATCTTAGTCTTGGGAAGCACTGCTTCTTGCCTGAATCTTCTTCACTATAACTGCTCTCCACATGGTTACTACAATTTCCTTTTCCATTGCTTGGTTTGGTATCATCTCGTTCCTCCTCCTTCCTCTTTTGCGATTGCGCAGGCTCCTTGTCAGGTGCCTGATTAACCAAATCTATCACCTGATTCTGCAAGTTGTAGAAATTTTCTTTCATCTTGTTCAACTTCTGGTTCTCTCTAGCAACTCTACTCAACTCCGCCTTCAAAACAGCCTTCTGAAATAATTCACAAGTTCTCATTAGAACTACCTTTGAAAAGAGTAGAGTAGTTCTTAGAGAGAAAAACACCAAGGCTACATTCATTTTATACTGTAATAATACAATAGGGATTTATGGACTTATCCTATAAAATTAGATTATGCCAAAGAGAAAAAAAAAACTATGAAGTTGGTTAACTACACAAGTCACCTCTTCCAATCATATATATAAAAAAAAAAACACTGAAATAAAAAGGGTACTAAAATCATACAGACCCTATTGAATCATTTGCAATGCTCAAAACTCTATCTAAAAAAGCAAATCATCAACCAAGGAGGAGAGGTGTTTGTGTGGATATGAAGATTAAAAGGCAAGGAAAGGAAAGTCATAGGAAGTAGAAGAGGGAGTTAGCAGTGGGATCTCAAAATTTTGTTTGTACTGTTGGTGCACATGAGATTTAATGTGTCTTACTCTTACAAGTAACTCTATTGATTTTTACCACAAGAGTGATCAGTAAGGTGGAAGCTGCCTTTACTGGTTGGGTGGGGTTTAGTGGGTTCTGACCAATGCATATGGGCTTGTGCTATGGGGTTTTTGTCTCTATACAATATACATGTGAGGGTGAGGATCCTTGAGAGCCCCAGTCTGCCAAACCCTATATCAGCTATTATATTGGCAGAGAGATATTGGGCTGGCCATCATCTGATCACCGACACATGAATTCTATCTCTGTTTGGGCATCATGATGATTGTTGGCCCTTGCCACAGTAAGGTCACTATCACCAATCTCTCTACCATAGCATTGTTGATCCTTATACATTGCTTTATGGTTTGCAATTGCTCCTCTAGATATAAGATGTATGTGGCACTAGTCACTTTTAAACCTTTGTTTCTTGTGGGTTGGCTGATTGGTGTTTTCCCATTACAGGATTGGGCATAAGAAAGTTAGCGACTATTAGTGAGATTTTTGCTCTTAACACTCAATGGAAGGTATTATTTCTTCTCCAAACCTGAATTTAATATGATTTTAGTGATTCCATAGTAAAGGTCTATCCACCTTGGGTCAGTCTATCTTCCGCTTTTTTTGTCCACCCATGGGGCCATCTTTGGTTGCTGATTAGATAAAGGGGATGCAAAGCCCTCTCCATGGATGTTTTACCTGCAAGAAATTAAGTAGCTTTTTTTAAAAATTTTATTATGTTTTATCAGAAATCCAAGTCAGAAATCCTTTTAGTTATGAAACAGGGAATTCAGAAAATTCAGGAATTCAGGAATTTTCAGGCAGAAATTCAGACAGAAATGAAACAGGGAATTCATAAATGACAGAATTCAGTAGCATTTCAGAATTCCAGCATTTGAGAATTCCAGACAGCCACCAGACATGAATTCCAGAAATTCTAGAAAAGAAACGAGCCCTAAAGGTGGGCCCAACTCATATTCAAGTGAAATTTGGTGAAATCCCATAAAAGGCAAGGCCATTGATTGAATTGAATTTTCTTCATATGGGTTCTCCAAATGGCTTCTTTGAAATTGAGTGTTTTCACCCTTTGTAACATCTAAACCCCACAAAAAAAAAAAAATGTTACTCCACTTATTTCTCGTCGTCCCCTCTGGACTATGTGATAAGAGGTGTTTAAAAAAAAAATTCCAAAGTTTTCATAGTGTTTCTTATTTTCTTTTAAAATCTAATGAATGTCCCTCCTACATTAAAAAGATATGTAATGTATGGATGCTTTCTATTAGCTGAGAAATGGAGCAGCATTCTTTAACCAAAAGCTCCTAGGAACCACTGATCACCTGTGCACCCGTGCGTACCCCATTGTGGGGCCCTAGGCAATCAAGAGAAAGGTTGGAATTAGGGCTGCACATGGGCGGTTCAGATCGGTTTAACACTAAAACCAACAACCAAACCGAACCTGTCGATTTTTTAATTAACCGATTTGATTCGACCGATGGAGAGGGCTTAAACCGAACCGAACGGTTCGGTCCAGTTCGGTCGGTTAAACCGTTGCTTTTTATTTTATGTTTTTGAAAATCAAACATTGAAAATTTCAAAATGATGATATCCCGTCGTTTGCATTTATTCTAATGTTTAGTGCAAACATAAAAATCCAACATTCCAGTGACCCATATAAAAAATAATTCTACTCCACAAAGAGAGTTTGGACGAAATGCAAGTGCACAAAAACGAAACCTTAAGGCTTAAATAGTAAAAAAACAATACTTAAGTTATTGTATACGGTCAGTTCGGTTTAAGCGGTTAACCGTGGGCTCAATCCGATAACCGACCGATATAAGCGGTTTTTATAATTTTCAAACCGTTAACTGAACCGATCTACTATAAACCGATTCGAACCGCCCGGTTCAGTCGGCTCGGTCCGGTTTTACGGTGATATCAGATTTTTTTTGTGCATCCCTAGTTGGAATCCAAAGATCTAGATGGGCCTTATCTCCGTATAAAATTTGAAGGCCATCATATATAGTAATTCTTTGATTGTGGGCCATAAGTTTAATAGCTTTATATAGAAAAAAAAATTGACCCATCTAATAGTCCAGTCCCAATGTGGTGCAAGCCCATGGGATCTGGTGTCGCTTAGGAGGTGCGGTTTTGTGTGGCCCATTTGGAATGGTAATTAAATAGGTCATACTAGGTGGTATGTACCGTAAGATCTGCACACAAAGTGTGCCCTCAAGCATTTGTGTCTAAGTGTATTTATGAGAAATATTAAGAAATAGATGCCTCATATAGACTCTGTACGAGGTAAAGTTCGGCTAATCCTGAGTTGTTGAATCTATAAGGCTAATAAAATGTAATGGACTGTGCATATACCAAAAAAAATATGAAAACCCTAATTCCTCTCTCACTCTTGCACCTGCCCATATTCCTTTCTTGATCAGCTTGGTTGATATGTGGACCTCAAGTGCTTCTTTCAGCTTTGTCTACTCGTCTTAGGCTTTCCCTCTCTCATGAATAGGGCTGTCAAAGGGTCGTGCCTGGCCTAAGCCAGGGTAAGCCCTTAACATACCTTGACTTATGCGGAGCTGGGCCTAAGTCGAGTGAAAGCCCTCACATATGAACAAAATTATAAGATTTTCTAAAGCTTGAGGGGTTTTTTAGAGATTTTGTTGGGGTTGGCGGAAGTGTTAGTAGCCCTTACCCTACCATCAAGGGAAACGACTAAGCCAAGCAAGGCTGGCTTTACCATGAAGCCAACAAAGTCATTGCTTTAAGCCCAAAAAATAAAGCCCCAAAAATAGGCCCTATAATAACAGCTCACATCTTTTGAAATTTCTAAAAAAATAAAAAAAAAATTGCCGACTGCCATGTCTTTATTTTTTTCCCCCAAAATATAAGGTCCCATACTAGATTTTCATTGGGCCTTAAAGTGTCATTTATAGCCTATTATATTTCCAAATCTGCCCATTATATTTCTATTCTTGGAGTCCAATTGATTTTAGCACGCCATTATATTTCTAGCAGTCCATGTGTATCAAATCTCAACCATACATTCAGTCATGAGCTTGTTTTACAAGCCTTTCTCATTATTTTTTGTGTATCCTATTTCAATCGGGGCCCATTCAGATTTGATTCATGATGTGGTTGTAATAGATCCATAGCTTGGGATTTTAGTTCTAATAATAGATCTTAAAATTTAAGATAAACAATGGGCTCCCACGGGAATTTATTCACTTGCCTGCAGTGCATACGAGCACCGTGCATCTGGAACATCCAATATATGGGGCACACCTTTGAAGTCCATCTTGGATGATTTTGACTCATGGTGCATATGCTCACCGTGCGCAGGTGAAAATGCTCTGAGCCCCACCAGTGGCAAACTCAATATTTTTATTTGTGAGGGTAGAGTCAAATAGGTAGTTGGATTTTGTGACCTAAGATTTCCATGTGAATTTTGGGAATGGGACCGGAACTTTCATGTTTTGGAGGTGGACTTAAGATAGGTTGGCAAAACTTGAATAAAAAAACTTAATTAGTAATTTTGCATCACAAAAAATCAAGAAAAACAACTTTTAAATAAAATATTTATAGTAATATTAAAATATTAAAATTTCTCATTTAGGTTTGTCGTTTTATACCTCAAATTGTCTCAAGCCGACCCTGAAGCCAAGGCCGAAAATTCTCTTTTTTAAAATATGTATAGTTTTTTTAACGGGCTTCCATTTTTTTTTTCAAGACCCAAATTTCCAACATCCAAACCTTTGAAATAATGGATCCTAGAATCTGTCTATAAACAAAGAGGACAATCATAAATATACAGATTTAGTTAAAAAAATAAACTTCAACAAAAAGATGCATCTTGACAATTTGGATCATGAAAGGCCCCTCTTGCCCAACTTGAAAAATTCAAGCAAATTGTGGATCTATACAAGATGAGCAACACACGATCCCAATTCTAAAATTCAACACTTTCCTACTGCATTAAGAAATTGTTGTATATATAGTGCCTCTTTTATTTTTTTTATTTCTCTATAAAATAACCTAACATACATCCTTTTTAACCCCAAAAAAAAAAAGGAAATAGAATATCCCATTTCACCCCATACATGAAAACATCATCAGCAAAACTGATAGTCACAAAAAATAGAGACATCTCATACTACTGTTACCTTGTAGTATGTCCTTAGCTCTTCCACAGACTTATCTACTTCCTCTGATGAGGCGATTACGATCAACAAATTAAGGACTTTACTAAGGCATCCTCATTTCTTGATGCGATCTACATCCTCGGAGCTTTTAAAGATGCGATCAATTCATTGGCTACAAGAATATCGTAGTCTAATTTGACTTTGATTTGGACCATAAACAATCAACATTGGGGCCTGTGAGACTCATTTGACTCACATTTATGTCTTTGAGATTATCATTGCCATCTAATAAGGGACTTTTAGAATGCTATCTATTCAATGGCTATGATCATCCTTTGATTGAAATGCAAACCATTGTCAGTGGCCTAACATTTGGTGGAGGTTAATCAACCAAATCCACAAAAATCTCTCAAGTTTCTTAGACAATAGTAAAACCAATAAAAACCCACAATTTAATTCCTTAAATTGCACCAAATAAAAGCCAGAAAAAAAAACAAAGACAAGAAGAAAAGAAGAACATAGGGAAGTATAAAAGAAGTTGTAGAGACAAAGGCAATAGAAGAATCAAACTGGCTGACTGTGCCAAAACCAAAAACAAGAAAAAAAAAAAGTGACTAGGCTTGGTTTCATGACCAACCCAAACAAATTAACCTATATTATATTATATTATAGAATACAAACAAGGTAGGTCGGGCCGGGATACAAACAAGGTAGGTCGGGCCGGGTTAGGCTCCATCAAGCCCTCACTCGGCCTTTAAGGTTATGGGATTTTCAAAATTAGGCCCAACGCGCCGTACCATAAGATTTTAGGACGAAAATAAAAAGCCCTCATTTTACAGGCTTTTAGGGCCCAGCCCGGCCCCTGTCAAAGGGCGGGATTGACAACCCTACTAATGGATACCATCTTTAAGTTCCAGTTCTTAGCTCCTTCAATGATGACGGAGCTTGTGTCAGCTTCCATTCAGTGGATGATATTTGCATCCTGCCATCCTACTCATGGTTACTCTCTCCCATACTCTCCTTTTCCATCCCGGCCCAAATCACCATAGGTGACCCTAAACCCCATTAGCCTAACCATAAATCCTACTACCCAAACCCTAAAGCCCATTCCTAAATTCCATTACCCTAACTTGAAATCGCATTATTTGATAATGAATTCCCTTCCCTAGATCCCATTACCCTAATCTTAGACCCCCTTACATGAATCTTAAACTTTAATCCCTAAATCCTTAATGGATAAGTCTATCCATATATCCCCAAAATCTAAATCTGCTGAATCCCTAAATCCCCAAACCATGAATCCGAACCAAATTAATATATATATATATATATTAAGCAAAGTCAATTTGATTATAAAATTGAATTTCAATTTTACAATTGATTATAATTTTGATTTTTAATCTTGACCCGATTCTGACTTCAGAGAAGTTTTAGGGGTTTTAGATAAAGGGATGTGATTGAGTGAGAACTGTTCTCAAGGAGTCCCGTGAGAACTTTTTGTGGGGCCCACTTAGGGGCTCCATTTTAGAATGGGACCGGTGGGGATTGAAAGATCTATATGGGACCACCCTGAATATCAAGTTTGGCCCCAATTCCATGCTTCTAACCCCTTCATCCATGGCCGACAAGTTCAATCCATTCGTATGGGTATATACTCGATCCAACGGTCCAGTTCATTCGCATTGGTGCCAAACCTTGGGGCGTGTGAGTATCAAAGGGGTCTATGTCCATTGCAAGGTTTGGATTAGGTGATAGGTGATCTCACCCCATAGTTCTCACAGTTTGAACCGTGAGAATAGTTGTCACCTGATTATTTCCCTTAGATAAATATAGTACACAAATAAGGACTCTAGTTGTTCCTTGTTTGTATAATCTTTTAAAAGATAGAGAGGCTACGCAAAGCATATATAATATAAAATTATCCAACTCACGTTATGACATACTTAGAGCTCCACGTCATGGCTCCTTAATTATATTTATTAAAGCAATAGGGAGGTGTACTCTCAAGGATACCACGTCAGCACTTTAAAACCTCATGATGCCACATGAGAGCCCTCACGGATGCCATGCCATGAAACAGTTCTCTTCTAAATTCTATCTCATTTAAATTGTCATTTATAATCCCTCTCTTTAACAAAGTATCCTCCCTATTTTTGCTCCCACACAAAAAAGGAGCATTTCCATCCATAGTCAATATTTATTCGAATCTTTAGAAAATTGACAGGAATAGACGACGTGCAAAAATATCTTCTACTAATAAAAAACTCTTTTTACTTCATATACTTGTCTAATATTCAAAATGATTTCTCATAATGTTATATCTAAAAGTATGACCAAACTCTACAATGATTTGAATCTTGGGTATTATATCTAGAAGTATGACTAAACTCCACAATAACAACACTTTTGGAAAATTCCAAAATGTCCATCACAATAGAATGAGCCCCACTAATCAGGTGGTTCACCTCACAATCTCACATTGATGAAGCTCCACATATTCTCTTTATTGTTCTAGGTACATGCAGGTTTTCCAATTCATGGATTGGTGACTGATTATGCCTCAAGTCTAAAGTTGTGCAAATTTAGATCTTCTCTAGTGTTGTATGACACTTAATTACCAGCAACTTGAACCTTTTTTATTCGGACTCTCAGCATATTTGCTTGAAAAGTTCCATCCCAATAATATTCGAAACTCACTCTACTGCTATGCTTTCTTGTGGTTAAATCTGATCATTTTGACAACTTTCTGACCACTGTGAAAATTTGTTACGGATTCATCTATCAGGATTAAGACCTTTAATTGCACATTGATGAAGCTCCACATATTTTATTTTTTACTGTTAATAGATACATGGTTTTCTAATTCATGGTGACTTGATGATGCCTTCAGTCTAAGTTGATTTGAGGCTGGATTTTCGTGTTGGGTTTTCCAAAGTCCTATTTGGATGCACAAAAAAGAAGAAGAAAATAATATAAGAGATAATACATTTTGTAAATGTAAAGAACTCTCTTGATTTTGGCAACCTAAAGAAAAATAAGAAAATATTTTTTTTCCCTCTCTCTCTTTCAAAAAGTTGAATATTTTAACATACAACTTGCATAATTAGAAAACTTTCAACAATATAATTTTTTTTTAAACATACAGGCTTTAAAAAACCCTCCACTTCTCACCCTTTCTAAAGGAGAGTGCATCAGATAGAACGACTATGACGACCGTGGTGGTAATAGTGGTGGTGATGGTGTTGATGATGATGAAGGGGGTGGTGGTGATTATTTCCTAGATTGTTATATCATAAAGGAAAATTTTACTGTGATTTGCATTATTCAAATCATTAAATTGGTGGTATATAAAGCATGTGATTTGAATTTTTTCTCCTTATTGTGAGTGTCAAACATGATCAAATTTATGGTGAGGCTTAATTAAAACTAGTGGAAGTAAAGTTTTCTTAATGATAGAACAAGGTGGGAAGTAAATTTGAGTAGCTTGGATTTTAAAGTTAGGCCCCATTGATAGATTTGAAGCAACAAATCACTCACAAATGAATGTGTTTTATAATTGATTAATTTGATACATACTGTACTTTGATCAAGAACTTTAAAATGCATGCTGTTAATATGAAACCTCCTTTTGTTTTCAACATGTACTATAATCTACTAGAATTGCCAAACAAGTCAGTTTAAAATCCGTTGGTTTATTCAGAAATTGTTAAGCAACAAAATATTACAATAGTCTTAATATTACACTCTTCTATTTTATACTATCGTATTCTAACAATATGTAAATTTTTTAATATTTATTTTGTACATATCCAAACAATCCCTAAATTCTTGACAAAATTTGGGAGTTACTATTAAATTTTAAACTGAAATAACTCATCAATATGAAACAACTTTCCAGCTCTGGGTAGTGTTACAATTATTGCTGATATTTTGAATATATGGTTATTTTATTGCAATGATCTCCTGTAAAGCTATATCCAGATAATGTATTACTTCCAAATATCATGTTATTGGATTTTTCACTGTGTTATCATGGAAGCTGTACATGTGACATATAATCAGGACAAAAGCCCAACTGAAAATTTAAAAAAAGTTCATTTTCCATATAAGTGCCTGCCCTTTATTCTGTGCCCAACTGAGATTTCAAAAAAAAAAAGGTCCTTTTCCATAGAAGTCTTCTATTATAAAAACCATTAATTTTTCACTTTCAATGATATTTTCCCTATATTATGAGAAAACCCAAAATTTGAAATATCCTGATATTATCTCCTGCTGATGTTATCCAGATAATGAAAATTGTGGCCATAACTCTGAGCTCTGATTGGAGGCATCCACTAAAGGAGACATTAATCCTTATTTCCTGATCATTATGTAGGCACCATAATGGATGGGATATGGTTCATGAAAGTGGTGATGATGATGTAGGCTTCATACAACTTTTTCTCAGTTTGATAGTTGAAACTGGTAGGCCTTCCTGGCACTACTTTTGCATTACAGAGTACAAACAGTAATGTATTAGTATGGGGCAAATTAATTGGAAGTACACACCTAATAATTCATAAATAGAGACCAAATCATACACTAAACAAATATAGAGACTTCTAAGTTTGAAAATTAATGCAGCCAACAGGTTTATATCTCTGGCTGCTGCTAGAAGGAAGAGAGGAAAAGGAAGGAACTTATGGTTTATCATTGAAGCATTCAGTGCAATGGGAAACTATAAGTTATCACTGTCCTCACTGTTTGTTATCATTATTGTAATTAAGCAAGCATGCTGTGTGCACATATGCATTCATACTATAAAATAAAACATTTCTATTTCATATGGATCATTTCTCCCCAAGAACTAGGATTACTGTGATGGCCTGGTGGTTTTCTCCATTAACTCCATCCTATATGCAAAGATTTGTCATCTCTTTATGGTCATCTATATAATAAGGGAGGTCAGTTTTTAAATCCTTGGATATTTTGGACCTTTGGATTTATGTATATATTTCTGTACATAAATACTAAGGCTAAAAAGATATTCAAAATCCTATTACAAAGGACAAAAGGATATGGGAGTGCCCTTGGTTTTCTGTGAAATTACGAAACGTGCCAGATGTTAGATGTTCCGAAAAAAGATTCAGGTTGGTACATCTTGCTTTCAATGTCTATATTTTCTTTCCTAAGATGTTCATTTATTTTCCTTGTCTTTACTGGAAGCCTCTGATTGGAAGGATGGGTTTATTATAGCCTTCTAATCTGTAAGATTTCTGGGGGGATGCTCCATCTACTCCAAGATCCATCAGATTTACCGTAGGCCTCTCCTAGT
Source organism: Litsea cubeba (assembly GCA_012931725.1). Taxonomy (NCBI): domain Eukaryota; kingdom Viridiplantae; phylum Streptophyta; class Magnoliopsida; order Laurales; family Lauraceae; genus Litsea; species Litsea cubeba. The sequence continues at coordinate 87,740,411 of CM022947.1, forward strand.
CAGGACACTAATCTTGTTCTAATTTATTCAGAACCTATAATTCCTTTCTACTTTCTTTCCAATTCAAGCAGATATAACAGACATATGTGCTGTGGCAAGTGTGAAGGCTCCACAGTCCACACCTGCTATCCAAAATCAGCAGTTCTAATCAAACTTTAACCACGTCATTTAGACACAAGTCTAAGACAATGATTTGGTTGTGTCCTTAACCTATTTGTTTGCTTTTAAAATGGAACATAGCTTTTGAACTACCCAATGACCATGATTACACATTTTTGAAAATGGGAAGCAATGATGTCTTGTGAAGAACTTTGCTAACCATAAACAGCATTAAAGATGTGGCATAACACAATAAAGAAGGATGCTAATTTTTTTTGAATGATTGTACTCAATAGCCTGTCTGTGGTTGCATGCAATTGACCATTCAGTTATAGTTTACATATTATTTATGCTGTCCTAAATCTGCTTTCTTTACAATTATTCAATGCTTAGCCTTGGGTAGTAACAGGACTTTTCATCATTCAACACTCCTTTATTGAGTCAAGAAAGGCTGCCTATCCACTTACTTGCGAGGTTTTAAAACATCGTTTTGGACATTGTATTGGCCAATGAATGCTGAAATCTTTACATACCAGTTGATATGTCGATGATTGAGTGATATTTCTGTTTGTTTTGATCCTATTTTCTTGTACAATAGCCAATTTAATATTAAAAAGTGGTAAATTTGTTAATCTTATTTTTTAAATTCTTTTTAGGTGTTTATCTATACATAAAATTAACTCACGTGGGAGTTGGTGGAGTGACATAAGGCGTAGGTTTGCTTCTCACGTCTTGTGTTCATAATCGCCTTAAATTTACCTGGTGTGCATTTTTGTGTGTTTAGAAGGCGCCACTGAGGGATTAGTTCTGTTGAGTCAAAAGCTAGGTAGATACCCATGTCATCAAAAAAGGTATAGATAAAATAAAGAATAAAATATAAAAGTTGTGAGAACAGGGTTTCAAAGCAATCTCTCTCATACAAAACCTTTTAAAAATGGGTATTAGTTAAATAGCCAAATCTTAACACATCAGGAGAAACAACTTGGTTTTGGCCAGTTTTGAAACCATGCTTTATTATAAGAAAAGAACTGGTAACCTCACTAATTGTAACCTTCCACAGGGAATCTAGATGAGTTAGGTGCACTTCTTCATCTTTGGAACAGGGCTTTGGACATGCCTTTTTATGATTAGTCAAATAGCTAAATTCTGTTCTTTAGCATGACAATTACGAGAATATTTGTTTGATGAGAAAAGGAACAGAAAATGATGTTTGACTGAAAAGGGTCCTGTAGTTTTAACTCTGCCAAGCATCAGTTAGGTGGGGATGGGCCTGAACTTCTCAGTTCACACGTATGGTTGGCTCCATTGTGGCTATTGGAGTAAGCCTAAAAATCTCCTCCTGTTAACAATCTGAACTGTTTGGCTGTACACTAAATTACTATAAACTAAATCAATTTGATCATATGGGGAAGATTTTTCAAGTAGGTCGAAGTTATAGGACCCAAATTGTGGGTCTGATGAGGTCAACCATCTGAATCACAGTGGCCTACCTGTTTGTTTCTTGATGGAACAACAAATGCCAAGTTGCATAGCATATAGCCATGACCTGGTTGGGTGGGTCTCCAAATCGTGAACTAATTACTCAATTTCTTTCTGGTCCATAATTCATAAACCATTTTTGTTGTGATTCTGGATCTCTATGTGACAACTTCTATTGCCTTGGCAGTGGTTTTTGTTCAAGTATCATCTGCATTATGCCTGAGAATTTCCAAATTTCTACTCTCTAACTTCACTCCAGTCGAATGGCCATATTCTGTTTCCAATGTTAAAAAAAAAAAAAAAAAAAGAACATTGACAGCTGAGTAGCCCTCTTTTTTTTCCTTGTGTTTTGTGTGTGTTTCAAATTTCAATGAATTCAATTGCTTTGATTTGAGCTGAATCGGACATGGGCCCCCACACTGTGGACAGTGCCAATGAAACGTTCTCCTTCCATGTATGTATTTGAAGTTGAACTCGGAACTATGCTCGCATATTCTGCTAGATCATGTACACATCAAGTGCTCAATTTTGACTTGGAACTTTGTGTTTGCCACATGAAGGAGGATGGTAAGAAACAAATAAGAAAAAGTTCCTCATTGGACTAGTAAGTCTCAGACTTGCCCACCAAACTAGTAAGTCCCATTCTATTCTAATCTCTCATTCGTGTAGGCCCATTTGAACTTTCTGACAGAAATTATCTTTTAACAGGATGACTTCAATGAATACTCTTGCCTGTGAGTAAGATTCTAGCCATTATACGCTTTGCACTTCTTTTACAGTAAATGTGAAGCTCTCCTGTTTTTATTTGACTGTACTGCTGCAGGCTGCAGGATCAAGCTGTTGTGTTAAGATCATGAAAGTGTAGAAATGGATGGAAATGAAAAGGTGGGGTACCTGTAGAGTTGTGATTGAGATCCAACTCTTAGAGTAAAGTTTGGGTTGGCATAAAAAATTCGTGGATCACTCTGCTGGTCAAGAGATGTGTGAGCCTTTTCAAGTGGAAAAGACTTTGAGTCCTGCTACATGGACTAATTCATGGACAGATCATTCAAATATTGGAGGTTTTCATCCAATATTTGAATGAGAATCATGAGGTTAATCCATGGACTAATTCCATGAGTTAGTCTATGTAGACTTTTTGAAAGACTTTTAGTGAAATGATGACCCTTTGGGATTGCTTATTTAAGGGAGATAGGGAACCTTTTGCTCAATCTTTAAAAGAGAATTGCAACATTTTCGCGGGGTCTTCTTACTCTAGAGCGCATAAACATTCGTGGCAAGATCCCATTTGACATCCCATCTAGGACTAGCAGTGAGAGATTCTCTATCCATTAGAAAAATCTTTTTAGTAAGAAAATTCATCTTTGTGTCACATCCATATACCCCAAAGAGCATGCCATAGGTGCTTTGCTTCATCCATTGTTGGACCAAGCAGTCAACATTCCTAAACCAATCAATTCTAGGTCCCTCTCATGTGCATGTATCATGACTTTAAAACTTGTCAAGTCGTGTGGCCTCTTATGTTGAAGATTTGGAGCCTTTTCTCCTCTGACTATTCAGAATACCCATTTGTGCTAATAAAAACGCTGATACAATATATATCAATGCTCCGTCCTGTAGGAAAATGGGTTACCACTTACCACTTTAACACAGTGGGGTCCGCGGTCCATTAATGCCAAAGGATTGATTTTCCCACGGATGTGTGGTACGGACGTTCGAAGGTGAAAATCTTATATTATATAAAAGTCTTTGGCTTTGACTGATGAAGAGGAAAGAAATCGTTCTTGAAGACCATTTCGTCATAATAATGTGAACTTTTGCAAAAATATCTTATGCAAATAATATGTGCATAATTTGGCTGTTTAAAGAACGGAAATATCCAAGTGATAACCATGCAAAGTAGAGGTGGGGGACCCAATCCACCATGCAACAAATAGCGCCCTCCCCCCGCGCGATAGTTACCGATCAAAAGGTTTAACACCCATCCAAATGGATTGGACCGTTGGATCGAAGGTCAAAATCTTTTTTTGAATATAAAGACATTAAACTTGTGGGCCATGGATGGAGGGATTAGAGGCACAGAATTGGGGTAAACCTAGACATGTAAATCTGGGACGTGCCGGCCATGACCGGGCCCACTCGTGCCCTTGTCGGATCGGCACGGCCTATGGAAATTATACGGGTTGTGCCTTGCCGTGCCCAATACTTTGGGTGTCAGCTCAGCACGGCCCTAGGCGTGCTGTGCCCCGTCGGGCCTAGGCCGTGCGGCCCATCGATCCCCCTCCCTTTTTTTTAATTTTTAAATTTTTTATTTTTAAATTGGATGGATACAAAGTCACAAACTTGGACGTAAACTCTTGGACCAATTTCATTAAAATAAAAAAATTAAGAGAAATAAATAAATAGAATAACACTAATGAGGTTTTGAAAAAATACATCAAATAGATTATATTTCCTTGAAACTTAAGTTACAAAAGTTCAAAAAAATCACAAGTGAACTTGGGTCAATATATATATAATGAAATTCAAACCTTATGATAAATGAAAAAAATTATTACAACTTTAGAAACATATGATACATTCTAAAAGATAAATTACAACTTTGAAAACCTATGATATATTCTAAAAAATAAATTACAACTTTAAAAACCTATGATACATTCTAAAAAATAAATTACAAGTTGATAGCCTATTATATATTCTAAAAAATAAATTATACTATGATATCATATATGTAATGCCAATAGCTCGTCTTCTATCTCGAAATCATCCAAGAGGTGTTGTGTTCTATTCTCTGCTTGATACCAATCTCTAAGCACATGCAGGGCTTCACGGTTTCTTTTGATAGCATAGTCCTCCTAGGATCAATAAGGCTCCTACTTGCACTAAATGCATGCTCTGATGCAACTGTAAACGCTGGTATTGATAATATATCACGGGCCATGGCGGAAAGCACAGAAAACTTAGTTTCGAATGATTTTCACCATGCCAAAATATCAAAAATATCTTTTTCATCATCCGGGATTGGAACATGATCGTTTTCCAAGTACATTGTTAATTCATCAAGGTTGTAAAAGGATCATTCAGAAGAAGAGGAGTTACTTCCGTGAGATTTCCTCATAATACTCCAAATAACCTTCTTTTCCCCTTTATGTACCTGGGGAGGGCTTGTTGGGACCGTGGGTGCTACGGATCTACCCAATCCGGTAGCATAATCCGAATAAAGTGTTTCTAATTGTATCTTAACTGTAAACATGTCATTTATATTAGTTGTATTTATGTTAGAGTTGATTTCATCAAGAAGGGTTTCTACACATTTTAATCTCAATATAGGGTCTCATGCAGCAGCTATACAAAATGTTAAAGGTGTCATTCTCCAATATTGTGAAAACTTTACCTCTATTTGTACACACATAAGTTGAAAAAGATGAATATCCTATAATTTGTAAAAGTAAGACTTATTTCATAAAAATGGGTTAAAGCTTGATTTGATATGGGATAATATACCCCGGAAAAAAAACAAGGTGCATCATGAAAAATTTCTAAAAAATCTCTTATTATCTCAAGAAGCTAGAGTCCATCTATCATCACTTATATAAATGTTTTCATGTGTTAAATAAAGTTGACAATATTAATTTAGTGTTATTTTATAGGCACATGCTTGTTTTAACATTTTATAGGTAAAATTCAATCTATGCTTTACATCTTTTGATATTTTCTTTGGTCTTAGACCCAAATTTACACATATTTCCCTCCACAATTGTTTTCGCGAGGGAGAATAAAAAATGAATCCTACAATCCATTTAATGATCTCTAAATCATCTTTAATAGATTTTACCCCGACTTATACGATAAGATTTATGATGTAGCATGCACATCTATTGTGAAATAGAGCTCCATTTAAATCAAGTTGAAGCGCAGGTTTTAGTAAATCAGTTGCGACATTGTTAGTACTTGCACTATCTAAAGTTATAGCAATTATTTTATTTTCAATATTACATTCTCTAAGTTTTTCAAGGATGGTGGACCCTATCCTAGCATCAGTGTGTGAGAACTCTATTAAAGAAAACGAAATCATTATTTTTTGTATCAGCCAATCACTATAAATATAATATGATGTGATTGTAATGTACCCCATGTTTTGTTTAGAGGTCCATAAATCTGAAGTTAAAGCAATTTTTCCAGGTATGTTTTAAAAAACCTGTTTTAAGCTCTCTTTTTCTTTCAAAAAAGTTTTTACTGCATCATTTCTAGTAGCTAGTAACTCTAGATATTTTCTGTACTCATGAAGGAACAAAAGCTTCCCTAAAAAATCTTTCAAAGTGTCGGTCTTCGGCAAGTATAAATGGTAATTGGCGAACTATTATAAACCTTATAAGTTGATATCTAACATTATTAGGGTCACAGTGAGAAATTCCTAAACTGCCGGTTGAATTTGTTTGAGAAAATTGTGTTTGGATGGTCCCACCTCTCGTCAGCGGTATTCATGTGTATGGGCACACGTGTTCTCATGTGTCTAAGAAGGTGGCCAGTGCCACTTGCTGATTTGACACTGAGGAGATCTTTGCAATATTTTCATTGTGCCTTTTCATCTGTTCCTCTTTTGGGATTTGGGACCTTAACTTTAACAAAATGAGACCATAGAGGAGAAGTCAATCTTGTTTTTCTCTTTTTTTTAGTTGTAGAACCCAAACATGCAGGCTCTTCACCACCAATGAGTTCCGGTTCTTGGGGATTATGACTATCTACTTCTATCCCCTGACTTTGATTTAAATGAATAAATCCAGGATCTTCCTCATTTAAAGAGAAGTCAAGGTTGAAAGGTTGTGATGGTCTGGCCATTTTTCTAAATAAAAGATTTAAGAAAAACCTAAATAAATAATTATGTATAATGTGTTTTTTGTGATAATTTATTTAAGGAAGGGGAGAAGATGAGACTTAATATATAATATTACTATGTATATTATTACTAAATAAAACTCAAAATTAAAAATAATAAATACCTTTATGAGAGAGGGAGAGCTAATGGAGAAGTCTTTCTTAGAGATATCCTCCACTTTAGAGTAGTTATTTTCACTCTTCACTTCTTAGAGAACTTTGTAGAGAGCTTAGACTTTAAAATGAGACTTAGGGCCTGTTCACTTATTAGAATTCCTGCCAGGAATTCAGGCTGTCTGGGAATTCAGAATTCCTATCAGGAATTCTGTGTTTCATTACTAGAATTCCTACAGAATTTCTGGGCATTTGAAATTCCAAGCATTTCAAATTCCAAAAAACACAGCATTTGAAAAACCACTTTAACAAGTAGGATTTGGAAATCTCACTTGGCACATAAATTTCGGGAGAGGTACGATGGCATTCCGGGAGCTCAGGTAGGAATTCAGGCTATGAATAAAATAACGAATTTGGAATTTCAGAATTTGGTAGCATTTCAAATATCAGGATTTGAAATTCCCAGACAACCACCAGACATGAATTCTATGAATTCTAGTAAAGAAACGGGCCGTTAGGGCACGTTTGTGTAGAGGCAACTTCCATGAAAAATTTCTAAAAAATCTCTTATTATCTCAAGAAGAGTCCATCTATCATCACTTATATAAATGTTTTCATGTGTTAAATAAAGTTGACAATATTAATTTAGTGTTATTTTATAGGCACATGCTTGTTTTAACATTTTATAGGTAAAATTCAATCTATGCTTTACATCTTTTGATATTTTCTTTGGTCTTAGACCCAAATTTACACATATTTCCCTCCACAATTGTTTTCGCGAGGGAGAATAAAAAAATGAATCCTACAATCCATTTAATGATCTCTAAATCATCTTTAATAGATTTTACCCCGACTTATACGATAAGATTTATGATGTAGCATGCACATCTATTGTGAAATAGAGCTCCATTTAAATCAAGTTGAAGCGCAGGTTTTAGTAAATCAGTTGCGACATTGTTAGTACTTGCACTATCTAAAGTTATAGCAATTATTTTATTTTCAATATTACATTCTCTAAGTTTTTCAAGGATGGTGGACCCTATCCTAGCATCAGTGTGTGAGAACTCTATTAAAGAAAACGAAATCATTATTTTTTGTATCAGCCAATCACTATAAATATAATATGATGTGATTGTAATGTACCCCATGTTTTGTTTAGAGGTCCATAAATCTGAAGTTAAAGCAATTTTTCCAGGTATGTTTTAAAAAACCTGTTTTAAGCTCTCTTTTTCTTTCAAAAAAGTTTTTACTGCATCATTTCTAGTAGCTAGTAACTCTAGATATTTTCTGTACTCATGAAGGAACAAAAGCTTCCCTAAAAAATCTTTCAAAGTGTCGGTCTTCGGCAAGTATAAATGGTAATTGGCGAACTATTATAAACCTTATAAGTTGATATCTAACATTATTAGGGTCACAGTGAGAAATTCCTAAACTGCCGGTTGAATTTGTTTGAGAAAATTGTGTTTGGATGGTCCCACCTCTCGTCAGCGGTATTCATGTGTATGGGCACACGTGTTCTCATGTGTCTTAGAAGGTGGCCAGTGCCACTTGCTGATTTGACACTGAGGAGATCTTTACAATATTTACATTGTGCCTTTTCATGTGTTCCTCTTTTGGGATTTGGAACCTTAACTTTAACAAAATGAGACCATAGAGGAGAAGTCAATCTTGTTTTTCTCTTTTTTTTAGTTGTAGAACCCAAACATGCAGGCTCTTCACCACCAATGAGTTCCGGTTCTTGGGGATTATGACTATCTACTTCTATCCCCTGGCTTTGATTTAAATGAATAAATCCAGGATCTTCCTCATTTAAAGAGAAGTCAAGGTTGAAAGGTTGTGATGGTCTGGCCATTTTTCTAAATAAAAGATTTAAGAAAAACCTAAATAAATAATTATGTATAATGTGTTTTTTGTGATAATTTATTTAAGGAAGGGGAGAAGATGAGACTTAATATATAATATTACTATGTATATTATTACTAAATAAAATTCAAAATTAAAAATAATAAATACCTTTATGAGAGAGGGAGAGCTAATGGAGAAGTCTTTCTTAGAGATATCCTCCACTTTAGAGTAGTTATTTTCACTCTTCACTTCTTAGAGAACTTTGTAGAGAGCTTAGACTTTAAAATGAGACTTAGGGCCTGTTCACTTATTAGAATTCCTGCCAGGAATTCAGGCTGTCTGGGAATTCAGAATTCCTATCAGGAATTCTGTGTTTCATTACTAGAATTCCTACAGAATTTCTGGGCATTTGAAATTCCAAGCATTTCAAATTCCAAAAAACACAGCATTTGAAAAACCACTTTAACAAGTAGGATTTGGAAATCTCACTTGGCACATAAATTTCGGGAGAGGTACGATGGCATTCCGGGAGCTCAGGTAGGAATTCAGGCTATGAATAAAATAACGAATTTGGAATTTCAGAATTTGGTAGCATTTCAAATATCAGGATTTGAAATTCCCAGACAACCACCAGACATGAATTCTATGAATTCTAGTAAAGAAACGGGCCGTTAGGGCACGTTTGTGTAGAGGCAACTTCCATGAAAAATTTCTAAAAAATCTCTTATTATCTCAAGAAGAGTCCATCTATCATCACTTATATAAATGTTTTCATGTGTTAAATAAAGTTGACAATATTAATTTAGTGTTATTTTATAGGCACATGCTTGTTTTAACATTTTATAGGTAAAATTCAATCTATGCTTTACATCTTTTGATATTTTCTTTGGTCTTAGACCCAAATTTACACATATTTCCCTCCACAATTGTTTTCGCGAGGGAGAATAAAAAAATGAATCCTACAATCCATTTAATGATCTCTAAATCATCTTTAATAGATTTTACCCCGACTTATACGATAAGATTTATGATGTAGCATGCACATCTATTGTGAAATAGAGCTCCATTTAAATCAAGTTGAAGCGCAGGTTTTAGTAAATCAGTTGCGACATTGTTAGTAATTGCATTATCTAAATGTTATAGCAATTATTTTATTTTCAATATTACATTCTCTAAGTTTTTCAAGGATGGTGGACCCTATCCTAGCATCAGTGTGTGAGAACTCTATTAAAGAAAACGAAATCATTATTTTTTGTATCAGCCAATCACTATAAATATAATATGATGTGATTGTAATGTACCCCATGTTTTGTTTAGAGGTCCATAAATCTGAAGTTAAAGCAATTTTTCCAGGTATGTTTTAAAAAACCTGTTTTAAGCTCTCTTTTTCTTTCAAAAAAGTTTTTACTGCATCATTTCTAGTAGCTAGTAACTCTAGATTTTTCTGTACTCATGAAGGAACAAAAGCTTCCCTAAAAAATCTTTCAAAGTGTCGGTCTTCGGCAAGTATAAATGGTAATTGGCGAACTATTATAAACCTTATAAGTTGATATCTAACATTATTAGGGTCACAGTGAGAAATTCCTAAACTGCCGGTTGAATTTGTTTGAGAAAATTGTGTTTGGATGGTCCCACCTCTCGTCAGCGGTATTCATGTGTATGGGCACACGTGTTCTCATGTGTCTAAGAAGGTGGCCAGTGCCACTTGCTGATTTGACACTGAGGAGATCTTTGCAATATTTTCATTGTGCCTTTTCATCTGTTCCTCTTTTGGGATTTGGGACCTTAACTTTAACAAAATGAGACCATAGAGGAGAAGTCAATCTTGTTTTTCTCTTTTTTTTAGTTGTAGAACCCAAACATGCAGGCTCTTCACCACCAATGAGTTCGGGTTCTTGGGGATTATGACTATCTACTTCTATCCCCTGACTTTGATTTAAATGAATAAATCCAGGATCTTCCTCATTTAAAGAGAAGTCAAGGTTGAAAGGTTGTGATGGTCTGGCCATTTTTCTAAATAAAAGATTTAAGAAAAACCTAAATAAATAATTATGTATAATGTGTTTTTTGTGATAATTTATATAAGGAATGGGAGAAGATGAGACTTAATATATAATATTACAATGTATATTATTACTAAATAAAATTCAAAATTAAAAATAATAAATACCTTTATGAGAGAGGGAGAGCTAATGGAGAAGTCTTTCTTAGAGATATCCTCCACTTTAGAGTAGTTATTTTCACTCTTCACTTCTTAGAGAACTTTGTAGAGAGCTTAGACTTTAAAATGAGACTTAGGGCCTGTTCACTTATTAGAATTCCTGCCAGGAATTCAGGCTGTCTGGGAATTCAGAATTCCTATCAGGAATTCTGTGTTTCATTACCAGAATTCCTACAGAATTTCTGGGCATTTGAAATTCCAAGCATTTCAAATTCCAAAAAACACAGCATTTGAAAAACCACTTTAACAAGTAGGATTTGGAAATCTCACTTGGCACATAAATTTCGGGAGAGGTACGATGGCATTCCGGGAGCTCAGGTAGGAATTCAGGCTATGAATAAAATAACGAATTTGGAATTTCAGAATTTGGTAGCATTTCAAATATCAGGATTTGAAATTCCCAGACAACCACCAGACATGAATTCTATGAATTCTAGTAAAGAAACGGGCCGTTAGGGCACGTTTGTGTAGAGGCAACTTCCATGAAAAATTTCTAAAAAATCTCTTATTATCTCAAGAAGAGTCCATCTATCATCACTTATATAAATGTTTTCATGTGTTAAATAAAGTTGACAATATTAATTTAGTGTTATTTTATAGGCACATGCTTGTTTTAACATTTTATAGGTAAAATTCAATCTATGCTTTACATCTTTTGATATTTTCTTTGGTCTTAGACCCAAATTTACACATATTTCCCTCCACAATTGTTTTCGCGAGGGAGAATAAAAAAATGAATCCTACAATCCATTTAATGATCTCTAAATCATCTTTAATAGATTTTACCCCGACTTATACGATAAGATTTATGATGTAGCATGCACATCTATTGTGAAATAGAGCTCCATTTAAATCAAGTTGAAGCGCAGGTTTTAGTAAATCAGTTGCGACATTGTTAGTACTTGCACTATCTAAAGTTATAGCAATTATTTTATTTTCAATATTACATTCTCTAAGTTTTTCAAGGATGGTGGACCCTATCCTAGCATCAGTGTGTGAGAACTCTAATAAAGAAAACGAAATCATTATTTTTTGTATCAGCCAATCACTATAAATATAATATGATGTGATTGTAATGTACCCCATGTTTTGTTTAGAGGTCCATAAATCTGAAGTTAAAGCAATTTTTCCAGGTATGTTTTAAAAAACCTGTTTTAAGCTCTCTTTTTCTTTCAAAAAAGTTTTTACTGCATCATTTCTAGTAGCTAGTAACTCTAGATTTTTCTGTACTCATGAAGGAACAAAAGCTTCCCTAAAAAATCTTTCAAAGTGTCGGTCTTCGGCAAGTATAAATGGTAATTGGCGAACTATTATAAACCTTATAAGTTGATATCTAACATTATTAGGGTCACAGTGAGAAATTCCTAAACTGCCGGTTGAATTTGTTTGAGAAAATTGTGTTTGGATGGTCCCACCTCTCGTCAGCGGTATTCATGTGTATGGGCACACGTGTTCTCATGTGTCTTAGAAGGTGGCCAGTGCCACTTGCTGATTTGACACTGAGGAGATCTTTGCAATATTTTCATTGTGCCTTTTCATCTGTTCCTCTTTTGGGATTTGGGACCTTAACTTTAACAAAATGAGACCATAGAGGAGAAGTCAATCTTGTTTTTCTCTTTTTTTTAGTTGTAGAACCCAAACATGCAGGCTCTTCACCACCAATGAGTTCGGGTTCTTGGGGATTATGACTATCTACTTCTATCCCCTGACTTTGATTTAAATGAATAAATCCAGGATCTTCCTCATTTAAAGAGAAGTCAAGGTTGAAAGGTTGTGATGGTCTGGCCATTTTTCTAAATAAAAGATTTAAGAAAAACCTAAATAAATAATTATGTATAATGTGTTTTTTGTGATAATTTATATAAGGAAGGGGAGAAGATGAGACTTAATATATAATATTACTATGTATATTATTACTAAATAAAACTCAAAATTAAAAATAATAAATACCTTTATGAGAGAGGGAGAGCTAATGGAGAAGTCTTTCTTAGAGATATCCTCCACTTTAGAGTAGTTATTTTCACTCTTCACTTCTTAGAGAACTTTGTAGAGAGCTTAGACTTTAAAATGAGACTTAGGGCCTGTTCACTTATTAGAATTCCTGCCAGGAATTCAGGCTGTCTGGGAATTCAGAATTCCTATCAGGAATTCTGTGTTTCATTACTAGAATTCCTACAGAATTTCTGGGCATTTGAAATTCCAAGCATTTCAAATTCCAAAAAACACAGCATTTGAAAAACCACTTTAACAAGTAGGATTTGGAAATCTCACTTGGCACATAAATTTCGGGAGAGGTACGATGGCATTCCGGGAGCTCAGGTAGGAATTCAGGCTATGAATAAAATAACGAATTTGGAATTTCAGAATTTGGTAGCATTTCAAATATCAGGATTTGAAATTCCCAGACAACCACCAGACATGAATTCTATGAATTCTAGTAAAGAAACGGGCCGTTAGGGCACGTTTGTGTAGAGGCAACTTCCATGAAAAATTTCTAAAAAATCTCTTATTATCTCAAGAAGAGTCCATCTATCATCACTTATATAAATGTTTTCATGTGTTAAATAAAGTTGACAATATTAATTTAGTGTTATTTTATAGGCACATGCTTGTTTTAACATTTTATAGGTAAAATTCAATCTATGCTTTACATCTTTTGATATTTTCTTTGGTCTTAGACCCAAATTTACACATATTTCCCTCCACAATTGTTTTCGCGAGGGAGAATAAAAAAATGAATCCTACAATCCATTTAATGATCTCTAAATCATCTTTAATAGATTTTACCCCGACTTATACGATAAGATTTATGATGTAGCATGCACATCTATTGTGAAATAGAGCTCCATTTAAATCAAGTTGAAGCGCAGGTTTTAGTAAATCAGTTGCGACATTGTTAGTACTTGCACTATCTAAAGTTATAGCAATTATTTTATTTTCAATATTACATTCTCTAAGTTTTTCAAGGATGGTGGACCCTATCCTAGCATCAGTGTGTGAGAACTCTATTAAAGAAAACGAAATCATTATTTTTTGTATCAGCCAATCACTATAAATATAATATGATGTGATTGTAATGTACCCCATGTTTTGTTTAGAGGTCCATAAATCTGAAGTTAAAGCAATTTTTCCAGGTATGTTTTAAAAAACCTGTTTTAAGCTCTCTTTTTCTTTCAAAAAAGTTTTTACTGCATCATTTCTAGTAGCTAGTAACTCTAGATTTTTCTGTACTCATGAAGGAACAAAAGCTTCCCTAAAAAATCTTTCAAAGTGTCGGTCTTCGGCAAGTATAAATGGTAATTGGCGAACTATTATAAACCTTATAAGTTGATATCTAACATTATTAGGGTCACAGTGAGAAATTCCTAAACTGCCGGTTGAATTTGTTTGAGAAAATTGTGTTTGGATGGTCCCACCTCTCGTCAGCGGTATTCATGTGTATGGGCACACGTGTTCTCATGTGTCTAAGAAGGTGGCCAGTGCCACTTGCTGATTTGACACTGAGGAGATCTTTGCAATATTTTCATTGTGCCTTTTCATCTGTTCCTCTTTTGGGATTTGGGACCTTAACTTTAACAAAATGAGACCATAGAGGAGAAGTCAATCTTGTTTTTCTCTTTTTTTTAGTTGTAGAACCCAAACATGCAGGCTCTTCACCACCAATGAGTTCGGGTTCTTGGGGATTATGACTATCTACTTCTATCCCCTGACTTTGATTTAAATGAATAAATCCAGGATCTTCCTCATTTAAAGAGAAGTCAAGGTTGAAAGGTTGTGATGGTCTGGCCATTTTTCTAAATAAAAGATTTAAGAAAAACCTAAATAAATAATTATGTATAATGTGTTTTTTGTGATAATTTATTTAAGGAAGGGGAGAAGATGAGACTTAATATATAATATTACTATGTATATTATTACTAAATAAAACTCAAAATTAAAAATAATAAATACCTTTATGAGAGAGGGAGAGCTAATGGAGAAGTCTTTCTTAGAGATATCCTCCACTTTAGAGTAGTTATTTTCACTCTTCACTTCTTAGAGAACTTTGTAGAGAGCTTAGACTTTAAAATGAGACTTAGGGCCTGTTCACTTATTAGAATTCCTGCCAGGAATTCAGGCTGTCTGGGAATTCAGAATTCCTATCAGGAATTCTGTGTTTCATTACCAGAATTCCTACAGAATTTCTGGGCATTTGAAATTCCAAGCATTTCAAATTCCAAAAAACACAGCATTTGAAAAACCACTTTAACAAGTAGGATTTGGAAATCTCACTTGGCACATAAATTTCGGGAGAGGTACGATGGCATTCCGGGAGCTCAGGTAGGAATTCAGGCTATGAATAAAATAACGAATTTGGAATTTCAGAATTTGGTAGCATTTCAAATATCAGGATTTGAAATTCCCAGACAACCACCAGACATGAATTCTATGAATTCTAGTAAAGAAACGGGCCGTTAGGGCACGTTTGTGTGGAGGCAACTTCCATGGAAAGATGAAATCGCCGCATCAGCAGATTCTATAGTTTTTAAATACACTAGAAAGGTTTTCTGAGGAAGTTAGAAATTCATATTTGGTGCAAAAAAGTTTTTCCTCGATGAATTGATGCTAATGTTGTTTGGTACAGCTGCGGATTTCTTTAGTGAAAACTACTAGGTGGGTGGGCCGGTATGTGCGTGGGGTGGGTGGGGTCGGGAGGAGAAAGAGGGTGGCTAGGTGGAGTGGGGGTGGGAGTGAGGAAATGAGGGGTCAATTTTTCGTGGAAATGGATTTCACTGACCCCCCCCCCCCCCCCCCCCCAAGGAAGTCCATTTCCATGCTTAGGAAGAAAAAAATTGACGTGGCGAAAAAGCAGTTCCGCGAAAAACTGTTGCACCGAACAAATGAAAAAGGATTTTTCTGCATAAAACCGCATCCTTTTCGCAGAAATGGGCTACACAAACGTGCCCTCAAGAGAGATTAGAGCCTCAATTAGAACCTTAAAGGGAGTGTGAGAAATTAAAGAGTAGATGAGTGTAGAGAAATGAGGGCTATCTATAGAGTTTCTAAGTGATAAAATGACACAAGATACCCCCTCATATGATAGTTTTATAGCAGTTGAGGGGTATATTGGTAAAAAAAAAATCAAAAGACACTAATACAACCCCCCCCCCCCCCCACCCACACACACACACACACCAATTTGACTGTTTATCGCGCGGGGGGGGGGGGGGGGGTTGTTAAAAATGGAAAAAAAATTGCATTTTGACCGTTTTTTAAGCGGGGAGGTTTTAAAAAATTCAAACTATTGGGCTTGATTGAGCCAGGCCGGGCCACCCGCGGGCTTGGGGGCGTTGGCCCTGCACGGCATGGATTTTATCCGTGCTATGCCTTGGGCCTGGCAGCCCTGGCCTAGCACGGCCCATGGGGGACTCTCGAGCCGGGCCGTGCAAGCCCGTTGACCAAGTTAACGGCCCAGGCACGATTTTATCGTGCCGGCATGGGGCCCGCCCATATTTACCTTGATAACAGCTTGGGTCACCAAATCCAAATATCCCCAGTTGGGACCCACAGTTCACACTTGAACATTTACATTTAAAGAAAAGCTTTATATATATAATTGTATTTAACATAGTAACTATTTGTAAATTCTCAAAAATAAGAATAATAACTATTTGGAAGAAAACTCATAATACACATAATATTATTTTTGATATTTATTGTTTAGTCGAAGAGACAAATACGAAGAGTTTATTGTATAGATCGATTTCAAAGAAAACGGGTTTACGGCCAAATATGTAAAAGAATGAAATATTTACAAGTAAATTACTCTTAAAACTCTCAATCAATGGCAGAAGAAAGATACTCTTATCTAAAACAAAATATTCTACATGCTGATACTCTATAGGTAAAAGAAAATATTCTATCTAAAAGTTAACATATCTCATACCTTAATTTTTACCAGGGGTCAAAAGTCCCACTATTGTTCAGTTCAGTGTTGATGAGTCAGGCCCAAGTGGCCTAGAATATGATGAGCCAGATCCAAATCCACCAGGGAAGCCCAGGTCCAGATCCACGGAGTGACCAAGTCAAGGCAGGCATCTACGTCGCTTTGGAAGCAGTCCCGCTTCTACCAATTCCTGCGGAGAATATCTCACCTGCCTCCACCTGGCCCGTCCCTCGAGGACAGCTCTGAGGCTCCAAAGAGAAGTCGTCCCCATCTGTTAGGGGAGGACTATAAATAGAGGAGCCCTCTTATCACTGAGGGGCGATGATTACATGAACATCTTACTCTCTCTCTCGCTTGTAATCCACCTTATCAATAAAAGATCACCATATTTTAAAGTGGAGGTAGGGTCATACAGACCGAACCACTATAAATTCCCTCTCTCTCTCTCATTTATTTACTACATTTTCACCTAGCATTTATTACTTGACCGGTGGTGTCCGAAACCTATTTTTGGCATCATCAGTTTGGCGCCGTCTGTGGGGACGTATTAAAGTTCTCATCCGTCTTCTCAAGTTATGGTGATCACGACGAGATCAACTAGGCGAGCAGAGGGCGAGGATGATCTCCACCGACTAATCCTCCCCCAAATGCTCCCACTCCTCAATTAATGTTGGAGACCATTCAACAGCCTACAACTCCTGCTCGCAGGGCAATGAGGAACACAGCTCGGAGGAGTACTGCCTGAAGTACCGCATCTAGGATATCCAACTGCTCCACGTTGGGAGCACCTCACCTAAGCGCCCAACCCTATGGCGCAGAAACCCCGGGCGCCCAGAAAGAGATCCAAGCACCCGCCATCTGTCCTCTCTGCAGACAGGAAAGTGAGCTTACCAAGTTGCCCTACGCAGAGGGGGTCCGGGGGTGTCCCCCGGCGGGGGTCGAGCTGACCGGTCAGCTCGCGGGGGCCCAGGGGGTAGCGCCCCCGAAAAAAAAAAAAAAAAAAAAAAAAAGGAATACACGTCCGCCACGGGATCAGACTCCCCCGGGCGCCCAAGTCCCTCGGCGCCCAAAGCATCCCTCGCCCAGCGCTGCCTCGCCCAGGGGGGCCCGCTCCTCCCTCGCCCAGCGCTGCCTCGCCCAGGGGGGCCCGCTCCTGCCTCGCCCGAGCGCTGCCATCGCCCAGCGCTGCCTCGCCCAGGGGGGCCCGCTCCTCCCTCGCCCGAGCGCTGCCTCGCCCAGCGCTGCCTCGCCCAGAGGGGCCCGCTCCTCCCTCGCCCGAGCGCTGCCTCGCCCAGCGCTGCCTCGCCCAGGGGGGCCCGCTCCTCCCTCGCCCAGCGCTGCCCTCGCCCAGGGGGGCCCGCTCCTCCCTCGCCCGAGCCTCCCTCGCCCAGCGCTGCCTCGCCCAGGGGGCCCGCTCCTCCCTCGCCCGAGCCTCCCTCGCCCAGCGCTGCCTCGCCCAGGGGGGGCCCGCTCCTCCCTGCGCCCGCTGCCGCGACGCCCGGCGCCCCTGCGCCCGCTGCCGCGACGCCCGCCAGCGTCCCTGCGCCCGCTGCCGCGACGCCCGGCGCCCCTGCGCCCGCTGCCGCGGCGCCCGGCGCCCCTGCCTCCCTCTGCCGCGACGCCCGCGGGCTGGGCTCCCCTTGCGGCGCCCAGCGCCGCCGCTGCTCCCTCTGCCACGACGCCCACGGGCTGGAAGCCCGGGCTCCGCCCGCCAGCGCCATCAGCCACGCCATCCTCTCCTTCAACCTCGCCTAGTGCCCCTTGCGCGATTGCTGCAGTCCGCTCAGCGGGTCGCCAAAAAAGGCAGCCTATCTCCAGCTTAGCGGCTCTCTCACGGGTCGCCAAAAAAGCTTGGCCTCTGCACTGTTTTTAAACAGGCAGCCTATCTCCAGCTTAGCGGCTCTCTCACGGGTCGCCAAAAAAGCTTGGCCTCTGCACTGTTTTTAAACAGGCAGCCTATCTCCAGCTTAGCGGCTCTCTCACGGGTCGCCAAAAAGCTTGGCCTCTGCACTGTTTTTAAACAGGCAGCCTATCTCCGGCTTAGCGGCTCTCTCACGGGTCGCCAAAAAAAGCTTGGCCTCTGCACTGTTTTTAAACAGGCAGCCTATCTCCGGCTTAGCGGCTCTCTCACGGGTCGCCATAAAAGCTTGGCCTCTGCACTGTTTTTTAAACAGGCAGCCTATCTCCGGCTTAGCGGCTCTCTCACGGGTCGCCATAAAAGCTTGGCCTCTGCACTGTTTTTTAAACAGGCAGCCTATCTCCGGCTTAGCGGCTCTCTCACGGGTCGCCAAAAAAAGCTTGGCCTCTGCACTGTTTTTTAAACAGGCAGCCTATCTCCAGCTTAGCGGCTCTCTCGCGGGTCGCCAAAAGCTTGGCCTCTGCACTGTTCTTAAACAGGCAGTCTATATATCCAGCTTAGCGGCCCTCTCGCGGGTTGCAAAAAAACGCTTCGTCTCTGCACTGCTCTCAAGCAGGCAAGAAGTCTGCCTCTCTTTCCAAATTAAATGTCAACAATCGGGCCTCAACCGCTCCTGGATACTAAAGATCCTCCTGGCATCCTAGCTCCCTGCTGGCGCCCAGCACCCTAGCACCTTGGCGCCCAGCACTCCAGCACCCTGGCGCCCAGCTCCCTGGCACCTTTGCTCCTGGCGCCCAGACTGCCTGTCGACCGCCCAGGCCTCTTCCGGGCGCCCAGCCTCCTGCTGCCTGCTTCGTCTGTTGGCGCAACCACCCCCTCTCCGCCTGCACAGCAAACTGCAGATCGGCCGCTTGGTACCTCGTCCTCTGCTCCAACTTTGGGTCTGGGGCATTCTTTTTAGCAAGTTTTAGGCTCATCTCCTTCTTCTCAAAATGCCCCCCTTTCAAAGCTTCTTTGTGCGCAGGGCATTGGGGGCAAATGATGAGTCAGGCCCAAGTGGCCTAGAATATGATGAGCCAGATCCAAATCCACCAGGGAAGCCCAGGTCCAGATCCACGGAGTGACCAAGTCAAGGCAAGGCATCTACGTCGCTTTGGAAGCAGTCCCGCTTCTACCAATTCCTGCGGAGAATATCTCACCTGCCTCCACCTGGCCCGTCCCTCGAGGACAGCTCTGAGGCTCCAAAGAGAAGTCGTCCCCATCTGTTAGGGGAGGACTATAAATAGAGGAGCCCTCTTATCACTGAGGGGCGATGATTACATGAACATCTTACTCTCTCTCTCGCTTGTAATCCACCTTATCAATAAAAGATCACCATATTTCAAAGTGGAGGTAGGTCATACAGACCGAACCACTATAAATTCCCTCTCTCTCTCTCTCATTTATTTACTACATTTCACCTAGCATTTATTACTTGACCGGTGGTGTCCGAAACCTATTTTTGTTATCATCAAGTGTCATTGATGGTACAGAGGATGGTGATGGGTCTCTATCTTGTCCATCCAATCCAGTTGTTCAATGGTGGACACCATGATCAAATGGACAATGACATCACACTCTTCTGATCTTTCTTTCTCTTATCTTCTTTAGTACTCACAATTAATTTTCCTTCTTCCTTTCTTTGTTCAATGTTCATGGCTAGCTTGGAACGAGAATTGCGTAGAATATCAACGTACAAGTGGGGACTCATGTCGCCTTACGTCCTTTTCTCCTCAACTCAGACTCATGTCGCTGTTACAGGAAAGAAAGAAAAAAAAAATCCTCTTCCTCTTCCTCCTCCCAATCTCTTTTCTTATGTTACATCATGTAAACATTGCTCCTTATATTCCTTTTCTAATCTTTCTTTTGTAAGGATATGGGAAGCCAACAGAAGGAGGTCCATGTGCATCTCTACTTACTTTTTTTTTATGGGTCTTTATCATCCATCATTAGTCAAATAAATCTGCTCATGTCGGCCTCTAGCTTTCCCTTTCTATCATCTATGTAAATATTTTTATTAAGGTAGGTACTTTCCATTTGTTTGTGTGCTCCAAAATCGTACACCTACCTAGTAGGGACCAGTAGTGGTGGATTGGATGGGCTGATTTTAGTTGTTGTGTATTCAGATTCTTTGGAATAATTTCTCATTCTGTGGGACATGGTTCAACTTGTTTTGATGCTGTAAACGGGTCCCAATCAGGCAGTTAAAGAATTGACCGGATCCTGGGAATCCAGGAATATGGACCACTTTGTGGTACTCTTATTGTTTTCTTTTTACATTTTTTCTTTGTTTTTGGTCTTGTATGGACATACCCAATACCTTTCTACCCACGTAAAGTAAAAACATGTACATGTATACATGCACGCTTAAGTACTGGTCATGGTTTGTCCTGCAGGTGGATTGAATTAAAAACAAAAAACAAAACAAAAAAACAAAACAAAAAAACAAAAAAAAAAACATCTACAGTTAAAACTTTAAACGTCATTAAACTTGGACGTTGTTAAATCAAGGGGTGGTAAAATATGATGGGGCTGATTTTTTTTTTTTTTTTTTTTATGACCCTTATTCATTAGGAGACATTTCTATCTACATCATTAGGGTTGTAAACGGGTCGGTTCCGGTCCGGGTCCAGGGTGGAACCGGAACCGGAACCGTTTTCTAAGAAGGGGAACCGGAACCGGAACCGGAACCGTTTGTAAGGCGGGTCTGGTTCCGGTTCCGGGTCTAGACTAATACCTGTATTTTTCTTTAAAAAAAATTATGCTTTTTTCACATTTCGATTGGATCACGTACCTACAAATACTAAAGTGACATTTTGTCTATCAATAACAGACACTTTTAACCAAAAACTCAGAAATCACATCCAAACCGGCAATGAAATGTAGAAAAGTAGAAAACCATAATATAGAAAAGTAAAAAGGATTCTGTTCTCACATAATAAAGTTATCTTATGTTAGTATATTTTGGGTCGGGTCTCGGGTCCACGGGTCTGAGCCACTGTGGATCCGGAACCGAAACCATTTTCTTATCGGGACCAAAATAAGGACCCAGACCCGGATCCTAACGGGTCGGAACCTTCGGGTAATCGGAGAATCGGGTACCCATTTACAACCCTATACACCATGCCTTCTATTGATAGGCATGTTGTAAGTGGGCTATATGAGCTGGTATGCAGTCTGCTCAGGGGAGAGAGTATTTCAAGAGATTGTATTTCACTGAGGTTAAAATTAGGCTAAGATGATGATGATGGTTATCATCATGACATAAATAAAAAAAACATAAACTAGCAGGAAAACATGTTAGGTATATAGAATAGCTACAAATTATATGATAATTATGTAATATAATATCATGTAACAGCCTTATCACATTAAAGTGAGGTTGGTCGAAAGAGTTGTACTCATACTCTCTTCAAGCTCTGTGGGAGTTGCAGAGTAGAATTGGGTTCATATTAATGTGGGTCTCAATGCAATTGTGGATCCAGTTTACTTCTAGTTTGTCCACTTCATTAAGCCATCGGTTTACAGTCTTCCTCGTTACATGGATTGCTGGCCGGTTACTCTATTTTGTATGTGGCCTGTAGTACTGTATGGGGTGGTTAAATATGTTAATCTTGAAAAATAGCACATTGTCCACTGAAAAGTCTCAATAAATAAACTTACACTTGTGTATATGCTAGTTCAATTCTTTTGTCAAAGTTTTCAAATAGGGAAGGTTTTTTTTTTTTTTTTTTAAGAATATTAGAAGGTATTTGAATCCTAGATTTTGGGCTTTTCTACTTCAAATGTCTCAAATCTTTATTTAAATTTTGGATTGAACCAAAATTATACTGAATCATATTTAATGCTATATTTCTGCTAGTGGACAACCATGGTTTAATGCCGTATAGCGAATATTTTAAATAAAAGTTGTACTTAAAAATAAAAATTATTATAGATTTTCGGTCACATCAATATGGTGCATTTGTACAGTGAGAGGATTTTCCTCTCTACGGATTTCTTTATCCACTAGAGAAAAACACTACATTCCTACATCTCACGAATAAGGTTGCAAATGGATGCCCGATTATCCGACTAACTAGACATCCCGACCCTTGAAAAATTGGATTTGGGTCACAAGTTTGATTCGGTTAATTAAACGAGTTCCGTTCCAGAATCTATTTTGGACCTAAATTCTAAACGGCCCAATTCTGAAACCACCTAGGTACCGACTCATGGACACGAGACCCGGCCCATTTGGGTGATTCTTATACTTAAAGGTTGTACTTTTGAAGAAAAAGGTCAACTCTCTCTTCTCGTTAAGCCACATCATTAGTAAGAGTTATTATTCACCATCTTAGCTTAAATGTTACGGGCCTGCTAAATGAATGTCCATTTCATATATTTCACTCATGGGCCTCACAATTAGATAGATTAATTGGATCAAATGGATATTGTTTAAAAAAGCCCACTGTATAATATATACGTGATCCAAAATGATCGTGTTATTCAGATGGACCCCACTGTATAAAAGGAAATTTTGATAATTCAGGAGTTACTTTCTTATATAAGTAGACTGAAGTGGACATTTAATTAAGGGAACCAATCCTGCGGTGAGGACCACCTAGCGGGTCCCAATGATCAAGGAAAAGAGGGGGATCGAAAGATCTAAGTGGGGTCAACTTAGATATTAAATTTGAAGTCAATCTAATATCTCTAATCCTATCATCCGTGGTCCACAAGTTTAACAAATGTATATCAAATAAAAAAAATTGACCCTCAATCCAACGGTCCAATTTATTTGAATCCGACCAAATCCACCGAATTCTGTGACTATAGAGGGGTTGTGTATATGTGGTCTATTTGGATGGATCATAAGGTGAGCCCCACTAGGAGTTCATTACTGTGAAGACCATCCTCACAGGATCGGTTCCCTTTAATTAAAATGTATTTAAAAAACAAACAAACATAAACATTTAACTAGTGGAGAAATAGCAAATTAATTTACAGATATTAACTCACATGTTGGTTATAGATGGATTTCTTTTTAAGTTAACTATTTTATAACCCTAATCTCTATTCTAATGTTTATACATATGGGCTTATCATTCAATCAAATCATATCTATTTATTAATTAATACTTAATTTTGATTTTAGTACTAATTTATCACTCAATTAGCATGAGGTCTAACTCATGCATCACGCAAGCAGTATGCTCATATAAAACAAATCTCTAATTGTTTTTCTTTGCTCCAAATCCATCAAGCATTCTTTCCGCAATGAAATATAATATAAGGGTCCGTTTGTGAGGCTTTCCGTAAAAACGGGTAGCGCCTTCCTCATCTCGTTTGGTGCGGGTGCTCTTTTAAGAGGCCTTTTTCCGCAGGAAATAGCGCCATATATTTAGACCTAAGGGGATGAGAAATCAAACGCCGTAGAAGAGAAAACGCAGATTCCACGACTCTACACAAACACACTGAAATAGTAAAAAAAGGGGTTGCATTGGAAAAAAAATGCAATTTTTTTTTCTAGTGCCGATTTCTTCTGTCCCACAAATGCACTCTTGGATTGAAATTTTTGCATATAGGAAGAAAGGGCTCTCTCCTGGGTGAGATTTTGGGGTTGGGACAAACTGTTACAGATGACATTGAAAACCGTTACAAATCGTTAGCGTTTCCTTTTGGAGTCTTCTACTCCGTCCACCACGCACGTTTCAACATCTTTAACAAAAAGACGAAGAAGAAAAGAGTGATGCAAAACAAAGGCTGAAGTGAGTGAGAGCGTCAAAGACGTTTCATTAACACGTGACATGAGTGAATGGACATTCTATTATTCAATTCAATGTTTCTCTCCTCAGTCCTCCCCTAGTTGTTGGGATGTCCACATCCAATTTTAGATGGGTCCCATTGTCGAGGGTGGAAATTCAAAATCTTCGCTTTTCATTAAAAAAAAATATTTATAAATCAAACAGAGAATCCCAAATTTTAGGACAACTTCTTTGTGCTACAAAAAAATTCCAATAGAAATCTCAAATTCATACAATCAAACACCCCCTAAACCAATATGTCACGTTCAATGTTGAAAACTTCGCGCAACAGCTGATATATCACATTCAGGATCTTCACTAATACTTGTTTTGTCCTAACCGTTTTTTTTTTTAGATGGAAAGTAATTAATGTTTATTTTTAACTGATTTCAAGGTGGTTTAGATGTGAATAAAGGTAACAGTTAGGTGTAAAAGGTGGTCAGAGCAAAATTTCAATACGAATTTGGCTATGGCTTAACCAATAAATATTTGGTAAGATGCAACTGAAATGGATAAAAGATCATTAGTCAACTCAAAATAGCTCTAAAACCACTAGTTGATCAACTCAAATGGATAAAAGATCATGAGCCCATATGTGGAGATTATCAAAGGAAAACACTTTATCAAACTATAGTTCTTTTCTTGATTTGAAAATGATGTATTTTAAAATAGTATAGTTAATCAAATGGTTAGGGTGATCTAATGAGATTAATATTTTTGCGCACCCTGATCTCATTTATTTGATTAGCATGACCCAATTCAGAAGGTGCCGTGTAGGAACAGTTTTCACAGGAGTATAACTAGAAGTCATATGTATAATGTATGTATTTGTGTGAATATATAAGAGGTAGAAATAAGAGAGGGTGCAAACAAACAGTCCTTGCCCATGTCTCATCTGCATCATCAATTTCCATATATAGCTGTTTAGTTTCATGACATCTCAAGTACCTGATGCATCAATCTCAGTCAAACAAGCAACTATGATGCCATTGAAGAAAACCCAAATTCATTTCCAAATCGTCTTGCATAGGTCAGGGACTCAGGATCTTGCTGACCACACTGTATTTCTTCCATTATAGCGTGCATTGACAAGTCATAGCCATGACCATGAGATCGAGTTAAGGGGTCAGTGCTCAGGCCTGCTGCAAATTCCACACACAACAAACAGCCTTTACTTGCAAGCCCCTTTGTTTTATTTCTTGCACTCCATGACAGAGCCAGAGGAATCATGTCTCATCTAAGAAGTTATGCACCACATCAGCATGCTCTACCCACATCTGTTACATCCCTAAATAGGCCTGTAGCTTATAGGTCATGATGATGGAGTTGGGTGCATTGCTACCTAGCTAGTACCTACCATATTCATGGGCCAGGTCCATCTCATTTGTTGTTTAATCTTGCTTTATTTTATTATGTTTTTAAATTTGCAAAAACATACAGTTTAACATTTTTCTTCAGTTTGCTGCCGTTGTGGCAGATCTCTGTTGGTGTAAACCATAGCTTGAACTGACTGATTACTCCCTGAATTCACTAAAGACTTGAACCTGCTCTCTTTGCTCCAGCAAAGCTTAGTTTGATTGTGAGAAAAGGGAATACGAAACGGAAGTAGAAATAATTATCTAACATTCAAGTTTGTACTGTGGATAATTTTCTCCACTTAGAGGAGTTCTCAAGTTTTCTCCACATGAGAACAAGGGGTTGTTCGGTTTGTTAACAACATTGAATGTTTTTCAGTTGCCCACGGATTGATCCTTAAATATGCTATTCTTTCTTCTTATGTAAGCTCTCCTTTTCATGGTGTGGGATTCCTCTTCTTATTTGTGTGGGCTATCTTGGGTCCTGCCCGCTGGCTTGGGGTATAAAAGAGAATGCCTTCTCCACAATCAAACAAGACAAAAGCACAAGTGTTCATAGGTCAAGCAAGACCTATGTAGAATTCAAACTCTATTATCAACATGGTTTAAAATATCAGTAGATACTGTAATGATATTTTGCATATATTGATAGCATGATTGGGAAAACCATAATATTAGTTGTTATCGGTTGGCATTTCAAAAAAATCAGTCTAGACCAATGCAAGCCGATATTTTTGATGTTTTGAAAAGATCGGTGGACAGCCCAATTTCTTATTAAAAACCTTTTTTTTTCTCTCACTCTCTTCTCTTCCATTTCCTTCTTTACAAACATAACCATAGCAAGGTAAGAAGCTGCTTAAGCTTCCCCAACCACTCTTTCCATTAAAACTCAAATGAATTACAAGTTTTTGATGAATTTCTTTATAGCATAACCAAACAACTCAACTTAATGTTCTTGAAATTCACAACTGACTTGATGATTGAAGCCTAGTTTCTTGAATTTAACACTAATAGATAGCTCATAATTATGGTTGCATTGTATAAATTTATAATATTTCAATTTATTTTAGTATATACATGTCTATCTAATTCTAAACAAACTGTACATATTTTTAGATAAGACGGCAACACTAGTTGTTATGACTTAGGGGGGCCGATATTTTGTTTCATAGTGTTTACTAATGAAGAAAAATATTATTTTCTAGAATTTCACAATATTCTGATTTGTTTAGCTATTTCTTCAATTTTTTGGGACAAAAAGATTCGCTATGATGGACTGCGATGATCATGACCTACAATGCGGGCGTAATGCCGTGTCACATGATCACTTTGTAGGATTGATTGCAATGGTGACTGCAATCGCGATTTTGAACCATGATTGTCAATCAGGTTAAGAAACAGAACGAATCCTCGTATTCTTTTAGGCGGTTTTTTTGGGTAACCTTGTAATTGGACATCAGCCTTACTTAGATCTATCCTTGCTCGTATTGAACTTAGGGTGTTGCATCTAGTTGCATTGACTAGGATCTAATGCTGCCTTCTTGTAAAGGCTGTATAAGTCTAATCCGAATCAGGTTAAGATCTAAGAGAATTCTTATTATTTCATGATCAAACCCATCAGATTTTATCAAAGGGTCCGACGTGGCTGACTGAGATTGTCAGATTAATGGAAGTGATTATTTTTGTTATAAAAAGGAAAAACCAGAGGTGGTTTTTTGTATAATTCCCTTTGACCTTTTATGAAACCAATTGGCCAAAATCAAAGTCCTCATACCCCCACCCAAAAAGTCCTCGGATACATTAAATGATTGGTTCAGACATTAGTCTAATCACCCAAGTAGTATTAGATTAATGAAGCAAAACTCATGTCATTGTTTTAAAGGAATGTCCTTACTCCTTACTACATCTTTTCAAACCTGATCTGTGATCACAAGCATGGAATTTGAATCCCCCTACATTGCATTGGAGATTAATTCCATACTGGTGTCATTGAACAAGTACAGATAGCAATTTTAAATTAGACCGTGCAACTGTACTTAAATTGACATTTGCCCTAAAAATAAGTGAAAGCTGTTAATTAAAAATGGTGCAATATCGTACGGCGGGGCCACACGTGGGATATTGCATTGCCCTAAGATTTTACACATTTCGATGTATATGAAATCACATGACCCTAAGATATCATACGAAAAATTCCATAGGAGAAATATTTGAACTTCAATAATTTGTGGGGGCAACAACCATTGTACAGGCAATATCCCTTTAATTAATGATTATGAGAAGAACTATTGGCAGACCTCAATAAGACACTTGGTTCATGCTTCTAGAAAAGCACAGGCATGAAAGTTGCTGTAAATGTTGTTAGGTCATGGATTCCCATCCCATCCTATCTCACCAATCACCAATGAAAAGGACACTTTTTACTGCCTGCTAATGAACAAGATTGCAGATTTGCCAAATCCCAAATAAAAACAACTTACTTTAAGATGGTCACAGGCGAAGATGCTTAGAGTTGTTGTAGACTTTGATTAAGATACCTTAATTTCTCATGATTTAATCTAGGTCTTGACATTTCATGCTCTATTAAGGTACAAATAACTGAATCCACTACAAAAACAGAAACAGAATTTTTACTCATAGCTCATTATCTCGAGAGCGCGTCTTATTTGTAAATTTAGGGTTTTAGGTTTAAGGGCAGCTATGGGTCAAGCTAATCTGCATCAAAGGGTTTGATAATAACAAAGCAAGGAATAATTGGACTAATATTCGCTGCTAATCAGTAGATATTGCTGTTGATCAACAATTTGAGGATGCCAATGGCTCGCTTTAATTAACCTCTATGTGGGGCCCATCTTAATGCATGGCAATTACATGAGTAACATGAGATTGAAATGTCTTTAAGTGCAACTTAGATATACACAAGCATCACACCAAGGTTTTATGATCGTAGCCATGATCAATTTAAATGCCCAAAATTTAAGATTATGTTGAGTGCATTGAAAACCAATCAACTTAGATCACCTTTAGCAGTGATCTTTATATTTGACCCACTTCTAATCTACAGTAAAACCTTCCAATTTCATTCTACCCGTGTCTATCAGTTATCTTACTTACTTTTCCATTTCTCTTTCGTGGTGCTGACATTGATTGATGGGTTTTGTTGACTAAGAAGACATTGTATTTGTAGTTTTGTACCTTACTTTACATGGGTGCATTGGTCCCAGCATTCCAAGCACGAGTTTGAAGACTCCCAAGTCCCAAGTCCAACAGGAATGCCAAGAGGCTCATGTGTTGAATTAAAGGCACCATTGAAGAAGTCCCCATCAATGCAAAAACTAATGATTCTCACCGGATGTATCATCTAGAAAATATGTACTGGGTAGTTGGAATGTTCTTGACTTTCAATGAAACTCCATTTCAAGATGCATTAGAAACACATGAAATCTCGGCAAGATGTGGTCCTCCCATCGTTCTTTTAGAGGCCAACAGTTCCATAGATTTTAGGTGAATTGGACCCCACCAAACAGGGGAAAGTCGGTCATAAGACATGAGAAATGCATGCTTTGACAATTCAAAGTATGTCCAACTTAACCACTTATCTCCTTCCCAAACACTCCTTAAAAGGAGTCAATATAGTCAGCTGATTGATCTAAAGGGAATCCAAGTTGTCAATTCTTTGATAACGAGAGGTTTCATCACCGGATAGTAAAAACGTTAGTTCATGCATGCTTCTAAATATACAACTGGCTGGAATCTTTAATTTTATTATGCAAATGAGACTTGTACATTATCATCCTTAGACATTAGTTGAGTGGAAAAGTAAAACCCACCAAGCTTGGCGTTAGAATTAACTTGACAAACTACTTATGTCATTGTCGCCGTCATTAAGGTCTCGTCCCAACTATATTAGAGTGAGCCACATGAATTCTGTTTTCCCGTTTCAATTTATCCATTGGCTTAGAAATTATGTTATAGTGGTGAAGCATTTTAAAATCAGTTGAACTTTTGAGAGCATATAATCCAGTCTGCTTGCAATTAGCACTGATGCATCATGCACTCATTTAGATAATGACACTCGTCCAATTGCACACAATGTGTTATTTCTTCAAAGGGCAAAACAACGCATTGAGAATTTGAGATGCAGCTTCATTTCATTTTCTAAAGGTGTTTGCCAAGTTTGATAGTACATGCCCATTCTTTTAAATAGCACATTTTACTCTAGAGCTAATGCAAAACAGAATCCCTTGGAAACCTCAGCAATTTAGCAATTTTAAGACCCATCCTCAACTAGTTAATAGACGTAAACAAGAAGAACCCTTCAATAAAGGGAAGATCCAAGCTTTGGGTCCATCTGATCCTAGCTAGATATGAAAAACCCATGTGGTTGTGATTAGAGATCTTTAAAATAAACCTCATCCAAGATGGGATGATCCAATACAAAGAATTGGTTCTTCTAATATTTAAACCTGTAGTTTTGGGAAAGTTTCCATCAAATGATTGTTAGGTATTGTAATGAGAATCTTACTCAACTAATCCCATCACAGTGGACAAACACTTCATAATGCATGGAGGCATAACCTCCTTTTATAAAGAGCATTACTCTAGCCATATCTCAAAAATGAAATAGCAAAGGAACAGAGCTTCATAAAACAAGGAGTCTCACTTGGTCTAAAAGATTGGTTTCTCATACCAGAACAACAAAGAAGAGATAAAAGGACAAAACAAAAGAGACTAGGATTATTAAACTAAAAAACTCATGTTGCTTCGCCTTTTGTGAAGAACAAATTTTTCACCTTTTCCCTCATCCCCTTCTTTCCTTAAAAACTTTTCTTTTCCTTTTTCTTTTTGGATACCTGTACATGGACTGTGAATGACCCTCCTTTTCAGTCCATAAACTCAGAGAAAGGTTCAGTAGTAAACCTTTTCTCATTTTCTTGTCTATTTCTATCTAGCTCCAACACCAAGGAAATCAATGAAAGGCAAGCTGATGTTTTCTCTCCCCTGATCACATTCACCATTAACAAGGAGTTTCATTTTGTTGTTGGCAATTGATTCAATTGCCGAAGCTTGAGAGTGAGAATCTGAATAGCCTGATTGATCAGCACCCATCATCATCATGGGACAGCTTTGACGGAAAGCATTGATAGTACCATCACACTTCTCATTAAATCCATTTCTCACAATTGCCTTCTCACTAAAGCCTGCAAACAACACATCAAAAGACACCCATGAGAGATTATTTATCAAACAGAGAAAAAAGGAACTAATAAGACATCATTCAAAGAACAAGGAAATAAAAAAAAAACGATGAACCGAAACCATGGAGAAACAAATGAAAAGAGGCATTACACAATCAAATAAAAAAAAATTTACAAAGAAAACCCCATGAAACGAGAGATTAAAAAGATGCTTTCACCAAAGTGGAAACAAAACAAGAGATTTTAGAGGATTGCAAATCATTGTACAACTTTATAAGGGGCCTATGAACTCTATTGACTAGTTTTGTTTATTTTTTCTGGCCCTTTTTTTTTTTTTTTTTGAACTTTAATAGATATTCAGTTCTAAAAGGAATCAACCAGCCTAATAAAAGTGAAGATATGGAATCACACAAGAAATATGAAATTACCAAAGCAGGACAAGAAAAGAAGAAGCATGAACACAAGCATTCAAAAGTCCTAACAGAAAAGAAAGAAGACCTCTCATGAAACCATTCATTTAGTCCCACACAAAATAAAATCAAAGAATAAACATACCCCTGAGAAATTCAAAAGGCTGTGGGTTGGGTGGGTTGAATCTGGTAAATGCGCCAGGAAGAATCATTCCTGATGAACTGAGGGAGAGATCTGTGCCTGTCGAAGTTGTTTCATCTCTGTTGCTAGTGATGGTTGATTCACTGCCCGCATTGCTGGTGTTCACCATTTCCACCCCCTTGTGGAGAACCTGAGAAGAAGAGGGGGGTCTCCTCCTCCTATAAGCACTTGATTGTTCTCTATGCTTCCTTGCCATGATCACATGCCAGTGGTTTTTCACTGCATTATCAGTCCTGCCAGGAAAGAGCCTAGCTATCATTGCCCATTTGTTCCCATAGAGTCTGTGAGCAGCCAAAAGCTTCTCCTCTTCTTCCTCAGAGAAGGCTCTTCTATTGATCCTTGGATCTAACTGGTTAAACCATCTTAATCTGCAGCTCTTCCCTGACCAAGAGTGAAAATCACAAATAAGAACAGATACCATGAGAACTGAACAGAGACAAAGTGGAACATTATTTTCTTCGGAAATTAAAAAGACTTCCATTGGGGCACTATCCATTCACCAAATTAGATTAAAAAAAGAGTTACAAACACGACTGAAAATCTAAAATTCTAGTATCTTTTTCTAAGATTTGAAATGCAGTAATCACAATAAGAATGAAGTTTTTTAAAGAGCTTAACATGACTGAAAATATAAAATTCTAGTCTTCTTTTCTGAGATTTCAAATGCAGTAAT
This sequence comes from Litsea cubeba, assembly GCA_012931725.1. Lineage (NCBI taxonomy): Eukaryota > Viridiplantae > Streptophyta > Magnoliopsida > Laurales > Lauraceae > Litsea > Litsea cubeba. Next base: position 87,772,494 of record CM022947.1, read on the forward strand.
CATAACAAGAATGAAGAAAAGAAGACTCTGAAGCCCTGAAAGCTAAGAACCAATACAATGAGTCAAATAGTCACAAAGACGTACCAACAAGCTCATATTTAAAGGGTCGCAATAACTCCTTGTTGGGTCTTTTCATATACCAAATGGGATTAGAAGGATAAGAAATGCCTGACTTGCAATGAGTTTTCAAGTACAATGTTCACAATCTTTTATTTGAAAAACATCAACAATGGGATTGATTGAATGGGCATTGGTTAAAATTTTTGAATCAAACATTTTTAAGCTTTCAACTTCAGCATTCTCTCTTGTTTTTCCCCTTGTTCCTTTTCTTTTTCCACTTCCTATTACCTGATCTTCCTTCCAGCTTCTCAGCAATCAGATTCCAGTTTTGAGGACCATGTTGAGAAACGAGCTCTTTGAGCTTGGCATCTTCAGCTGGTCTCCAATGACCTCTTGCACAGAGCTTCGAGTGCCCACTCTCATGGTCTTTCCCTACTGCTAATCTTTCCCCATCTTCCTCCTCACCTTGCCCAAAGGACCCAAAACTCTCCTCATTTTTCTCATTCCCAAAATACTCTCCACCCCAACCATCACTCATCCTTGGATCCCTACCCTCAAAGGCCATAAAGCTCCAATCTTTGTTTTGTTGATGAAATGTTGGGGCAGGTACCTGAAAACCCATCTCATTTCTCTTACTATCTGCCTCCCCAGATGGGAGGAAACTCAGCTCTGTATACTTCCTAAAGCCCTCACCATCCTGCTGCTGACAGATACCAAACTGAAGCTGTTGCAGACTCATTTCTCCAAATAAGGAAAAAAGAGAAAAAACAGCTCAGACAACAAAGAAGAGATTTTGATAGAAAAAGCACAGGTTTCGGATCTAACAGAGGAAAAAAAAAAACCCAAATGTGTTTATATGTTTCTCTCTTGTAATCTGCTATAGAAACACACACAGGAGATTTTGATGAGAGATAAAGCCAGGGCCTTTGTGGGTTTTTCCATACAACACTAAAAGAAACAGTTTCAAACAACAAAGGTGGGATTTTTGGATGTGGGTTTCTGTTTGACAGAGCTGTGAAGCAAGAAGAACATCTAGACAAAGAAGTTGGTTGAGAAAAACGAAAGTAAAAAGAACAAGAAGGAAAAACCCACACGATTCTCTCTCTAGTCAGAGTCCTTACTTTGAGACTGATTTGGGGTTAATATATCTCCCTTTTTTTTTATCTCTCTTTGATTTGCATGCAGCTCGAAAAGAAACCGCTCGTGTGGGGAAGATGAGAGTCTCCTTATATCTGCCTTTTCCTCTGCCCTGTCTCTCTCGACCATGACAGAAAGACCAGAACTTGCTTTTGTCTGTTTGTATTTTCCAACCTCTTTACCTTTTCCTCTAAGTAGAAAAAAATAGAAGAAAAATAATTGCAAGACACCAAACTTTCTACTGCTATAGTAATACGTACCTTGTAAAATAAATGGTTGATACAATGGCTACATCTTATGTGAGCCTCTATAAGATGCCTCTCTACACACAATATGGAAATCATCAATCCATGTTTTAATTGAATTTTGGTGAACTTTTAAGGAGTTATTTGAGCAGGGGAGGTTTAAATACTTGATGCAAATGAATAAAATGTTGAATTTTTCATAAGTTTACTCCATGTTTCTATACTAGAGAGGAGATGGATTTTTTCTCTACTTTGATTAAAAATCCAGCGCCGCAGAAAAGAAAATCCGAATATTCTCTTCAATGACTATGCACAAACACACCCTAAGATGGGTTCCAAGCCAATGCTTTGGAATCACCTTCTTATGATAAGGTAAGCTCCTTCATTAATGTTATACGATCACGATAATCCATACTATGCACTCCGCTTCATCTAACTACTTTTACTATTTTTAGTTGATAAATAATTACATATAAATATTGTGTGGCGTGGTTGTTAGAATAGTTATTTAAAAAAACAATGAGATAAGAGTTTGATTCTCACAAGTGATATACTGTAGCATTTTATCCAGCTCAATAAGAAATAGTCAAATTTGAAAGGAATCTAGTCCTGATTGAGTACAAAACCCATTGCTTTAATATAGTTTAATAAGTAAGATGGTCTCCAAAAATATACTTGGCTCCACCACTAAGCCTGCTCTTGCAAGGGGGCCAAGTCCAAAAAAAGCTCGTAATGGAGGGATTTAGGTTTGCTTAAAAAGCCCAAGGGCCGAGATTGGACAAATATCTCACAGGCCCTTTAAATTGAGCGATGGTCTTCGACAATACTCGTATGGCCTCACCCCGGCCCTCATAAAAATAAAAATTTATATTCTTACAAAAATGTCGCTTATACCCCTCAACAACAAACACCTAACTAGGCATGCACGGCATGGCCCTGGTCGTGCCGTGACCCAGTCGGGCCAGGACCGTGGTGCTTGTGGGCGGCCCGCGGCTCCCCCTCTCCATTTTTTTAATTTAAAAAAAAAAGATTAAGTTGGAATTCGATGGACACAAGCTTAAACTTAGACTCTTGGACCAATATCATTAAAATAAATAAATTAAGAGAAATAAATAAGTTGAATAACACTAATGATGTTTTGAAAAAAATACATCAAATAGATTATATTTTCTTGAAATTTAAGTTACAAAAGTTCAAAAAACTTACAAGTTTGAACTTGGATTAATATATAATGAAATTCAAACCTTATGATAAATGAAAAAATAAAAAATTATAACTTTAAAAACATACGTACATTCTAAAGATAGATTATACTTTAAAATTAGACTGTTGGGCCTGGGTCGAGTCGGGCCGTGCCGCCCGCGGGCTTGAGGCGCTGGCCCAAAATCAGTGCCATGCCTTGGCCTGGTACCCCTGGTCCGGCACAACCCAGCGGGGGACTGTCAGTCAACGGCCCATACACGGTTTTTCCATGTCGGGCTCGTGCTGGTCTTGGGCCGCAGCCCATATTTACACCTCTACACCTGACACTTAGAAAGTAGGGGGTATAAATAGGGGTGTGCATGGATCGGTTCGGGTCGGCTTTGAGTTAAACCGCCATCCGAACCGACCATGTTTGTTTGTAGATTATGTGAACCAAACCGAACCGACACAATGGATTTCTCCGATCCGCAACCGACCCTACTAGTGTCCACCATATCCACTACTTGATCCAACCCGATTTTTTCATGGATATCAACCACCCGATCTAGCTATCCACCGACCTTACTAGTGTCCACCAAGCACCAAATACATAGTCGGTCCAGATACATGGTGTTGTTACCTACGCTCAAACACTTCTACATAAGTAATTTGACAAAACATGATCTCCTGTTTAGAGTGCAAAAATATATATTAATTGAAAACCACCAAATACTAATAAATAATTTTAGAGTTGGAATAATACAATATAATAAAATGGCCGTTACTCGTCACATTTACAAAGATGGAAGAAGACAATTAAAAGGAAATTGTTGATGCATTTTGAAGTTTCTAGGTGTCCAAAGACATTCCACATAATCTCTTGCAAATAAAGCACATATTCAGAAAAACAAAAGACAAACCATATGAAGCATTAACTTAAACAATAATATGATACCAATATCCAATTTGCTAGGGGTGTGCATGGATCGGTTCGGCTCGGTTGTGGGTTAAAACCACCAACCAAACCGACCCAGTCGGGTTAGCAGTTTTTTTAACCGATCCGAACCGACCCTAATTAGATAACCAACTCGTTTGCCACGGTTTGGGTCGGGTCGGTCGGTTTTGTCTGGTCAGATGGATTTATGCACACCCCTAGGTATAAAGGATATTTCATACCTTAACCGATCTTTTGTGTGCGTGTGTGTGAGTGGAATGGAAAAAGATCCCCTGTTTGGACCAAACAGGGGTCCGGTTCCGAGTGTAACTGATAGATTGTAACTTGGGTTGAGATTGGGGTTTTTCTAATCTTCCAAGCATGTTAGTAATTTCACTTTTTGCTCCTTTAGATGTGTACAATCTCTTCCAAGAAAGCCTAACAAGAAATAGACTCGAGATAGATTTATCTACCCAGTTAGTTTCTTCGAGCCTGTCTGTGACAACTCAAGATAGATTTATCTACCCACTTAGTTTCTTCGAGCCTGTCTGTGACAACAAAATAATTAACAATTTATAATCTGGAAAGGCCAAGAAAAATGATCTAAACTCAGCACAAGATATAGACCCATCAAATATTATGGAAAACCTCCAAAGGGTTGTCTTTTCCGCTCATCATGAATTCTTCGCTCTCTTATATTTGTATTTCATTCTATTTGTTATTACTACCCCCACACGTTGAGTGTCGGTGCTTTGTGACGTACAACTTACCTTGAAAGCGTAATTGGCATGACATTTTATACAAGTGTCGCTTGGAAATAGGTTGAAATAATTTCTATTTGGTTGAAAAATCCTCCCTATAAATCTTTCTTCTCCATACATTTCATCACTCTTTATCACTCTTTCTTCCTTGTCTGGGTAGAAACCTTTTTAAAAAAAAACAAAAGAGAGGAGAGAAAATGGAAACCCTTTCTGTTCTCCAACCTAAGAAAGTAAAAAGCTCAGAAAATCTTATCAGGTCCCATCTCTCTCTCTCTCTCTCTCTCTCTCTCTCTGCGCATGTTCTTGACAATGAAGTAGGAACCAAAAATCCCATACATTCGATGAGTTTCATGATGAATACAAATGTGGATCCAAAACCATCCTTTTTAAAAAGGATCTAGATCTGAATACAAAATAATTCTGTTCGGAACCGACCCATTTGCAACCCTAGATAAACTCGTCCATTTATAAGCCAAAGTTCTACGTTATACGATGTGACTAAGAGTACTCTTCAATTATGATCACTTGAGTTCCACTTCACGTGTTCATGGCTAATACACATCAACACGGCCCAACCATACTGCACCAAATACAATTTGTATGGCGAAAAAAAATATATCATGTGTACTGAAAACCAATTCTTATTTGCCGTTTTGAAGTATGTATCAGCTGATATTTTACATTGTGGAGAAAGCACCTTTTTCTCTTTGGAAACTGATAATTGGTACAACAAAACCAATGACTTCACTAAAAAATTAATATGCATGGACAGCACAAAGCATATCCAATGTATATCAGACCAATAAGCCATTGGTGTTGCAGAAGCTCTCCTAGGAGATGGATCAGCCCTTATGAATCCAAATGCAGAACACATATCACATTAGGGCTTGATGTAATCTTGAGACCTTATGAATTATGATGGACAGCTTTCATCAAATTGGATGAAGTCAAAAGTTTCCCAAAAGGATTGCCTTTCCTTTCTTTCTCTTTCTTACTTTAGCACTAAATTTTAATGGGTTTCATTCATTCATGCCCTTTATATAGCAATGAAGATATCATTTCAAATCCCTCTTTGAATTGAGACAGAGATGTACCATCTCTATCACTCGGTGACCATACACAGCATGAGAAAGTAAATTCACATGAAGAGACCAGAGAGTAATTTCAAATGGGAAACCATGCAACAAATGTGCGGGGTCGTCCCTGTCTACATTAGGCCCCACCCAAATCACAGATGCCAACAAAAACCATGTGGAGAAAACCCTAGTACAGTTTCTAAACTTTGACATTTTATCCTTATCAAAGCCACACTAAGATGAAATGTTTTAAGGACAATAGGAAATCACCCTAAAATCCTTTTGTGGAATTCATGGGCTTTTTCTTGAGCCAACCTAACCTAGTCCCTTTTCTTTTCTTTTTTTTAAGAAAACCTGTATAGTAGTTCTTGAATGAGAGATTTTGGGGAATTTGAGTCCATGGGACTTTAGGACCATTCACATCCAACAACACAAAAAACCAGATAGATTCAGATAGGTTTATAAGATTTTAAACTGTTATGTCATTTTAACGGCTAGGATTGATTAAATGAACGGTTGTGATGGTACTGAGTGGACTGTGACAGAATAATGCAGGAGTGCAGGGAGACAGCAGGCGGGGTGGTTTCCCATCAACACCAACACATAAGCAACTAACGTATAAAAGAGAGGGCGATATCTCCTTTCATTGCTGCGAATCTCAGCAGCAGAGGAGAGACGTAAAACGAAAGAACGTACGTGCATCTCAGGAGCACCCGAATTTGTACTATTTCAAGAGAGGTCATGTGCCATGCCATGCCATGCCACTGTTGGGAATGGATGGTGTTGAAATGGCCCCACTTGGGATGTCATCTGATACGTTTTGAATTTTGATAGAGCCCGGATCCTTATTAGGCTTTGATTTTTAGAAATCCATAGTTAAAAGAGTTGAAATCTTCATGAGGTATATTACCTATTAAAAATCTAAATCGTTCAAAATGAACATCCAACTATTATTATTGTATGCGATTGACTACTTGATTGAAAAGTGGCCAAATCTCTAATAGGAGTTGATTTCACCTTAAGATTGACCATTTGAGTGAAAAATGACCCATTTCAGATACTAAAACCATATAGTCTATGAACCTTAAAACCTATCAAAATCCGGACTTATAGGTGTTGGTGGAGACAAGTCACCCGTCTCATTGACTCATTATGATAGCCTACTTGTTTACATGAGGAGGGTAGTTTGTTTACATCAAGAGAGGAGTAAAAGAACCGAAAAGGCTGCATCATAAATAAAGTTAATGAAAAGTATATTAAAACAAATAAGTAGATAAGTTACATTGTTTGCATTTGGATGGTTTGTGGAAAGTAAAATAATAATAATAATAAGTTTTATATGAAAAGGATGAAGTAAAATGCACTGCATTATACATTTTTAGAATAAGTCTGAGAGAAGGAAGAAGAGTAAAAGATGAGTCAACATCTTTAAATTCACATTAGAAGACATGTTTACTACTCTTTTCTCTTTGGTAATCCAAACAAGGTACAAAGTACAATTTTCTACTATTGGGGCCAATTCTACTCCCCTTTCACTTCACTCAAATGCAAACAAACGTAGGTAAATCTACTTTAGCCTAATCCATGTCTTAGATCCATGAATCAAGTTTATGCCCATCAACTCCGATGGTTAGCTCAATTGGTCTAGGACTACGCTTTGCTAGCTCCTGGCGATTGAGGGTTCGAAACTGCTCTACCACACTAGGATTAAAGAGAATTTATCCAACTCCCTCCGAGCCACTAGGGATTAGTCTGGCCCAAAGAATAAGGACACCCTCTGTTAAAAAAAAAGAAAAAAAGAGACCGTATCCATCTTATAAGAAATATGAAAAACGCATATTCTTATTATAGGCTTGAGTCGTCTTACCGGATAAGGGCCAAATTATAAATAAATCTGGATTCAAGTTCGGTCCCTTACGCCCCTCAAGGTGAATTTAAAAGGTGGACCCACTCACAGATTTTCAGAGCTGGCCTTAGAGAACTCTAAGAAGCCCATCCATAGAGAGACCCTCATCAATAAACGAATAAGCACATGACATACGGTTCCGGGGCTCTCTCAGTGTATGATTCCGGTCAAAAAGACAAAAACCCATTCGTTGCTAGGCACGTGCCATCATCACACGCACAAAAAAACGCCTCTGCCACGAGCCGTTTCGCCTTTCTTTTGTTTCTGTGTATCGGTTTTGGGTTTCCATAAATGAGGGCGAAACCGTTTCTCTTGGGAACCGGTTACACGTGCGAACGATTCCCAAATATCTTTGCCGGACACGTGTACGGCGAAGGACGGAGCGTTACAGGAGCTTTGACGGTTCCTGGCCTGCAGGAATAAGACCAGCATAGGCACAGCACGCCTTGGGTCATACATTGCCAGGGTGGGCCCCACCAAACTTAAAGGCTTGCATTACTGTGACACTGTGTCTGTGGATTGCTTTAAAGCTTTTATAACTTTTCATTGGAGGTGGTACCTCCAGTACTACTAGTCCATGCAGATCCACGCCCCCCTCAAACTAAATTTAAAATCCATTGGAGCTCTTTAATTGAGCTCTGTATGTCAATATGTCCTGGTTTTTGTTGGCCCCAAAGTAATATCTGGTTTTGATTTTTGGCACATCTTAACTTAATCCCTCTATTAAGAGACTCAAGTTTGATCACAACATGGTACAATTCATGACTAGAGAATGTAGTCCATTCAGTGCTTGTGGTTTTAATGGTACAATGCACCCACTATTTGTCAGTGTGTTTCATTTATTTAATTATTTTTATTGTCTTATGCTTTCGTCAATCATGTGCTATTATGAGATGGATGAGGGTGATCTCCTGTCAATCCTTCTGCATGTCTTATAAGTTCCTTCCTTCCTTCCTTCCTTCCTTGTGGGTTACCCTCTAAAACATCCTACTGCTCATATGATTGTAGCATAAAAAGTACTCATGATTTTCTAAGTGTAAAATATAGTTTTTATATATTGAATCTGACTTTGCTATCATGAGTATTAGGCTGGGTGTCAATTCATGCAAAGGTTTTTAATTTGAGAAATACCTTCAACAGATAAATTAATGAATCATTGTCACAGGAAAAGGGGATAGATAGTCATTTTTACACCACAGATGCGCAGCACATAGTTTGCAAATAATAAAAACTGTCCCTATGTAAGACTTGAAGCCGGTGGGGTGGGGTGGGGTGGGGTGGACTGGAAATAAAGTTGTCAGACTTGGATAAGCTTTGGACCAGCCTGGCCTGGACTCATGATTCCTAGTAATGGAAAACCTGTCCTTTTTCTTTGTTTGGGTGGAGGGAAAATTTGTCATTCAACCATGTGTGAAGGCTGGCAGGGAGGTTTCAGGGGAAATGATGGGCTTTTTTGAGGTTGTGAAAAACACTAGGTTCTGTTTGTGTGAAAAACAAAAAAACAAAAACATGGGGCTACTGTTTGGAAAAGGAGCGAGAGGAACGAGACCGCACGAGTTGAAGATTCGTTCTTTTGGACGTTTCCTAACATAACATTTGTGCTGTCACAGAGGGAGAGAGAGGAGCGGACACTGTCACCGTCACTGTCACGCCCTGCTACTGAAATAAACGCCGAAACCAAAGGGTCCGGATGACAGGGGTACGATGCACGCACTCACGAGAAATTCATGGGGCTACTCTGTTGGGCCCACCTAAATCAATTGAATCTCGACTGTACAAAGGATTTTGTTTGGAATTAGGTGTTTAACAAGTTTATCTAGAAAGAAGTTTTAGGCTCATGCTTCTTTGTTAGAATTTCATATATGAATTGGAGTGGTTTTTTTTTTTTTTTTTAGAGCTGAAGTGATGGCTTGTCTCCCTACCATTTTACAAATGCGATATTTCTTCACAATAATTTTTAAAGTTTGAATGACTTAAAAGGTCTAAAATACCTTGTTGAGATTTTGGAATTTTAATCCTTTTGGTTTTAGTGAAATTTTTGAAAACACAAATATAAAGGAGGATTTAGGAAATTCACTGTTTCTAAAGATAGAGATTCTCTGATTTTCAATAAAAAGGAAATACTCCATTTATAATCGAGGGTCCTCAGTTGGTAGAGTTCTTGATTTTTGGTTGAGTATTCGGGGATATTGGAAACATCACTTGGTTCTTTTCTTGTGTGTGCAAGTGTGTTATGCATACTGATGTCCCCCCATCCATGCGTGTTTTGGCACTTTACTCGTGTAGTTAGCATGACTCTAATGCGCCTAGCCCCCTTGGATGGGTAAAAGTGAAAATGTCACCGGAAAGCTTACCGAAGTTGAAAAGTGAAGTATTAAGAACATATAGCTATTGCAGGGCCAATTTGAAAGCAAGACAATCAAATGATCTAAGAGATATTTGGAATAAGTTAAAGATATTGGTAAATCAATTTAAATTTAAAATAGAACTAGTATAAATATTAAACATTTAAGTTTAGTTAAATTTCATGATTCTTCTCTTAATAACTATATATTGAACATCTAGCCTTTAAACTTTCTTATATGACATAAATGACATTGTTATGACATTGTTACATTGTAATTTTTTGAAAAATTTTCAAATAAGGCCTTAAGTTTTTACCTTATTTTGAAAAAGGACACAAGATTCAAAACTACTCACATTAGTCCCTAAGCTTTCCAGTAAATTTTCAATTAAGGACATTCAATCATTTAAAGATATTTCCGAGCAACTTTTTCCATCATTTTTATAAAACACCCAAATTACCCTTAATTTAAAGCAATAACATGGCTCCGGCAACCATCACATGCAATCAATCACTATGGAGAAGCTGGTTGTCATTGATTACCGTGAGGGTGCCTATAAAGGAGATGAGAACACATAGAAAGTAAACCTCAGCGAAGGGTAATTTAGGGATTTTACAAACACTAAAGAAAAAGTTGCTGAAAAACAATTCTAAATGGACGGGTGTCCTTAATTGAAAACTCTCTGAAGAACTTAGGCACTAATTTGAGAAGTTTTAGATCTTTTTTTTTAGGATAAAAACTTAGGCCTTATTTGAAATTCTCCCTAATTTTTTTTAATCCTTAGGGCCTGTTTCTTTACATATGTTTTTTATAGGAATTTAAGCTGTTTGTGGATTCAAGAATTCCTATAAAAAATTCAATATTCTTTTAACGAGATTCTCAGTATTCAAGGCCGCTAGAATTCTCAAATACCAAAAAGGTGGAATTCCAAAATGCTAGCCCCTCCAAGAGCATTTCAAAATTCTGAAACTCCTAGAAGTTTGGTTGGAACTCCGGCATCCAACTGTGAACCCTCCTACCAACAATAAAGTAGGCCCCATATTCACAATTATAAAATTGGGCACATGCAATTTCTATCAAGATGGGTCCACGTTCAAATTTCTAAAATTGGGTCACACACTTTCGTTTCTAAAAGATGGGCCCATGTACCACATACATGAGTGGTTCTACATTATAATTCTTACAGTTGGGTCCCAAGTTCACAACCACAAAAAATGGGTCCCATGTACTACAATGCATAAAATGTGTAATTCCAGTCTATAATTTATATAGCAATCAAACAAGAATTTTATGAAATTCAAAAATATAAAAATTCTCATGCAAGAATTCAGATAAAAATGAAACGTAGGATTCATAAATGGCAGAATTCAATGATATCTTAAAATTCCAACATTTGAAATTTCCAAACAACCTTCGTACATGAATTCTAAAAATTCTAATAAAGAAATAGGACCTTAATCTCATATATGAATTCGTCCATGTGGAGCTAAGCTTGGCCAGGCTCATTTACACTTTCAAAGCCAAGAGCTTCATATACCAAAGTGTAAACAAATTACATTCTTGATTCGAGTGCTTTTACACGACACGATGCACGAACGGTTCAAACAGGACGCGCACGTGTGTGCTTGAATTTCTTGGGCCTCGCAGTAGGCAGCACTTTAATTGTGTCAACCAAGATCATGGTACTAACTATGGTACTTTAACCTAGAAGAAGCAAATTGCTAGAAGGGGGTGATTAAATAAGCAGGGGACTATTTCTATATCCTAGAACAAACAAATTACAAGGGGTGATTAAATAAGCATGGGAGTATTTCTATATCCTAGAAGTAATAAATTACTACAAAGCATTCATTGTTTTTCTTCCATACTAAAATTGTCCAAATGTGTTCTATCTAATGAAAAAATATGCTAAATGCTAGGATTGACATTTAAAATGATTACGTTTGAAAGACTTGGCTGAATGGGTTTATAATAGATGTAGAATCAAGGTGATGTCTGATTATGGCATGGAATATTTGAGATAAGTACCCTCGATTCATAATTCTTAAATATAAGAGAAAACTCCAGGACAAAACCTACATCGTTGCATTTAGTTTATTTTGATTCCATTAGTATTAGAAAGTAATTATGATGCCTCTACTAACGCCTTGAGATTTTGATAAGATTTATGTCGCAAGTTTAAATTCCATGAGAAATGTCACAATGTTAAATATAATATCTACTAACGCCTTAAGATTTTGGTAGGAACGATTAATTAAGGAAACTTAATTGGTATATTTAAAAATAAATGTCGATACTTGATTAGTGCCATTATCAAGCCACAAGACTAAATAATATGCATCAACTCATTTCCATGGACGGCAAAAAAGGTTGAGAAAGGTCCCAACGTGTAATTTTTCAGAATTATTAGGGCACATTTGCACGGTCATCTTTTTCAGATAAAAGGTGAGAAAAGGTTGGTTGCAATTTCATAGGAAAATTTTTCACATTTGGCACCCAAGTTTAAGTTAAATTTATTGAGCTTTCCAAATGTGGCCATAAGGGAATCCATGATTCCACTACTAATGTATACCCTATAGATTCATCCAATAGACTCATGCTTTTGTATCCAATGTCTATTATGACAGGTAAATAGCTTGCACCAACATAGAGCGATGGGTTTAAAATAGGATTAGATCTCATTTTCTACTTGAATTCTAATCTCCACCCATGAAATCAAGTTTCAATTAAAAAAAAAAAAGTATGAACATAATTCTGTTGAGGAAGTATTTTGTAAGGGCCTCAAATCATGAATTAAAGTAGACCCCACATGAATGTCGGCCACCTCCTATGATCTGTCATGAAATTGGAGTGGAGAAGACATCCAAAATCCTCTCAAGAATCCTTTGGGTTAGTTGGGGTTGTCCCTTTTCTTGCTAAATGACATGAAACTGCAGCCTTTATTGACAAGGAGGGTCCCCTGTCCCCCTGTCATCACAAAAACACTACTTTATTTGAACAGAGCTTTAAAAAGGCAGTAAGAAAGTGAGAGACGTGACAAACAACAACAACCCACTTTATTATCATCTCACTACAACCAGGGTTTCTTCTGTCAAATGCCAAATATAAGGTCCCCCTTCATATATTCATCACTACCTAGGTTGTGTTCCATTTAATTTAGTTTTCCCAAGTGTTTTCACTTGTCCTAGTTTTTGTCTGTCATTTCATTAGTACTTGTGACATTAAATTCCAGATTCAAGTCTCCATCGACCTTGAATATCCTCTATTAATTAAGGTTGGGTGAGTGCTAGTACTTTAAAAAAAAAAAATTCAAGTTAGATCTTAATGAAGTTTACTATGGGTTAAGTAGTTTTATGCAGCTAAAGGTATTTATCCAACTAAGTTTGGTCAAATCCACTTGAGCCTAAAATCTAAATCCAAGAACAACAATTTAGGCTGTCCAATGGCCTAATGGGACAGGCTTGGGCCCAGATTTTACACTCCAAAGTATTAATCTGGTCATATAACCTCGCTTCAGCTTGGAGAGTCCAGCTTGTTGGCCTTTTTATTTTTTTGGGTACTATTGGTATATTAAGTCCATGTGATGTGCTAAAAATGTAGACCATCCAAGTCATGAACTCATAATTCATAGGCTGTAGAGTATAGTCTAAAATCCATAACCATCAGAGATTCAGATTTAAGCAATGGGACTTGCAGAATAAATTCTTATCTATAGATAGATTAGATTGGATATTTTAGAAAAGGAATGTCTCTATCATCAGCGCAAGAAAAGGAACTATACCATCTCTCTTTTTTTGTGTTCCTGGCCGTGAAAAACATGAGCTTTTTACTCTCCATGCACGTGTTTGAAGGTCCTTAAATGAGGTCTGCTGGCCGACAATGGGTGGCACTTCTTTTTGACCGACATTTAGAGGAGAGGAGTAGCTAACCATCCACCATTTGGTCGAGTGTGATAGGTTCTCTGAATTTTGGGTTAGACTTATAGTAAGTGGTTGGTCAGAAGACTTTGATTCCTTTTGTCCAGGAGAAGAAATGGGATTATTCTGATGTTAGGACACCCCCTCTCCCTCTCCCTCTCCCTCTCTCTATCTAAATTGATATGTGAGGCCCAGATGATGATAATGATATATATATATATATATATATATCTGCATGATGCATGCATGATCACAATTAAAAAAGACAACCTGGCTTTTGTGATCAAGACTTGTGGAAATTAATTGTGCCCACTTTAATTTGGGCTGGTTGAAGCCCGGCTTGGCACATTTTATGGTCTATGAGCTTTTTTTTTTTTTTAACTTTGAATGCAGTTGAGTTGAAAATAACTTTAACCAGCCTTTGAAGAGGATTGTTCCAACCTCCTGGTTGAAGTTCAAAGAGATGATGCTACATAGTTCATAGTTAATGCTTACATTTATATAGAAAGAGTTGATATTTGCCATTTAAAACCATTGGACTCGAGTCAAGCCTGGGCTTGATGTTTTGCAGTAAGGGCCAGGATTGAAGCCAAATGGGGCAGGATGGGCCTACTTTTGAGGCCCAATTGTAAACGGGCAGGACTTGTGCAAACTCTAAACAACCAGAAATATTTGTGATCTGATAAAAAGTAATGTCACATTATTTACAATACTTCAGACAATTTGCGATAACATGACGATTTTGACACTTCATCATCTTCTAAAAAAATAGGCAATATTTGTGACAGTAAATATAGGATCTTTTAAAGTAGGTTGAATAAGGTAATGATAACGATGAAAACTAACTTCTTCTTAGATTAGGATCATGAGGTTAGATTAAGATCTTAATAACATCATAATTCTCATCTAACCTTGAAATGCTCCAATTCCAAATACCGAGAAAATCGTCAAGGTACCGAAGTTGGCACGCTACTTTCCGAAAAATCCGAGAACTTCCAAGATCATAGGTCCGCAGTGAGGTCAAATTTAAAACTTTTTGAACAATATAATATCAATGGTTAAATAGCAGAAGCAATAGTAAAGATAGCGGAAGCATATGGTATAATAGAAGATATATCAAATGTAACAGGACTGAAATCCAACCTAAAATGTCAAGTTATAAGAAACAAATGTTTATTATATATTTCAACTACTACATTGCTCACTACAAAAATCACTCAAAAACCCAAACAAGAAAGATAAACTCTCATACCCCAGGTGCTGGCTCTCCAACCTCCAGCTCGACCTCTTCGTTGGCTGGTCTCCATTCGTAGTCTCCTACTACGGGTGCCTCAACGAGCGCAAACGTACCGTCCTCGTACTCGGGGTCGAAACCTAAGCACCAAGAATGAACCAGATCTAAAGATTTGGCAAGTCACAGTATACAAGTAACATAAGATGTATGCATCAAAAGAGTAGAGACGGTCATAAAGTTAAAGAGAGTAACATTGATATAGATTCTAAGCAGTTGAGCAAGATAAGCATTCAGAATCAGAAACAATATAACGTCTAATCTAAATAACATTGCACATTCATACAAGCTAGATACCGCGGGATATTATGCTGCGGCCCTCCCATACTGAACACGGTCGCGGCGGGGAATCCTCACTAGTGCAAGGGAATGACGAGCACTGCAATCACAATCAATGTACATCCTCTCCACACTCATCACTTGGAGACCGGACCCGATATCACACCGTCCGTCTACAACATCGCTCATCATGATAGCTCACTAACACTCACAATAGCTCCTATCAGTGATGATCAATCCAAAGGCTGAGCTTAGAACAACTAAGTGAATGTCTATGCCGACTCAATAAACAATAAAGGTATGTGTCTGTCTATGCTTTACCTTGCGTGAACAAGGTCCTAACAAGGTCCATAAGAGGTCCAAGTACCAAATACAATCCATGAATCACAGTCCAAGTCTAATCATTGAATCCATACCAAGGCCCACCAATACATGGCATGGTCTATAACAGTCCAAATGAGGTAACAAGTCAATTTCCAATGATAAACAGCCAATTCTCATCCATAATGAGTAACAAGTTCAGTACAATCCAACCTCTCCATTATAGGGTATTCCACATCCAAACTTAGGCCATAAAAGGACCCACCTATCCACAGACATGAGTCAATGTTCACCCAATCAAATCACCAAGTCATCTCTAACTAGTCCTAGGTAGAGGTGTACAAAATTACTCGTGACCCGACCCGACCCGTGGGTCAATGGGTGGGTCATGTTAGCTGATTTCCGGTGCTTGACCCGACCCGACCCGACCCGTGACCGACGATACTGCGTCACGGGTCTAACGGGTCAGGTCATCGGGTAACCCGTGAACCCGGTAATAAAAAAAATGGTTTGTAATCTTAATTTTTTCATTTATTATGGAGCTTTTTCCGCAGGGTTTATTCACAGGCATTGTTGCAGCTTCTGCTTTGTGTACTTTGTTCGCTATTCATACTAATAGTCATGTGGCTCAATATTGCACAGAATATGGAGGTAAATTGAAGGGGAGAGCATAGCAGACAATAGATCGTTGGGTGGGATGAGACAACAACAGTTTATGTTGACATTCTTATGTCACTCTCTTTATTTATGTGCTCTGATGTTTTAGTTCAATTTGGTGGTGCCTCTACTTCACAACTTAGCATTTGTAGTTCGGCTGCCAGCGTACATATGGTGAGGACAATACACATTGTTGTGAATGATTCGCTCTCACTTTGTACAGACAGCTTTTGGCCATCGATGGTGCCAGAGCATCTGCAGAACCTACAGCCTTCTGTAGTAATCTAAACCAATAATTCATGCGGGCATAAAAAAATGAATGGAATTCAAGGCCTGAGTGTCGCCCTGTCTTAAACTCATGTCCCTCATTTGATGGTGCTTTGAGCTTAAATTGGGCAAACTTTAGAAGGATTAATAATTTCATCCCCATCCATTTCTAGTGTAATATTTCCTGTTCCTTACCATTGACTCAAATTTCACTCAATCTTGATGACCCGAACCCGACCCGTGACCCGACCCGTCTGGCCCGTGACCCAAACGAGTCGGGTTCGGGTGAGTTTTCACCCACATAAGATGTGGTCGGGTTGGGTCGGGTTTGACCAAAACCCGCGGGCTCGACCCGTTGTACACCCCTAGCCCTAGGTTTAGATTATACATTTCTCATTTAATTAACAATTGTAAGCAATCGTAGGGACATTAGAGTGACAGTAGTACAATAAATGAGATAAATCTCCAAGTACGAGAATCAACGGGAGATATCAACAGTCCAACCTAAGTATTGGTCCACTTTCAAGTCCAGGTCCATCTTAGGTAATTTGATCTCTAAATGAAGTCTCAGATGCCAATGGATAATGTGTTTGGTGCTCCAAAAGTTATGGACATCGTCGATAACGTTTAAGGATCGAATCATCGTTGAATACGCAACCTAGATCCTACTTGGTGGTCCCCACGAGTTAAGGTTGAGCCACACCATTGATTCGTACTTAGCACATCAATAAAAGTCCATTTGGATGGTCAATGGGTCCCACGAATGATCACAACATCAAAATGTGAAAACTGAAAAATCATTGTTTGCAGTGTCCTCGGTCGACCTAGCACAGGGCTCGGTCGACTGAGTACACAAAATTATCAGGAGGTTGGCTCCCAAGTCGACCCTCTGCGCAATGTGCTTGGTCGACCGAGTACTCTGAAAAATGAGGATCAGGCCCCTGGCAAGCATGGACTGATTTCGGAAAAATCATGTGTGCCCGGTCGACCTCCTGGCCTGGGCGGTCGACCGCGTACACTGAAAATCCTGGAAAGTGATGTCCCAGCTTTCAGTCATCTTTCTCTAGAAATCCTGTATTAATCCCGGTCGGCCCGACACAGGGCTTTGTCGACCGCGAACACTGGTTTCTAGGTCAAAAAGAAAGTCCATCTTCTAAGGTGTTTTATGGAAAATCCTGTGTGCTCGGTCGACCGAGAACAGGGTCCTGCCGACTGCGCACACTGGACCCGTAAATCTCACAGAAACACAACTGGGACTTGGATATCCGAGATTTCAGTGTGCTCGGTCGACCGCACACACTGGATCTGCAGCAATTCCGGATTTCTGGATTTCTTCTTCTTCAATCTATTTTTCCACCAAAACCCATCCAATCTCATCCAATCATCATGAAACATAAAAAGCACTTCAATTTACATTCAACCATCCAATTCATGGGCCATTGATCTTCCAAATGAGATCAACCCATCCATCAATGGCAAAAAATCCATGAAAACATGCTTAAAGGTAGATCTATCAATTCTAACATCATTTGAAGGGAAAATTACAGAATCAACAATAGTAAACATGCATTCTATGCTAAGTGAGTATATTGCACTTGCCTCAATTCAATTACAAGAAGAAAAGGAGAGAAAAGTGAGATCGAAGCTCCAAAAATGCAAATCCAAGCTCTAAGGTCTTCCACACACTCAAATAAGCCCAAAATCTCAGATCTAGAAGAGATCGTTACACCATACCCACATCCACAAGAGAATTACTATAATAAAGGAGATCTAGAGAGAGATATTTCTAATGAAATTGGGTTAGAAGAGGGTACATACCTTTATTAGAAGAGGGAGAAGCGGTTAGCAAGATGGTGGGAGAGATCCTTATAATAAGTTGCAGCTGAGATTGTTGTAGTAAGTCGTCTTCTTCTTCTTCTTCTTAGAGTTCTAGATCTAGGGTTCTAGAGAGAGAAAGAGAGGGAGATGGGAGAATTGGAGGGAAATTGGGAGAGAGTTGGAGGGAAATAAGGGAAGAAGAGAGAAAAGAGAGGGAAATTGAGTTGAGAAGGTAACATACGTATAAGATGGGTGGTTTAGTTATATAGGTTGTGTTATGTGGCTAATGACTAAAGGGCCCTTTTAGTTTGAATAGGATTAGGGTTAAGATCATGGGTAGTATGGTCTTTAGACAAGATTTCTAGAAGCTTCTCAAGTAGAGACCCCCCAGCTAGGGCCTCTAACTAACTAACTAACTCTAGAAATTATAGAAGACATCCTATTGACTCTATAAATTACACAACAAGACTAATCAAACTAAAATCTAGAAAAATACCTATCTACCCTTACTAAACCATATTAATTAGTATAAATAGATACTTCAGACTAAAATATAGTATTCAAATTCAAATTGAGGGTCCACAAAGGGTTGGGGCCTCACAAACCTCATCCTAATATAAGTAGAAGTTTTCATCGTATCATTAAGGGTGATAGCTGGTTATTCATTTTCCATCTTTCTTGCATTTTATTCTTATAAAAATAAAGGCTATTTGATACTCATTTTTGGAAATCAAACTTTGGTTTTCATTTTTAACTGCTCATGACACAAATCCTGCGTAGTCAATTCCTATGTATTTTAATGCAAACAAACAAGGCCTAAGAGTTAGTGGTAAGAGTTATTTTAAGACTTCCTTACTGTACTATGTAAAAACTAAATTATACTCAATAAAAATATAGAGATTTAGACAAGATTTAGTCCTTCAAATCTCTATCAGTACACATTGGCTCTAAGATTTACAAACCTCTCACATGTGCATGCACGCATGCAAACATGTGTGAGAGTGAGAACAAGATATGAACAACCAAACTTGCAAAGAGAATCAAGTAGCTTGGAGGTCTCAGTCAGTAGTCCCTCATTCCCCAAACACTAATTGGTTTGATAATCAATATTCTAGGGTTAAGGTTAGCTATCAACCCTCTGTCCATTTCTTGACTCTTGTTCCTTTGAAATTCTCAATTCACATTTCCAAGAATCTGGTCATCCCCAACTTAGTAAACATTTATAATGCAAGATTAGCAAATAAACTAACACATTCATAAGAGGAGATAGTGACAAGAGCATAAGCCAACTCCATTCCCCATATTCCAAAACAGACCTAACCACGAGGTCAGCGTAGTTACTTATAAGAAATTTAGCTGATTGTGATTTAAAGGTTTAATAAAATCATCTCATCTATCCAAAACTCATTTCATGATCTCTAATCTCAAAGATGTTGCCTAATTACCCAATTAATAAATTGTTAACATGGGGCCCCCCAAGTCTATATCACGGCGGTTGGTTGAATTCAAAAGATCAACATCAACATCATCATCCTTGGGTGATGGAAATGGACAGCTTAATTAATTGATTAATGAGACCTAAATAGTCTCTAGTCAATGTAACAAACAATTAAATGTCATTAGGGAATTGGGACTCACATCATTCGAGAAAAGTTAGTGATCCATGGGTGCAGTTGCATATCTTATTAGTGTGTGTGCATCTGCTCTAACATCTCAACTGTCTAGTAATTTTCCTTTCCTTAGGAGGTGTGTATGGTTATCACTTCTATGGTTTTGAGTTCCAAGATTTTTAAGTTTTGTAACATGATCAAGTTTAAAAATGTACTTGTTGCATGTATTCTATTTGGGTTGATTAACCTAATCAAATTGAATTGAAAATGGGTGTGCATCCAAAAGATTAATTGTGGTCAAAGTAATAATGTTTCCAAGAACCCACTTTAGGTCCTAGCTAGTGCTATTGATGTTTGATCATAGCTTGCTTATAACAAGAAATAGAAATGTGTGATTCTTCATAATGATAATGTGTGTGAGAGTTTGTTTAATGGAAATTCCAAAGGCCTTCTTTTTCTAATATCAGAATGTGATTGAGTTTCAAATGTAAATTTATAATCTCATGCATCTGCCATCAGTCACTGGACACCAACCTATTTTTCAAGGGCTGTCAATGGGTGGGCCAACTTTTTTGGGTCAGGCTGTGATGGCTCAATAAGGGCCCAGCTTGATAAGGGCACATACGAAGGGTTTTATACAGACCGAGATGTTTTCTTTTTTGTTTTTTGGAAAACGGCCGAGTTAGATATTAACCCACCCGAGTCACACCTGTGACCTGTCCCAAAACTGTATCCAACACTGATCTATTTTTCCAATGTGGATGCATGTATAGTTTTTTCTTGCTTAGGTATACTTTACCAATTTAACCAATGAAACAATATAAATCGGGCGCACATGCACACCCCACTGGTGCACCGAATCATGGTTGGAAAATTCTCCGAGTTGACTCTTGACTCTCTCGAGTCATCTCTTTTTAACGAAAGACCAAGTTAAGAATAAAAGAGACTCGACTAAGTCATCTCATTTTAATAAGTAGTTTTCATTCTAAGCCATTTAATAGACATGTCTAATTATGCATGAGGTATGAAGTTAGTAATTTAAAAATGATGAGTAGAGTTTTATACTTGCCATTTTTTTCCTGTCTGCTGTAATGTTTTTTTTTTTTTTTTGCCAAATGAGAGCATTTTTGTTGGCTCTGAGGAAAATCAATTGCTTATGGAAAAAGAAGGGAATTGCTTTTCCAGTGCACCACAACAGATTAATTTATAGTGCTACAGAATTCTAAACAGATCCTTAATGTAGCCTTTGAACTAGTGGAGTTTCAATTCAGTCAAACCCAATTCAATCCATGCTTCATCCCTGTCAAACTATAACATGAGCACGATATTTATGAAATAGAAGTAATAACAATTAGATTAATTCTCTAATCTCGTATGTTGACTTGGTTTTATTAAACTATGATGCCCAGACACGGCGGGGATACACCATGGACATGGCAAGGATACGGATTTTATACATAAAAAATGAAGTATTAGATACGATATAACACGGTTTGTTGCCCATTTTGAAGTATCCTTACATCATAGGTTTTAAACAACTAGCTAGTTTAAACCATTCGAAGGGTTTGGCAGCTGAGAGTAAGCAGTTTAATTAGGTTGAACTAAAGTACAATATCGGTATGTAATAATTACAGATTAACAGAGTTAGACCGGCCAACATGGTCCGGCTGTTTAACCACTCTGATAGGTTTCCTTACCTTTGTACTGAGCCCAATTTTCTACTATTCGAAGTAAGGGTGTTTAACCCCCAGGGGTAGCTCAGTTGGCCTAGAACCACGGTTTGCATTCGGAGGTTGTAGGTTCGAAACTGCCCTACCACACTGGGGCAGCAAGGAAATTTTACCCAGCTTTCTCTCTAGGGATTATTCTTGCCCAAAGATCTGGGAGCCATGCGTTATAAAAAAGAAAAAGAAAAAGAGTAAGGCTGTTCATGGCCTTGTCAGGCCAGGCTGAGGAATAGGAAGGCCTGCCCTACTTTAGAAACACAGGTGAGTATTCAACTCAAACGTGACATGGGCTGTAAGTGCCCTGATTGAGCCCAGCCTTGCTGACACATGTCAGCCCGAGCCCACCCATTTAGTCAAACGGACTGCCGGACTGGGATTCTATCCCTTGTCCGGGCTTTCTACCACTTATTCAGGCAAACTAGTCACTAATCTACAGGCACTACTTCTTTGGGCCAGATCTGGCTTTGAGCTTTCTATTACTTAATCCAAGCCCAGCCTGAACACAAAACCGGAGGTCCAAACCTGGCCAAAAGTTGACTGGACCCAGGCAGCCTGGATTGGCCTGACCCAAGGGCACTCCTGATTCTAAGTAGAATTGAACAAGACATGAACTATTTTATTTTAGAGCAAATTTGTCATCATCGGTTTGATGGGCATTGGCAGTCACACATTGAAACAGAAAAACAAAAATGTCTACATATTGGTTTCAGGATTAACATGGAAGCTAATCATTTTGAATGAACAGAGACTTGTAGGTACCATCCATTTTGACCGATGAAACTGATAGGAAACTCAGTCCAATTGATTAAATGGGCTGACTCGAGCCTGACATATTGAGGTGGGTCAGGCTTGGGCCAGGCACTTAAGGCCTATGTTGAGCAAGGGACGAATGCGAACCTGTATTTTTAAAGTCGGGCCGCGCCCAATGTTCCTCACCCAGGCCAGCCTGGGCCATGAGCAGCCCTATTTATGCTCCTCTTCTAGAAAGGATTTTTGAAAGGATGTTCGGAAAGAATCATTTATGGTCATTGAAGTCACACTGCATAAATAATGGGTTGGCGAATCATACTGCAATGAATCAGGTTGGGCTGGGCTAGGCTTTCAGGTTGGATAGTAAGAATTTACTCTACTCTAATCCGACCCATTTATTAGTCAGATTCAAAAATGTCAATTCTAACCCAAGATTGGGTTGGCAGCTCGGGGTAGAGTTAGGGTTGTAAACGGGTCTGTTCCGGTCCGGGTCCATGGTTGACCCGGAACCGTAACCGTTAAGGAGAATGTGAAACTGGATCCGGACCCGGAACCGTTTACATCCCTAGGTAGAGCCCTGCTCGAACTGTTTTACCCAATCCAACCTGACCCATTGCCACCCACACCTTTGCCATTTTTATCTTGAGTCTGGATCCCCTAGGGGCTCTTTGTATACTTTGTTTCCTTTTATGCAGAAAATAGACTTTCAAAGAGGAGAGAAGGTCCCTTTCCACTTTTTTTCAATGATGAAAAACACCGCACCAATACTATGAGTGTATTCCAAATACCAAAGGCCCTTTGCCAACAGATTAACTCCATGATGAGTAAATTTTGGTGGGGAAGCCAAGAAAAGGAAATGAAGATTGCTTGGATGAGCTGGTCAAGATTGAGTAATACAAAGTTGAAAGGAGGGTTGGGTTTTCGTGACTTGGAAAGCTTCAATAAAGCCCTGTTGGCCAAACAAGGCTGGAGGTTATTGCAAAATCCCAATTCTTTGATGGCCCGCATTTTTAAGGAGAAATATTATCCAAAACACACTTTCTTGGAAGCTAAAATCGGATATAACCCTTCTTATGCTTGGAGGAGTATAATGAATGCCCAAAACTTACTGAAGGAAGGATTGGTTTGGAGAGTTGGGAATGGAGCTTCGATTCGCATTGGAAGGATAAATGGCTTTTATCACCATCTACGTATGCTATTCAATCTCCTATCAAACCACTAGATGCAGATGCAAAAGTAAAGGAATTAATTGATTGCAGTACAAATTGGTGGAAAGTTTCTTTGATAAATGAGATTTTCAATGAAGATGATGTTGTTAAAATCTGCAGCTTGCCTATCAGCACAACTCAACAAGATGATAAGTTGGCCTGGGTTGGCACATCGACGGGGGTATTTTCGGTGAAGAGTGCCTATTATATGGAAAAAGAAAGGTTGAGACGATGTATACTGGAGAAAGCACAATAGCTTCGTTGTATTGTGGGATTTGGAGAGAAATTTGGAGGCTAAAGTTCCCTGGAACTCACAGAATGTTTCTTTGGAGAACATGCAACAATCTACTACCCACAAAAGAAAATTTATTTTCCCGTCATTTGGTACCGAACCCTCTTTGTCTAATATGTGAAAGGGACGTTGAAACTGTAACTCACGTTCTATTGAATTGCCCATCTTCGAATGATTGTTGGATGGAATACAGCAGGAAAATTCAAAAGCTCACCTGCGCAGATGAGGATTTTTTAATTCTCGTTCAAGGCTTATTGTCATCTTTAGAAGAGGAAGACCTACTTTTGGTGGCTGCAGTATGTAGAGGGATCTGGTTTCGAAGGAATAAATTCATTTTTGAATGGGTTTTTAATTTCAATCTTTACAGGTAGTGAGTAAGGCCAAGGAAGCTGTTGAAGATTTTTACCAAGCCTCCCTTGAATGCAGGAATCCTACTAATTCTAATCTGGATAACTCAATCATTAGATGGAAAAGTCCTCCGATGGGAGTGTGGAAGGCAAACTGGGATGCGTCCATAGATATATCAAGGCACTTAATGGGAGTTGGTGTGGTTGTTCGTGACCACAAGGGTGCAGTTCTGGCATGTAAGAGTGTTGCAAAACCTTACATATATGATCCGACTGTAGCTGAGGCTATGGCAACTTGGGTAGCTGTAGATTTCTGTAAGTCCTTGCAGATTCAACAATTGATATTAGTAGGTGATTTATTGGAAGTTGTCAAAGCACTTACGTGTGAAGAGAGGAGTTCCAGCCGCTATGGACAATTGACTGACTCTACTAAATCGATTTTAAATTCCTTTCAGTCATGGCAAGTTGAACATGTCAAGAGGGATGCAAATAAAGTGGCACATAGATTTGCGAAGCAAGCTCTACTCGAATCGACGGATCATATTTGGAGAGACTGGGCTCCATAATTTATTTATGATCTTGTAATCCTCGAATGTGATATTCCTATTAATTCTTAATACAATATGATATTCTCTCAAAAAAAAAAAACAACTAAAAAGAGGCATGGACTAAAGGCGATTTTTGCCTCCACAGCAGCAACATGCATACACAAAAGCGCCCAAAGAGTGAATGACTACAACTACATGGTGAGGCTACTAAAAATTCGAACCGTTGAGAATGAATGCCCTGACATAAGCTGTACTGCTTGAGTACATGATTAAAAATGTACTTAGAGCATACTATTAACAATGGAAAGGATTGTGTAAATCACATTCTTATAAAGGATACTCAATTTTACGGCAGAACCAACTTTTACTTGTGTAGAATTTGAGGACATTCGTGATACAAACAAGACATTCAGTTTTAAGTGATCCCCACATTGGAGTTCCACTCCTTCCACTAACGGGAAGAACAAGGGAGACACTAAGGCAAGTCATCTTACTCAGAGCAATCAACAATGCCGTCTATTAAACAACTTCTCAAGGGACTTGAGCTGACTAAGAATCCATGAAGAAACTTGGTTGCAGTCAGTATCAACCATAATGCCAGAAGAATGTCATCATTTTAAATGCAAACACACAGGACCATGGCCAGATTTCTTAATGAGAATAAGACCCTAAGACAGCATTAGCAATGTTATCACCAAAAAGTATCATTTAATTAAGGAAATAGTCTCAATTGCTGATGACATTCCAATACTTCAGTATTCATTCACTGTACCTGGGGATATAAAGGCAGGGAAGATTCTCAAATGGGAGAGAGCCTGTGATGGAAACAGCTAGCTCATCTCAAATTTTTTTAGTGGG
The DNA here is from genome assembly GCA_012931725.1 of Litsea cubeba. Lineage (NCBI taxonomy): Eukaryota > Viridiplantae > Streptophyta > Magnoliopsida > Laurales > Lauraceae > Litsea > Litsea cubeba. The sequence goes on from CM022947.1 coordinate 87,798,030, forward strand.
TCTGGTCCTATCTCATTCCTAATTTGTTTATCCATGCAATTCATTTGATGGGTGCTACTTTGGTAGCTATCATTGTGGGATGCTAAGATTAGCTCATGTGGTTGTAACATGTCAACTCAATGTTGTATCTATACTGGAAATGGGTACCAACTTCTACATATCTAAATTGCTCAAGTTGTGGCTCCATCCAGATCACCTATATGAGGTTTTTCTTTGAGACACGTACATCACATCTTCTTTTATATTATATACATTTATAAACATGTGAACCCATTTCAATCAGCTTGCAATTCATCTCATGATTGAACACATGTAAAAACACAATCAATTCTATTAAAATTTATCGTGTGATTTAGATGTCATCAATCCAACCGTCGGTTTTTACTTTGATTGAAGTGAGTCTTTTTAGGTGTGCCCGACATATCCATGTTTGTTTGATATGAAGTTTGTATTAAAAACATTGGGTAAATGGGTATTGTGTATCTATGTGTGGACCCAATTGGACTTGGATTCCAACCACCACCAAAAAAATCTTGTTGTGCCTGGTTAATTGGAGCTCCATTTACAGACTTGATATGCCAAACTTGTAGATTACATAATATGGGTTATGCTTTGTGGGTCTAATTTTCATCCACTTGAGGGTCCATCAGGTCAGTGGTATAGATCGCCTAATCATGGCCTACATATGAACAGAATTGGAAGCCTGATCAGGACCTCTGGACCCTTTCTATACTCACAATTTCTCAGTGCCCACTTGAAAAGGATGAGTCGTACAAGTAACAAGTATGCTCAATGGAAATCTAAAGATACACATAAACTATTCATGGTGTCTCTACAAAAACTTTTTATATGTGTTCAGATAATCAAATCCATTAGAAGAAGTTTAGATCCTTCTATACGCATTCATATCAAACATATCAAAAGGTATAAAATCTCAATCAAATCTTACTTTTGGGGTCATGTAATGAATAATTCATGGCACTTGCTGCAGCACCAATCCATCAAACTATTACTGTTTATTTGCCCAAGTGTCATACCAATCCCACCACCATCGTCCATGCTGTCCATCTGCAACTGAGTCCAACAGTCAAAGCCACTTAATTGTAATGTTAAAGATGGATCGAAAGACCCCTCTTCATCAAATCAGTTGTTCTCATTTTTCTAAGAATCCAATCAAAAAATAGATTTGTATGTTTCCATAAGAACAAAACAAATAAATACATCAAAAAAATAGATTTGTATGTTTCCATAAGAACAAAACAAATAAATACAACTTTGCAACATGGGGTTGCCGAATGACCAACTCACATAAGAACTCTTATATTGATAAGTCTCTATGGAGATATCTTTGGTTTTTCAGAAAAGTTGTTAATGTAATTATAGAGTTCCATATGTAGTTTAATTAAATCAGGACTCCATGATGGAAAGGAAGTAGTCTAGGAAAACCTATATATAGGGTTTTTAGGGGTTACGGCTCCTCTCTACATTAATACATTAATTGCCCCCTCGAGATCACATGGATAAACAGTAGTGGAGGAGTGTAGTAAATTCCCATTTAAAGGTAGTTGTTCACATCATGCGAACTCGATGGAGTTGAGTACACATTTTATACACATTTTATTTCATGTTATTACATTTGTAGATCCGATTAAACATACGTTAGTGATAGACTAACAAATTCTGGATGTCACTAGGCTATCTAGGGATCAATATTATCCTTGATTTGCCACTCTTCCCACATGTGTAGGCTTTCTTTCCACTTGTGTGGGCTACCTAGGGTCCCACCCCCCTTGGCTGGGGTACTACAAAAAAAATCAATAAATGTTTGCAATTTAATATAAATGGCATTAGGTAGAGTTGGGAGCAATCCAAAACAAAACTGCATCAATCAATAGGGACTGAGATCCAACTTTGATAACTAAAAATTTCGGGAATGGACTATGGACCTTTCTTTTGGACCAGATTGTTAATCGGGTTTGGGTCCATTTTGCTGCATACATAAGTACCCATGCGCCCAAGTGACATGTATAAAAATTGAGAAACTTTGCAGAAAGGGCGCTCATATCTGCACCACACTTTTTTATTGTTGCACCCCTATTGATGGGACTTTAATAGGTCAAGGAAAACAGGCAATGAAGAAAAATAAAAAACCAAAGAATGGAGTAGAGTCACGTAGGAGCCAGAAGTACGAGGTCTCTCAGGCACGTGGAGTCACATCAGGCCCGTGGAGTCGAGTCACGTCAGGAGCCAGAAGCGAAGCACGTGGAGCACGTCAGGAGCCAGAGCCATCAGATTCTCGCTATAGCGAGAATACATACTCGCTATAGCGAGGTACGCGCCTGTTTTCTCCTCTACATACATATCAAAAAGTTACTATATACACGGGCCCATTGCCCATTGTGTATCATGCTACTGTGCATTTAAGCCCTATTTATTCTCGTTTTTCTTCCCCTTCTTCATTTGTCTGCAAAGGTTTCTCTCATTACTTGTTCTCAAGATCTTCTAGTATACTTCTCTCATCTTGTTATTCTTATCAGGTATAATCCCCTTGTCCTCTTCTTCTTCTTCTCGTGTACGTATATATTTTTTCTCTTAGATCCATTGATCAGGTTGCAGTTTCGTTCTCTTCATCTTAATAATTATGTTTTTGGGCATTTATCTTTACAATATGCATGAAGAATCAAGAGGAAAGGGTTCTCTTGAAGTAAGTATAAAGCAATTTATAATTTGGTTGAAGATTAGGTGGAAGTGCATGTGATTTCTTTATGGGTGTTATAAAATCATTAACACTTGATATCTTTAGTTCTATTTCTGTGACAAAGTGATTTCTAATGCTCATCCTCCTCTGAGATCATTGGAATCCATTAATTGCATATGAAATTTTTTCAATCTTTTTCATGGTGTAGGATGGCTCCTAAAATGGGAAAAGGAAAGCGACCAGCTGGGTCTTCCTCTCGTTTCAATACTGAACACTTTAACGATGCTAAGTATGCTGAACTTTTTGAATCAAGATTCATCAATCGCACGGTAATTTTTGAAAAAATAGTTGTGCACAACGGTCTCACCAATACAGGGTTTATGCAATGGCTCCGTCTTAACCGTCTTATGACTCTATCCAACTTGATTGATGAATGCTTTGAGGACTGGGTACGAGAGTTTTATTGCAACATGTTTGATGTCAATAATAGTGATTTCAAGACCTATGTTCGAGGAAAGATACTGTCTGTGAATGTAAATACAATTGCCACTTTACTCGATCTTGCGAGACCTGCTCGCAGATCCTATCCTTTTGCTGATCAGGATAACATTGTGATCCAAGCAAATGAGGTGGCTACCGTTCTATGTGGCAAACCCATTGTATGGAATTCTCCTATTCTGAAGATATCCAATCTAACCACTGATTATCGATTGCTAAATACATTTGTCTGTCATAATATTGAGCCTAGAGGCCATAAATCGGATCTTCTCTATCCTCAGGCTTTCCTTCTTTACTCCTTAGGCACAGGCACCTCTGTGGACATACTGCTGACGATACTTGAATCAATGATGCGAGTTTACTATGAACCATGGAAACTAACTCTTCCGTTTGGTGCAATGATCTGCAAATTGATGATTAAAGCCGGTTGCCAAGTGTACAGCCATGAATTGCCCGTCTCTAAATGACAGACAATAGATGCACGAACCATGGCAATGTCTGATACACATGTGCGTGGACGTCTTCAGGGGGAGCAAGCCCAAGTCCAAGCTGATGACGCAGAGGCAGACTCCATTGAGAATCGTCTCTCTACAATCGAATATGCAGTGTTTGATCAATCTGTACAGATTGAACAATTGGAAGAAAGGGTGGCAACTGGATTTTCAGACATCCGTAATCAGTTGACCGAAATGTTCAATCAGCTTCGTCATCAATGAACGTCTCATGTTCAAATTTTATCTTATTTTTATGTTCCTTATCCATGACTCTGTACATATAACAAATCAATGGTAGTTTTAAATGATGTGTTCCTTATCCATGACTCTGTACATATAACAAATCAATGGTAGTTTTAAATGATAATTTTGAATGATAGTTTTGAACGATAATTTGGAATGGAATCCAATAGAAACATCACAAAAAATAACAATAAAAATAATTATAAAAAAAATGTCAGAAATTTGTCTGTTACAAAAAGGAGACTACCCAGACTATCCAATCGTCATCAATGAACGTCTCATTTTTGCTTTTTTTCTATCTCCGGTACATACTCATGCAATTTGAGACTACCCATGAGACTACCCAGATGGGATGGGATGACCACGTGCATCAAGTCCAAGGAAACATATGGGATGGCCACATGCATCAATTCCAAAGACTCATATGTAATGGCCATGTGCATCAAGTCAAAGGACTCATATGGGATGGCCACATGCATCAAGTCCAAGGACTCATATGGGATGGCCACGTGCGTTCGACTGTCTATGCATCTATGGCCATAGGCATGATATACTACTATATGTGATTTTACCATACCAGTTGTCTAGTCATTATAAAAAAAAATCTAGAAGAAAGAGAGAAGTAGAGAAGTTGAACAAAAAAAAAATCCAGAAGAAAGAGATAAGTAGACTAAGAAGAAGAAGAAGAAGGGGGGAGAGAGAATAAGAGATGGGAGGAGGAGTGGATGGCGGCAGCAAGGTGTCAACGAGTCGGCCACTGAGCACTCTCGCCTGTTCCTTTCTTTGTTTTTTTAGAGCAACTGAAGTATTCAATACTATCCATCTCCTTTTCTCCTCCTCGCTCTTCTTTTCTTTTTCTTGTTTCCTATTATTTTTTTCACTGCAGGGACTAGATTTCTCTGTGAAAAAGTGAAACGAAAAACCAGATTTTAGATTCCGCATTAATATGGATCATTGGAAACTTTGGGGTGAAGATCTAAGATTGTCAAGTGATGCTGATATTATCTTAGATGAAATAAAACAAGAAGATTTAAGATAGTCAAGTGATGCTGATATTATATTAAATGAAATAAAACAAGAAGATGAACTTCTGGATGCGAGCGAAGAGAACATTGAAGTTGATGTTACGAATGAATTTTCCACTGACATATATGGTATGCTACATAACTAAATTCATATATGTTATATTTTGTTAATTCATATCTAAATTATTATTTTCAGGTATTCAATTCACGGCAATCGTTAATTGAATGTGTTCAAAATACTGGACGCAATTTGGGATTTATTATTGTTACGAGAAGGTCAGACAATGGAGGATTTGGGAGGAGATCCACATTATTGTTACAATGTGAACGTGATGGCACCTACAAAAGTAAGAAAATCTTAACAAGGTTTACTGGCACAAGAAAAATAGAATGTCCATTCAAAATTAAAGGGTTGAAATTGAACACAGATGATGATTGGATGGCAAGTGTGGTATGTGGAATGCATAACCATTCTCAGGCATTATATATAGAAGGGTCTTGCATACGTGGGTAGGCTTTCTGCTACTGAAAATGATATATTGGTTGACTTGTCTAAGAATTTGTTTAAGCAACGAAACATCTTGTATACGTTGAAGAACAGGGATCCGAACAACATGTCCACTATCAACACTATATACAACGCACGTGCGAAGTTTCGGACTGCAGAGAAAGCTGGTAAATTCCAAATGCAACAACTCATGTCATTGCTACACCAGTACGGGTATGTTTTCTTTAATCGAAGCAATGCTCAGACTAATGAGCTTGAAGATTTATTTTTTGCACATCCAGGCTCGTTGAAACTATTGCGTGCATTTCCGCATGTGTTACTGATGGATGCTACCTATAAAACTAACAGATTCAGGATGCCTCTATTTGAGATTGTAGGTGTGACTTCAACGAAGATGACATTTTGCATTGCATTTGTATTTCTGCAATCAGAAAAGGATGACAATTATATTTGGGCACTAAATTGTTTGCGGTCAACAATGGATGATGCACTACTCCAAGAGTTATTGTCACCGATAGAGATTTAGCATTGATGAGGTCGTGTGCCCAAGTGTTTCCTGAGGCGAAGAAACTGCTGTGTACATGGCACATCGACAGAGCTGTTATAGCCAACTGTAAAAAATCATTTCAAGACAAGCAATCCTAGGATGCATTCTACTCCATGTGGCACATCCTATTGGAATCAGAAATCGATAATGCATATATGTACAATTTATCTGCTTTTGAGGTAAATTTACAAGGCAACTCCAAGGTCGTGAATTATATCAAAGATATATGGTTGACGCCATATAAGGAAATGTTCATATCTGCCTCGAGAGATACATATATGCATTTCAGAAATGTGACTACTAACAGAGCCGAGTGTCAGCATTCTAAGTTAAAACGATACTTGGGCACATCACAATCGGACTTGGAGTCAACAGTATCATTTATTCATCAGCTCATTCAAGGTCAGTTAACATCAATAAAAGTTAGTTTGAAAAAAAGTAAAAATATTGTCCAACATCGATTTAAAATAGAGCAATTTCGACAATTATGGGGTTTTATTTCAATTGATGCATTTAATCTGATCTGGTTGGAATTTGAGCGGTCTACAGTTGTCGGAGAAGACGTCTATTCTTGCAGATGTAAACTTTGTACGAGTAATGGACTACCATGTGCGCACGAACTGGCAATATACACAAATGAAGGTCGTCCTATACCACTTTGTTGCATTGATAAATTTTGGAAGAAACTTGATTTATTGCCATGTGTTTCTCCTGGAGACGGTGTTATTAATTGTAGTGTCGATCTACAAATGTTCGCAGAACAGTTTCAGCATCAGTCAAGGCCTGGTAAAGTCAGTTGGTTAAGGAAGTTAAGGGAGATAATTAATCCATCAATAACTGCACTTCTTCAACCGGCTGTTAAGACAAATATTCGTGGACTCCCCTCATCAAAAAAGAAAGTAGATAGATCTACTCATGGCAATCTGTCTGCATCTGAGTTTGTTCAGCATGAATTGAACCTTTCTCAGGAACCAGGTAGACACAGTTGTTCTTCTATCTACAATACTCCACCACTCCCTACACAAAGGATTTCTAGATCGAGATCAGTTAACCATGAGCATGTATATCTTAGTCAGTTTCCATCTACATTGCATCCTTACTGACAAATTCCACCAATTTTCTCTTTCTTTTCATTCATCATAATCAAGTATATATCTTACAAGATACAAGGCTTGGTTAATCACCTAAAAATCCTCCCAATCACAAAGATACATTTTCCTAAAATACAAAGACTAAATTGATCACCTAAAAATCATCCCAATCACAAAGATACATTTTCCTAAAATACAAAGACTAAATTGATCACCTAAAAATAGAGGTGTACAAAATGACCCGTAACCCGACCCGACCCGTGGGTCAATGGGTGGGTCACTCCACACACATTTTTTGTGCTCGACCCGACCCGTGACCATTGGTACGGGTAACGGGTCTCACGGGTCGGGTTGGCGGGTGACCCGTGAACCTTTTTTTTTTTTTTTTTTTTTTTTTTTTTTGGTAGAAGACCAAGGATAAAAATCCAAGAGATATTTGTCAAGATGTGGTTTTAATTTCTCTTAGATGTAGTTCACCGACCAATTTCTAAATATTTGAGTTATTATATTGGTCTCATATCTATGAACTCAAGGCCCATGTATACTATAATATATTTAGTGCGAGGAACATTTATTTTATTCCTATCAACAGATTAAGGTGATCTCACATGAAAAACACGGTACGTTTTGAAGCCTTATTAGTTATTACATCTATTAGACATCAGTTGTTTAGATTTGTTAATCTTGAATATCTTGTTGATTGTATTTAATCATTTAATTGGTGACCATTGAATTAATGGTCAAGATGAGAGTGATTACGTAGTTGAAATTGGACGTGATTTTCGAGTCAAACCGCAACTATTTTTTTGTATACCCCTACCCATGGTACAAAAGAAGGCCAGCAAACAACCGCAACCACTTTTTATTTTACATAATTACATCTAATCACTTTTAGTTCTCTAACAATTATCTGAAAGTTGTTTGCATAAACAATTTGGTCTTCTACATGAAAAAAAAAAAAAAACTGACCCGCGACCCGACCCGTGACCCGTGACCCGTTGAACCCGTGACCCGTTTGACCCGTGACACAAACGGGTCGGGTTCGGGTGGGTTTTCACCCACAAACTTTAGACGGGTCGGGTCGGGTTTGACCCGAAACCCGCGGGTTTCGACCCGTGAACACCCCTACCTAAAAATCATCCCAATCACAAAGATACATTTTCCTAAAATACAAAGACTAAATTAAGGAAACATATTTCTCAAAAGATATGCACAATAATATTAATATCGTAATACCCCCCCTCAAGTTGGTGCATGAAGATCTCGAACGCCCAACTTGCAAAGTAGAAACTCAAATTTCGCTTTCCCCAACGCTTTTGTAAAGATGTCTGCCAATTGAACACTAGTGGAAACATATGACGGACAAATCATCCCTTCAGTCACTGCATCTCGAACAAAATGACAGTCAGCCTCTATATGCTTTGTTCTTTCGTGAAAAACTGGATTTTGAGCAATGTACAACGCCGACTGACTATCACAATACAACTTCATACCCTTCGGATGTCGCACACCCAAGTCACCTAAAAGTTGTTTAAGCCATTTTAACTCACACACTGTTGCCGCCATTGATCTATACTCAGCCTCTGCAGACGATCTAGACACTGTTTGTTGCTTCTTGGTTTTCCACGACACAGGAGAACAACCAAGTAACACGAACCATCCTGTCAAGGAACGCCGTGTAAGTGGACAACTAGCCCAATCTGAGTCACACCACCCTTCGAGACTTAGGTCACTATCAGCACGAAGCAAAATCCCTTGCCCCGGACTCGTCTTCAAATATCTCACGACCCTGAGAGCCGCCTCCCAATGAGCCTCACGAGGTTCTTGCATAAATTGGGACAAAATATGAACCGAATATGCAAGATCAGGTCTCGTCACAGACAAGTAAATCAACCTCCCTACAAGTCGCCTATAAGGAGCCGGATCCGCAAGGAATTCGCCCCGAGCAAGGGCCAAATTGTGATTTTGTTCCATAGGAAAAGCCGCAGGCTTTGCTCCCAATAAACCCGTTTCAGAAATTATCTCGAGTGTGTATTTTCTTTGGCAGAGAAAAATTCCTTCTGGATTACGGGCGACCTCTAGCCCTAAGAAATATTTCAAAACTCCCAAATCCTTCATATGAAAGCACCTGCCAAGGTAATCTTTAAAAGTTGTCAATGCAACCTTATCATTTCCTGCAATAATCAAGTCATCAACATAAACTAACACGTTGATCTGAGTCCCTCCCCTGCACAACCCAAATAATGAATAATCTGAATAGGATTGTACAAATCCATAATTCTTCAACGCGTTTGACAGTTTTGCAAACCAACATCGTGGAGCTTGTTTCAGACTATACAACGACTTTTTCAACCTGCAAACCATGTTAGGGTTTGTATTCTTGAAGCCTGGAGGAACCTTCATATAAACCTCCTCACTTAAATCACCGTGAAGAAAAGCATTATGCACATCCATTTGATGTACCTCCCAATTTTTAACAGCAGCAATTGCAAGAAAAACACGAACCGTCACCATTTTTGCCACAGGAGCAAATGTCTCGTTATAGTCAATTCCTTCCACCTGATGATTGCCATAGATCACAAGTCTTGCTTTGAGTCGCTCTATGCTGCCATCGGACTTATACTTAATTTTATATATCCACTGGCTCCCCAATGCTTTCTTTCCGGGTGGAAGAGTCTCCATTACCCAAGTCTCATTGTCTTCAAGGGCTCGTATCTCCTTACCCATCGCATCTCGCCATCCCGAGTCTTTCATTGCTTCTTTAAAATGCTTTGGCTCATGTCCCAGTGTCACTGCTGCAAGAAAATTCCTATGTCTCACAGAAAAACGTTCACAATTCACAAAGCATGTTATAGGATAGGGCGTACCTGAGGAAGATGAAGTAGCTGATGAATTCTCAGATGGACTTATTTTCCGTATAGTATGAGTAACAAAATCACGATACCGTGTTGACGGAGCTTTGGCTCGTTTTCCACGCCCTAGCTCACCATCATCTTGCACACCTTGCTCCCCCACCGCTGCCTCCAGCCCCCCTTCACGCACATCCTCATGTACGGGCTGCTGCATGGGCTGCACCGCAGCACCAGACCCCCCCTCGAGGGTGGATGCTGCCTCCAACCCCCCTTCAACGCACACAGCACACTCATCAGCACCTTCATCCTCACTCCATGCCCCATCCTCATTGTTCGCCAGCATAGGAGTCACCACATTCCGTGGTGGGTTTGTCGCAAAAGGAAATTCTTTCTCAAAGAACTTCACATCCCTCGATACAAAGTACTCATGTGTTTCTAAATCAAACAATTTCCAACCTTTCTTCCCAAATGGATAACCAACAAAGACACACTTACGACTCCTACTTTCAAATTTATCACCTTTGTGTCGTTGATTATGAGCATAGCAAAGGCAACCAAATACACGAATAGCATCATAAGAAGGCACTTTCCCAAACAACATTTCATATGGTGATTTAGTCTTAAGTAAAGTAGAGGGTGTTCTATTAATCAAGTGACATGCTGCCAAGACACATTCTCCCCAAAATTTGAGTGGTAAGTTCCCTTGAAATCTTAATGCTCTAGCCACATTTAAAATGTGTTGATGTTTTCTCTCAACCCTCCCATTTTGTTGTGGAGTCCCAACACAAGAAGTCTCAAAAATAATTCCATTATTTTGAAAATAATCATGCAAACGATTAAATTCGGTCCCGTTGTCACTTCTCACACGTTTTATCACTTGTTCAAATTGTCGTTCAACCATAGCAACAAAATTAAGAAACATAGATTCAACTTCCATTTTATTGCATAGTAAATATACCCAAACTCCTCTTGAAAAATCATCTACTATTGTCAAAAAATAGGTAGCCCCACATGAAGAACGAGCCTTGTAAGGCCCCCACAAATCCAAATGAACAAGTTCAAAAATCCTACCAGCTTTATTTGTACTAATGGGAAAACTTGATCTAGGTTGCTTTGCACGCGGACAAACATCACAAGCTTTATTATTTTTCCTACAAGAATGACTCACAGCCGGAATCATCTTCAATATTTTCTCCGACGGATGCCCCATTCTTTGATGCCATAACTCGAACGACGGATCACCATCCACTGTCAAGACCTTCACTTGAGGAACACCACGGAAAAAATAAAGTCCATCCAATCTTTCACCCGCTCCAATCACCTTCCTCGTCGGTTGGTCCTGTATAACACAAATATTATTAGTGAATTGTACAACGCAATTTGATTCATCGATCAATTGAGTCACAGAAATTAAATTGCATGTTAATTGTGGGACATAAAGCACATTGTCAAGCTTCAATCCTCCTGGCAACACGACACTTCCCTCTTGGTTTGCTGCTGCCGTGTTTCCATCCGGCAATCCCAGCGGGCAGTGTTTCACATTTCTCACATTTTGCAAACTAGATAAGTCAAACGTCACATGGTTCGACGCTCCTGTATCGATAATCCAGCTAAAATTATTGTTCTTACCATACAGTCGATCTTTTGTTTTAGATAAGTTCAAAAAATCAAGAAGTTGCTGCAGTTGCGTTGCTGAAACACCCGCAAGACCCGCAGCTTCAGTCGCACCTGCCAGCCCCTGCGAGTTCCCTGCCTGCTGCCCCAGACGAAGTTCCAGCCCCGCCAGTTTTATTTGCGCGGACAGGTGGTGCACCATGCCCTCTCCCACGGCCAGAACTTGCACGCCCACCTCCTCTTCCTGTTCGTCCTCCACCATGACCTTGTCCCCTTCCTCCGCGAGGTCGGTCCCGCCCACCATTCGGGGAACCCATGTAATTGAAAGCAAGAGGATTCATCGTGGCCTTCTCTATTACAATGATTGCAAAACTTGTCAGTATTATCCACAAAACGAGACTTACCACGCGTATCAGGCTGAATTGTGAAGGCCATGATACTATCTCGTTCTTCCTTAGATGAGGACAACTCTCCTCCACGCAGTCTTTCCGCTTGAATCACTTGTTGATATGCTCTATCAAGCGTCGGCAATGGCTCTTGTCCAAACAGATTTGTTCGAATTGAAGCATATGCTCCATCGAGACCGATAAGAAAATGATGTAGATAGTCCTCTTCTCTCAATTTTTCTACCTGCGTGACTATGCTACACTTGCAACCTCCACACTGACAAACCGGCACCTTCACATATGTGGTCAGTTCGTCCCAGATTTTTGACAAACGACCAAAATAAATTGCCACAGTCTCGGATTTTCCTTGCTTGCACTCCCCCAAGGACGTTTTTAATTGACATATACGAGTGCCGCTTACCACACAAAACCTATTTTTGAGATTGTTCCACAGGAGTTGTGCATCATCATATTCACCAAGTGTCGACCGAACGGACGGCTCAATGGTATTGGTCAGCCATGACACCAACATCGAATGCACAGCTATCCAATCCTCAAGTTTCTCCTCTGTTGTTGGCTTCGAAATCCTCCCTTCCACAAAGCCAAATTTCCTCTTCGCCTTTAGCGAGGTTCGAATTGCCCTCGCCCATTCATCGTAGTTCTCACCACGTAATTGAATCGGGGTAATGATGTTTCCCGGACCGTCATTCGATCCAAGGTGATACGTCATATCCACCTTCTTGTCACCATCTCCTTGCTTTTCTCCCTCTCCGCCAGCCATGATCTCTTGTGGAGGCTAGAATATTGTAAAAAAAAATTTGTGTTTGCCCTAGGATCTCCCTAAGCTCTCTGATACCATGACAAATTCCACCAATTTTCTCTGTCTTTTCATTCATCATAATCAAGTATATATCTTACAAGATACAAGGCTTGGTTAATCACCTAAAAATCCTCCCAATCACAAAGATACATTTTCCTAAAATACAAAGACTAAATTGATCACCTAGAAATCATCCCAATCACAAAGATACATTTTCCTAAAATACAAAGACTAAATTGATCACCTAAAAATCATCCCAATCACAAAGATACATTTTCCTAAAATACAAAGACTAAATTAAGGAAAACATATTTCTCAAAAGATATGCACAATAATATTAATATCGTAATACTTACATTATGTTCATAAAAGATATAAGAGCTGATGAAAATTGTGGCTTTCGAGCTATTGCTGGGTTACTTGGTTTTGGTGAGGATGCATGGATGCACGTCCGTCGGAACTTGATTGACGAGTTGAGAATATTCTGGGCAGAGTATGTTGATCTATTTGGTAGTTATGATCGAATATGCTCCATATGTTGATCTATTTGGTAGTTATGATCGAATATGTTCCATTTATAACTCACTGAACTTTTGGGAATCAGATAGACCAGCACCGATTCAGATTTGGATGACAATGCCTGATATGGTTCACTTGATTGCTTCAAGTTACAATGTCATATTACATCTTCTTAGTTCTGAACATTGCTTGACATTTTTGCCACTGCGATCAGTACCTCCACCGTTGCATGAACATGTTACTATCACTATCGGGTTCGTTAATAATAATCACTTTGTCCAGGTTGCCTTGGCATAGGTTATCCGATGCCTTCCATTATGATTCAATGGTTTACGTACAGGTACGATTGCGCAGCTGCATGAGTTACACCGTATACAGAACAACTTGCATCATACATTCAGTGTACTCGTTCTGTATTTCCTTCTGAAACCATTGTATTAGATGAATCATAATTTGTATTAATAGTGGAAGATTTATTGTTATTACTAATGAAAAAAATATTGTTTTCCAGCAGTTTCTAATATTCTGGATTTTTTTTTATATTTTTGTGAAATTTTTTGGATTAAAGAAAATTCACACCGCGACGACCACGACAGACCGATATCCACAACCGATACCGATATCATATCATTTTTTCGGCCGGGCCGATACCGCGACCGAGGCCGAGATTTTAAACCATGCTACCCAAAGAAGAAAAGTGGAAAACCATTGTGCCTCTGCACTTACTTATGCTGCTTTTTTTTTTTTCAGTTGTATCCCTGCACCTTCCGAGTGTACTGTGGACCATGTAAATATAATGGGTCACTCTCAGTATGAACCTCCCTCCCATATAATGAGAGTTATTTAGTTGTATTTTTGTTTCAAAGTCTAATCATCGTTTTAGTTGCAAGGCTGAATGGTCTAGCGAGGTTTTTGTGCGAAAGTTAGCGATACATCCAGAGAGCGGTCTCGCATGTAGCGAGGAAAATATTAAAAAATAATAAAAATGGGAGATGTCTAGAGAAAAGTATTAAAATTTCAGTTGAATACAGCTATGGAGTATGTCAGTGGCAAGTCTCGTCGGCGAGCAGTACGAGTGAAGGGCAGGTCTCGCTCTGTCTCGTCATGGAGTCAGGAGCACAAGCACGTGGAGTCTCGTCAGGCACGTGGAAGCACGCAGAGCCACAGGTCTCGCTATAGCGAGAACACACGCGAGAATTTCCTCGCCAGGGATGCGTCGATCCGTTCGTCCATCACCATCTGAAGTTTGATTTTGACGTGATTTTAAGAAGAGGAAGATCCAGCTTTACATCAAATCACGTCAACGCACACATTTTTATCTTCCTCTCTCTCATCATTTTTTTCTCTTGTCAACGGACATTTTTTCCTCTTCAACGGACATTTTTTCCTCTTGTCAACGGACATCTGACAGAATGTGGTGCCCTTACTAAAAATTGGGGTGCGAAAATTGGCCCCCTTGCAGAAAACTACCTGCCATTTCTGACATTTCATCATTCAATCAATAAAGTACAAAATGAACGCTCACATCAAAATATTAGAGGTCCAAACCTTCAATTGAACCATCATTTCCAAAGGTCGCCCCTAACTTGCTTCTGTTTCTTTAAAATCAAACACTTTCATAGACAGTAAATAACCACTAGATTCACCTTTAGAAAATGCTGGAATATGGCTTACAATGCCATTGATTACCCTAATCTTATAAAAACTGTGGTTTTTTTTTTTTGGTAAAAGTTTAACTTTGTGTTGATACGAGAACTACAACAAAAAACACCTTTGGTGACATGAAAAAATGTCACCAAAGGCCCCTTTTTTGTCACCTATTATCTTTGGTGACACGGGATGGGGTGTCATTGTATCCATGACACTAAAATTCAATGGTGACAAAATTTGTGCACTTGTCACGAAATGATGTCAACGGTGACAAAAACATGGTGTCACGGAAGAAAGATTTTCGGTGACATAGTAGGGTGTCACTAAAAGCAATGGTGACAAAAGTACAGGTGTCATAGAAAAGATATCTTTTGTGACAAAAATTGTCACTAAAAGTATTTTTCTTGACAACCAAATGAGTGTCACCAATAATATTACCAGGTTGACACTCAATGGTGACATACTCTTTTTGTCACAAAAAAATACAATCAAAATATTTGTGCCACCCAAATTATCATTTCACACCTGCTTACAAAGTTTCAAATATTTATATCCAGATACACCCATTAACAAAACTTATACCACAAAAGATGCAAACTATCATTCAAATCAAATATCCAACAAGTCAACATTCTAATATCCAAGTTCACAACCCTTCAAAATATTCATCATTCAACAATAAACACTTCAAAGTTAATAGCTTTAACATAACTACAAAACAACCATACAAGGTGTGTCGGTTCAAATTAATTACAAAAATAATTCAAAACAAGTAACTCCATGCATCTTGGTGATCATCTTGGTTAACTGCCAAAAAGTCTTCAACTCCATCTTCGTCATCTTGGTTAACTGCCAAAAAGTAACTCCATCTTGATAGTTACCTACCTGTATAAAATCACAATAAAAAAATGTAATTATTTAACACTAGAATTGGGAGCTTTCTTCCCTGTACATAAATGTGACATCTATACTATATTGCATGCATTTACTTATTGAGAACTTTTTTTTTTCGTTTTTTGAAGAATGACGATATATTGCATTTACTTATTATAACTAGGAATGAAACTATACCTCGAGATATTCACTCGACAAAGTCAGAGTCTTGATATGTGAAAGACCAAGCAGAGATTTGATTGGATCAAAAGGAGGAACCTGCATGGCAAAGGGGCCATTGTAATCAATCATGACATCAACCAAAATTTACTAAAGCCATCAAATACACATCCACAAAAGTTATTTACCATTAAACACCATTGGAAGGTCCAAACAGTGGAGATGGGACTTCCATTATTTACCACACGTTGGATATGTGCAAGTGAACCATCGCATGGCTTGCCTCCAAAACACACAAAACTGTCTGATGAGTGGCCACTTGATGAAACAGTTGAATAAATTCTAACACAGGTAACTAAGATGAAATTAAATCACAATATATAGTTCAACTTGATGCATGCCCATTAATTACCACATGGGATATGTGCATGCCATATCATATGGCATGCTTGTACAAGTACAACACACAGTTGTCTGATAAGTAGCCACCTGATAAACAGCTGAATAAACTTTAAGACAGGAGACTAAGGGGAAATTAAATTCAACTATATACATGTCCATTTCAGATTTGAGAAGCTAATGAAAAAAAAAATTTTGTCAACCAAGTTGAAAAGATACCTTTGACAACACATGAGTCCCAAGGTTGTATAATGCCGGTATTGGGCCTCATGAAGTACTTCTTAGGAGATGTGGTTTTGACCTAATCAAACAAAGAAAAACACAAATTCTAAGTCGATCTGTTACAATTCAATAACTTACTACTAAAAATAAAAACATAGTCTTTAAAGACAAAATAGATGCAAGATTTGGAATAGAAAGCAGTAGTATCTACTTTAAAGGCAACATGATGTTGTGTGTTGTTCACTACTTTGAGCTCGACAAGAGTGCGTGGGAGGTTCCATGGCTCCATCCGCCCTTCAACCACCGCCAGAAAAGGAGATGAGACCTAATAGCAGAACAAATATACATACATATTCAAGGAAAAAGAATTGTTTAATTTTCTCGCTCTCATGCATGGAGTCATTCATACATATTAAAAATCCAAATACTCGACTATTTTTCTTTTGAATATGGATGTGCTGAGTTTCATTATTAGCTTTCTATTTGCAAGTATTAAGCCAGGGGATCATGACAAACCTGGCTGCCCTTTTTTGGGCATGATCTATCCCTGGTAGAGCATGTCAGATTGATGGTCTAAATGCAGAGATGAACTTGAAAATATTCATGGCATAAACATACTATGCATATCCTTTGGTTGAACATCATACATTTGTTTGGACTGATGGATAGATGGACATAGATAAATGGATAGGTCTGGTTTCCATGTTTTTTAGTAGGCCCATACTGCCAACTTGCTTTCATTGGATTATGCCGATTGTGATGCTTTGAGGAACATCCCATGTAAAGACCAAAATCAGCACAGTGAATTCAAATATGCTGCTTCCTTTGTTTAAAATAGGCGATAAAAAGAAGAAATATGGCTGTTAGTTCAGTCATGTTCCTTTGTGTCCTGACAGGAATAAGAACATGTTTTTTGGTTTTTACTAGTCATAATGACATCAACGAAGCCAAGTTTATAGCCCCAAGAAATCAGAGAACTTATCATAATCTTGAAATCAAACATAGTAGGAGATTTCAAGAAGAACATGTCCAAGACCACACAGGACTGTCGTTTTAAGAGTTAGGTATATTATTTCAAGTTCAAATAATCCATTCAGTTCGGAACACAATAGATAATAGCCTTTCATATCAATGAAATAATAACCAAGTAAACTTAGGGTGATTTAGGAATAAAATGATTCTGAGATTGCATTTCCTCTATAAGGAATTAGTTCAGGACAACTTTTCAAGCAGGATAAATTAAATCAACAAGATCAAATACAAAAGCGAATACGTCATTAATGTATTGTTCTAACTCATGTCCTCATTACAAATAAATTAGACTATTCAGTAAATAACATGCTTCATGTAGTAAGGAAAGACACAAAAATTGGCATCTTTGCTCCAATGTCATGATTACCATACTCCTATCATGATGCCAATTGCAATGTGATACGGGGAAAAATATATATAAATATATAGAAAAACCTAAAAATATATGCCATGCAAGGGATTGAAAAGAAAACACAAATCAATTAAGAGTCTTACAACAATAAAAAGTCCGGGCTAAAAAATACACAACATAATTCATCACAAATAAGTCAAGACTTGAAGCATTAGGCGAGGTGAATGAAATATTATGCAAGAGAAAGTATCAAAACGTGTAGTGCCAATACAGTTTCAGAAGTTGACATGTTAAAGTTACAAATGCAGACTTCTTCATCCATACTTGTGGAGATTTGAATATAAAAAAGAATGGATGGCTTATTAGCTATAACAAAAGGCGGACACTCTAAGAGAAATCCATCAAATGCATTACTATTAAATATATGTGTTGATCCATAAACAAAAAATCTACAAGAGAAAAATCTATCACATGCATTGCTATTAAATATATGCATTGATCCATAAACCAAAAATTTACTAGATCAAATGTGATTAGAAACTAAGCTTCTTCAACCATGCATTGGTCAAAGTAAGGCATCAGCTCCATTCCAAAGAACCCTAAGCATTTTCCATCGATAAATAAAAAAAAAAAAAAACATTTAGCTTTACTACGCCCAAGATGCTCAATTAACAGGCATGGCAGCAACAAAGTCCTAATCAACATATGGCTCTAGCCTGATGGAGGAGGAAAATATCAAATCAAAGGAGGATTTATAGGCCTCGTGGGAAAAAAAAACACAAGAACCAAACACCCTACGCGAGGCTACAACTACAAATCCTTTCCCCCATTCCCTATAATCATAAACAGAGGAATTCCTAATCCCACCGACACCTTCAAATCTCTAAACAGTTGAAATAGAAATATCTCTTACATCTGAATCGGGTTTCTTCTCGCAATGGCTTCGCAACCAGAACAACACGAAGGAAACCAACGATTGACATCTCTTACATTTCTACAATTACCTACATCCTGAAAACACTAACCAAATGGCAAATGAATAACCAAATGAATTTCCCAACCAAACATAAACCACCCACCTACAAACATGCATATCTCCATCATATATATGACCTAAATCAACAACTATTAGAAACTGATAAGAAAAAATAAATCAACACCTAGTAAAATTAGCAGATGCCAACACACATACCTCCCACTCATCTTGACCCTGTATTCCCTCATATGCCATCAAGAATGGCTTCACCTTCTCCAATGCATCCCTGAGAGACATTGGAGGATTTTCGTCGATGTCCGGATTCATGTCAAACTCCCCCATCAAATACTCTTCTTCACACTCAATCTACAAAACAAATACCCAAAATTAATATAAGACCCATTTACAACAGAATCATTCCCCTGTTCAACAAAGAAACAAACCTTTCAATGTCAGACAGATGCCGAAAATGACCCCATTGCTGTCATCCACTTTGTGCTCCCAAAGCGGTTTTCCCCCTTCAATTTTCCCAACATTCTCGTCCTCCCAAATCGACCGTGCCGTCGGCCCAGCCGCCGCCGTCCTCAAGGTCTTCGACGCCATCCACGGCCTTGAGCCCTCTCTTCTTTCCGATCCACGCTCTGACCTCGCCGGCTACTTATCCGTCCTCCACCGCCTCGAGGAGGCGCTCGCCTTCCTTGCAGCCAACTCCGGCCTCGCAATCCAGTGGCTCGACGACATCGTCGAGTACCTTGAAGAGAACTCCGTCGCCGACCACCGGCACCTGTCGGATCTCAAGAACTCCCTCAAAACCCTAAGAGAATTAGGGCACAATAGCCTCGACGGCGGTCTGCTGGGCGATTTATTGTTTTGATTGATCAATGGGCTTTCTGGGTAGGGATGGAATTGGGGCTTTTTGCCAGGAGCGGAGAGAGATCGTCCGGAGAGAGATTGAGAGACGATGGAGATGAGAGGAGATGAGATTCACGCGGAAGCGACCTTTCCCACCAGAACCCCGAGAAACCCTAATAATCCCAGATCGAGCGAGAGAGAGCAGTGTGAGAGAGAGAGCAGATCGAGAGAGAGAGAGAGAGAGAGAGAGAGAGAGAGAGAGAGAGAGAGAGAGAGAGAGAGATCAAGCGAGAGAGAGCGCACTGAGAGAGAAATAGCAGAGAGAGTGAGAGAAGAGCGAGAGCAAGAGTGAGACTGAGAGAGGAGTAGGAGAGATAGTGAAAAGAGAGGTTTTGGTGGCGGGAGGGGAAAAAAAAGGTGGGAAATTTGCTGACCATTTGTTTTCGTCCCAAAAAATAGAATTTTAAAAAGGTTTTTCGCCGGTAAAAGTTATATTTTCCCCGGCATTTAATGATTGCACAGGGGAAAAACGCCGGGAAAAGTGCAGATTGTTGTAGTGTAATTAACGGTTTATTAACGTCCATAAAACATTAGGAAAATATGAAGGCCATTGCATTGGTGACAAAAAATTTTGCCACAAAATCTATTGGATCTTTTGGTGACAAATTTTTTTATCACCAAATCTCCTCTCTATTTGGCACCTAAGCTAAAGACTTTTCGTGACAAGCAAAAAAATTTTTTGTCACCGTTGTGTGCATTCCGTGACAACATTGATTTTTTGTCACCAAAGGGTGTCACCAATAGTGCATTTTGTTGTAGTGGAGTAATGATTATAATACTAGTATAATTTTTTTTATAACTCAGGCTATCTCCCACTCAGTCCAGCTCAAAAGTCTTTGGCCCTGAGCCCGAGGGACACTCAATTCCGGACAGTCGAGAACTAATCCCTAGGAGCACATTCAAACCCTCCTATCCATATACATCGGGTAAAACTATGGGAGGTTAGGTGTCAAACACAAGACCTCTCCACTTCCTGAGGCGTTCATAAAACTAAATTGATCGGAATTGTGGTAGATCTGATGGTGGGTTCCCAATTCAATCGAAGATCCCAATGTCTCAACATACTGAGAGAAATCTGGAGACCATTTTTTTATTGGAATCAATAAAAGCCCATGGTTTTACCTGTAAATTAATTATACTATCTGGATGTATAGGAACATCAACCAAGGTGTCATTAATGAAGTGCACCATTTAGATGGATGTAGATCATCTGACCAATTTTGTATTTTTAGGATGACGCAGAGTGTGAGAAGAAGTGTTTAAGAAGTTGGAGATTGTGATTGGAAATGCAAATATCCATCACCATCTATCTACAAAAAATGTATAGTGTATAAATGTATGCATGTTGAATTCATGTCTTGCTGGCAATCTGAGAGTACCATCCCATTAAATAGTCCTCAGAAAAAGGAGAGGCAAAAACAGGAGGAGAAAGAGTTGGGCAAATGAGCACCAATCCCCCCAAGTTGACTTTAGGAAAGTGCCTTTCATCATTGCTTTTCATGCTCTCTACATAAACACTAACCACTCCCTCCCTTCTCCCAACACTCTTAAATAGAGAGCTTTCTCTTATTTCTGTGCATCATCAAAACAATGCCCCTCTTCCAAATGGGAAAGAAGCCATTGCTCCAAATGCTGGTACTGTTGTTGGGGTTCTCATATTTGTTGTCACCAGCTGCTAGTAAGACTTTGGATTTTATCTCTAGGATTTTTCATTGATATTTTTGGGTTTTGTTTGTCATAGTTATACACACTCATACAATGATTTTGCAAATGGGTCCTTCTTCCCCTCCCTCTCTCTCTCTCTCTCTCTTATATGGAATGGGTGTTCTATGCTCTACATGGTGATCTCATATGGGTTTGATATACATGAAACCTTATGAAGAGTACTGACATGGGTTTTTTTTCTTAATATTTTTAAGTTACACATAGGGAGGTGAGTGATTCTCATTTGGGTTTCATTTGCAGGGAGCCTTGCATATGGAAATCAAGATCCTGCAGATGTCGTGATTCAGGAACAGGTCTCTCTCTCTCTCTCTCTCTCTCTCTCTCTCTCTCTCTCTCTCTCTCTCTCTCATGTAATTCTCGGTTCCACATACAAACATTTGATTGTTAAGCATACTTAAGTCTTTAATGAATTCCTTAAACAGATGAACAATAGAAAGCTCCTAATGATAGAGGAAAAGTTCATGAAGGAGAACATGGAGATCGACAGGAATGACTACACAGGATCTGGAGCGAACGACCGGCACGACCCAAAGACTCCAGGAAGAAGCTGATTCTCACATTACTACTTATCTTATTCTTAAGAAGTGTTAATGAAGTTTATTCCGTTTGATCTTACTATGTGTTATTACCTTAGATTCCTAATGCTGTATCATGAGGTGTGATGTTCAAACTTGGAACTTTAAATCATATCTTGTGCTGTTTATCTTTTAAACTCCTGCTCGAAATTTGTCCTCTTCTTGATCAGAACCCTCTCATCTTTTATAAGGGAAGGAAAGTATGATCATCCTAATCACTGTAACCACTGGATGTTTTATAAAACCTTTAAACTGGAGGACCACAAATCAAAGGGTTAGAATGATTGACCGAATTTAAAATTTTGCATATAGGCAGATTACATCAAGATGTTTCGATCCCCACATCCTTCATAATTGATGGGACATTGGGTGGGCCCCACAATATTCACATTTGAATTGAAGTCTTTAAAAAATGATGTTTTGTAAAATCATTAAACTTGAGGCTATGGGATCAAGAGATTAGTATGATATAACGAATTTAAAATTTTGCATTTATATAAGTCTCACTAAGATATTATGATTCCAGCTTCTCCGTAAAGTGACTTGGCCCTAGGTGGGCCCATGAGAGGGTATGCATGGAGTGTGCAGAGAGTGACCCTTTGATAGATGGATTATATGTGGACCCTCTCTAAGGTACATCTTTCACGGCTTGCATGTGAGGCAACTTTTTTACCATTATGTGGGAGTGGGACCCTTCCTTATCAATCCAGCCTCTCACACTCACTAACCACCTATAAATCATCACGAACACTAATTTGACACTAATGCAGATTATACGCACTGCCGAATTGAATTTCATAACTTAAAAAGTTATTAGACTTTAAGGCTTCTAAATCAATGGTTGTAATGATTTTTGCCCAAAATCATATCCGTGATGAGACTTTTAAATCCCACTATCCTCTGGAGGTGTTCATGAGCTAGCCAAACCGAGCTAAGGCATATCCAGGTTTGGCCTGAGCCCGTACGAGCTTGTATTCAGCCCAAGCCCTATGCAGATTATAAGTGTGAGGACCAGGTCCACCCATTTAGTCAATTAGGCCGGCCCAAGTCCTATGCAGGCTATATGTGTCCATCTGTTTTGAATCTATCTAATCTTGCTCATGTAATAGAATGTCGCTAGGAAAAAAAACGAGGGTTTTGACATATTAGTCCTCCTTAAATTCAGTTTTTCCAATTTCATGACCAAAATTCAATAATGTCAAAAAAGTCGCTTGACTTTGGTCAACATTTTTTTAACTCTTTTACACCATATCCCATGATATTATGAAATTTATGAGGTTCTATATCATACATATAATTTCTGCAACCAGCAAGCAATATCAATATTTTACAAAACACGAAAAATGACATTTTGTGAAAAAGGCATCCAACCACCATTTCTCAAGTGCTATCATTCAAGAAAAAAAAAATCACGAGATGTTGCATAAAAGCCATGACATCATGGGACACAGGAACAGTCCCATGATATCATGGGATTTATCAGTTTTTGTGACATACACTGTCCCCATGATATTATGAGATTTGGGACAAAAAACGTCCAAAAAAATGTTAACCAGTCAAGCGACTCCAATGACCTTATCTAAACTTTAGTCATGAAATTGGAAAAATCATATTTAAGGTGGACTAATATGTCAAAACCCTAAAAGAATGACAGCATCAAAACGGTAACTTTAAAAGTTCCAGTCGCATGTGGTGGATGATCGTGTAAGAATTATACTTAAACATACCTAAGACTAAATTTTCAAACTTAGATATGATGATCACAGCCGTTGAATCAATGGTATGCAAAATGAACACTTGGATTAAATTGCTCTAGCCATTGTTGTGGAGGTTTTAGGTTCGAAACTATATTTATACGGCTTCCCTCTGGGCTCGAAGGGATTAGTCTAGCCCAAAGGGTTGGGAACCCTCTGATAGCTAGCATTAAAAAAAAAATGTTATGGAGCCCTCATGAGATAGCTATAATCATTAAATAATTGAAGTTTAACGTAGCATATCTCTTAAGCCATTTCCACATCCACCAAGCTCTCTAACTTCCTTTAAATCTCCTCGGATCAAGCCATGCAGTTCCCCACCATAAAACCCAAATCTGGAAAAATAAGTAATTGAACCTGAAATCTCAAAATTCAATACATGAGATAGAGGAGACCCTAAACCATGCCCTTGTTATCCAATCATCAGTCATGCTTATAGGTAGTCGACTCAGCCCCCACCAAATTGGTTGGACTTGGATCACTTATCCTTTCATATGCCCACGTTTATCCCTTGTGGTGGCCACTGTAGCCACTTACTTCTACCATGGATGACTCTGTTTGAATGATGATTGACTATGCTTAAGACATGGTATATGTTTGTGTGATGAGAGTGTTTTGCCTTGTGGAGATTTCTTTTTCCATGCCTGCATTCACACCCTTTTCATAGATCAAGACACTCTCTATTAAGGATAATTAGTTTAAGAATGGCTCCTTACCCGAGTGGTAAGGAGCGTCAGTTCTTACCTGCCTGTCCTGAATGGTGTTCTTCCTTCAATATTATAGTGGATGGACAAAGGAAGAGAAGGGAATAGATACAGTAAGAAACGGAGCAGTAACGATGAGGAAGATGAAGCAATGGTGGAGTCGTATTAGGATTAGGGGAAATAAAACAGTGAAGGAAAAAAAGATTAGATAATGAAATAGAAAAGCATGCAAATATAGAGATGGAATAAAAAACTTAGTGTCATAAGGAACATGCATTGGAGAATCAAGTTTTTAGCATGACTTAATTAACACAATTACAATGTCAAATGAAACATGCATCAACCCCTAAACCATACTTTTTCAAGTAGTGTATTCGGTAGAGTATGTTTTAAAAACTTCAAGAAGTGAAAGGTTGAGTTCAAACCAGACCCTTTGTTACCTATGTACGACACTAGAAATTGATAGAATCAAATCTAATGGAGCTTTTCAACTATATACATTATAAGAAAATTCAATGGACAAATCATAAGTCATAACGGTGAGAATTTGAAGTTGCATTTGGCCCCACAGACAATGCTTTTCGATGTTAGACGTCCAATGACCTCCAAGTCAATAAACAGGGGCTTGTGAGGTCATTTTGAGCAAAGTAACTTTCTTCCTTTAATTCCTTTTTTCTTCCATTTTATTCGTCTTTTTTTTTAATTTAAGACCTATAAAGGAATTTTATTTTGGAACATTAGAAGCAAGAATTCAGGATTAAGCAATGTTTACCCTCAAATCCACTTTTGTAACCCCTTGGAATTATAAAATGGTTGTCAAGGACCTTGATCCTTGTAATTTCCTAGTGCCACTAAAAACTACACAAATTTCACTCTTTTCTTGCAGAGTTCATCTTCTTTGGGTTCACAAGATCAATCGTTATCAGGAACACTACTATCAGAGTCGGCTACATGAATTTAATTTCCCATGTTTGGATTGTGACAAAATTTACATTGTCCGTCAACCTCCCTAACTCAACCCTCTTCCTTTATCCGAGCTTCGGATTAAGAGTAAAACTAGCAAAAACAAACAAGATAAAAGATGGAAAAAAAAAAAAGACCAAAAAATAATAATGATAGAATAAAGAGGATTTTATAAGAAAAAACCCCCTTAGATGGCCCGGCCCGTGCACAAAAAATGACCTCATAGTTTCTAGTGCACAAAAAAGGCCCTCCCACCAATTTTAGCATCTTTTTTTTTAACCTTTTATGTTGAGCAATGATATCGTCGCTCGTGTCTTCATCTTCCTTTATTCCTTCCTCTTTCTCCTTCTCCCCCACTAAATTTCTCTCCCAACCCACCACCCACAATGCCTCCATCATCCTCAACACCTCCATCCCAGCCACGAACGATGGTGGGTTGTCTGTTCAACACAAATTGTCAACAGCCCAATCTTCATTGTTGTTCAACACAAATTTTTAATCTGGGTACACAGAGCAATTTAATAAAAAAAAAATTTGGGTGCACAGAACATTTAGATATTTTGCCACCAGCAAGCCCTAAAGGCAAAACAAAGAAAGAGACAATCAGAGGAAAGAATGCAGATCATGAAGGGAGGACTATCCTCACAGTCATCCCTTAGAACTCTAAGTGCTTATAAAAAATATAAATAAAAAATGGTTACCTTTTACACTAATTTTTACCTAATAACTCTTAACTGCTTATAAAGATGTAAATAAAAAATCTACACAGACACAATGCCAGAGAAGTAGATTTCAGTTAAGCACTGAAAAGGTTGCCAATACTGTTTTGAAAGTCTGTGGGTTGGCCCCTTGAATGGTTTCTAAAGGCGAGCGTAGTCCCATTGCTTATTGATAGTCTTTCCCTTAAGTTAGAGAGTTTTAAGCTGATTTTTTATGGTAGTGCTAGCAAGAATTAGGTCAAGTATCTGCAAAACAGAACGGCCATCTTTCTTTGATCATATGGCTACTCAGAAATTATTGGAGTGTGATTGATTTGAGAGGCAGAAACTATCTCTATCAATGCATGGGGTAATTCTACTTCAGTGCTGCACTCCTTGAAAGCAAGCAGATGAAATTTAAGAGATGATGATTTGTTAAAAAATGAACTCAAGTCTTATTATGGCATTTGATGAGAAGTGCACAGGGGCCGGATGCAGGACAGACCCATGGTCCCCCATGGGTTGACCAGCCCATCCATCTCGACCTATCATTTTAGGCCCAGCCCACATACCACATCATGTCTAGAGTTTTTATTTATAGTTTAAGTTGTTTTTATTAGATGTTTTAATCCTGATCATCAATGTGTTTAGATGGCCCAAATTAACTTTAGGTTTTTTTTATTTTCCTATATAATAATGTAATACCTCCTTTTCGCTTTAGATGATGATTAATGAAAAGAAAATTTAGTTTTGCTCTCTGCAACCTCTCTTCTACTCTCCTGCAATGGGAAGCTTTTCCTTGCCTGTGTGACAGGGAGTTTGGCGTTAGGACAAGAAATTTCAGGTTCTCCCTGACCAACCCCCTCCATCTTCTATCTCCATCCCTACCCGCCCCCACCTCAATCCATGCGCATCAAAGGAGGATATCTTAACAAAGCAAGAGTCTCAAAAGCTTCAATGATATGGAAATTACATCTTCGTTCAGTTTCTAATTATAAATGAAAGAAGAAGAAAAAAAAAGGCAGTGAAAGGAGGCATGGAAAACAGAGTAAGCTCGATTCAAACTAGAGAGCATACAAGACAACCAAGGGTATAGTAATATATTTAAAATGGCTTTAGCACATAACCAATATCAACAACAACAACAACCAGAGCTACACCAAACACCAATCCCAACAAATACAACACGCCTTGGATGGTATTGCCTTGCATGGGAAATTACAAACTCACATGATCCATTTGAATGGGTTGGTTGTTAAAGTCTCTTCAAGGAGATCCTACATAGGGGTCCTTAGTAATAGTTAATTTTGCTGGAAAAAAAAATTATCATCAACGGATCAAATGATATTCTGACCAATTTATGCTTCTTTCTCCACCTGAGATTCAAACTTTTTCGTTCCCATGATGCTTCAGTTCCAATCCATATTAATTTCCAGATGCAGAAGCCACCTTGACATTTTTGTAAACTTGTAATTCCTCTCTGCAAATGAAGCCCTCGCTGTAGCTAGCGTAGCATCTGCTGTAGCTGAAGCACTTGATTCCTCTGCTCAGGCGGCAAGAAATTAATCTGTTCTGGCGTGAGGCTCATGACTTGTTGCAGCAATGCCTTCTCCATCTCAGGTGTCAACTGCAGCATCAGCATCACCATAAATGAAGGATGACAATCTTGAAAAAATACATTACATCTAATTCTGTTCCTATTCAAGAATACATGATGTTTGACACGGTATCTTGCTTTGCCCATCTTTGCCTATAACATAGGGTGAACCCTAGGCAAAGCATATCAGAAAACTTTGAATTTCCCCATCAATAGGGCCGAAATTAAGACGCAGACTAATGACCACAATTGTCTACTCTCATTGGGCATCCGGGACCCTCAAATAGGAGAGATTGGATAATGGTCCATTCTGCAAGTCAACCAGATACGTGCTTAAATTACCAAAAAAAAAAGTGGGACCCATCTGCATCAGTGTGGGTTCCAACAAGTGAGACCAACACCATTCTGTAACTAAGCTGAGCCTAGAATAATCACCTGGGGAGGGCGTGGAGGCTGGATGTTCGAGCCCATTTGGCCAGCTCCCAAGGGCGGTGGGCCTGTAAGCTGAGCTCCACCAGCTGGATTCTCTGGAGGACCAGGCATCCATGTAGGTCTTCTTTCCACTTGCATAGAACTTCCGGCTTGATTATTTAAATCTGCTCCAATATGTTTGCCTACCTGAAAGCATAGAGCATTTCTATAATTTCGGTGTGAAAAATCTTAAGGCTAAACGGGCGAAGAAGGCTTAAAAGTTGTCATCCCAAGCTGTTGGACAGCTGGTTAGGGACATGTGAAGTGTGCATGGTGTGTGAGTTTAGACTTAAGGGCCCTCGTAAAGGAAAAAAAAAATGAACATAGTTGTCAATTCTGTTGCAGACTTGCAGTTCGCATTTCATTTTATCAACTGGAATGAAACTTCTCAGCATTTTCTGCTCCAGAAAATGCACACAAAAAATTTAAGGATTCGAAAAACAGAAAATAAAACAAAAAAGCTAAATTTTCAAATTTTTTTTTCTCATAATCTGAAGTGAAGACATTCATGACAATTTTATCAACTGGAAGCTAAATTTTACCTTTCTATTGATAAA
This sequence comes from Litsea cubeba, assembly GCA_012931725.1. Lineage (NCBI taxonomy): Eukaryota > Viridiplantae > Streptophyta > Magnoliopsida > Laurales > Lauraceae > Litsea > Litsea cubeba. Next base: position 87,826,965 of record CM022947.1, read on the forward strand.
AGACATTCGTGACAATTTGATATTTTTAGGAATCAAATTTTCATCATATAGAATTAGAATAAAGGACAGAATTTACAGTTTAAGAAAAAAGTACAGCATTACGAATGAGGACATAAAGAGTGTAACTTGCAAGGAGCTTCACTAGCTTCAACAATAAATAAGATCTACAATTTGAGATGTTTGGGAAAATGTACAGTAAGGCCTGTATGAGATGTCAAAGGTTAGTAGTTCAAGAAACAAGAGGAAGGGAGACCTGGGGTGAAGCATAAAGGAAAGACAAATTAAACTTTGGAGTTAGTACAAACATGGATTCGCAGTTTTGTATAAATTCAAGTGGAAAAGCAAAACTCTCATAGGCAAGCCTAAATAGATGGGATTAGGCAACTGATGATGGAGATGATGCTGAGCTCCTGTACCTTCTATCCTTTCTCTTCTCACTCATTGGCCACACTCACGCGCGCGCGTGAGAGAGAGAGAGAGAGAGGAGAGAGAGAGAGAGAGAGATCACTCATAAAACTTTTTCAGAAAATTAGGAATTTTTTTAAACTTGTTCCTTAGATTTAACACAATAAATCCCAGACCGATGGGATAAGCTATATAAATGACAATGATAGTGAAGGACGATTTCTTCACCATATATAATGGAGAAGATGGAGAAAATCAATCAAAATCACTTACATTTCTTAGCCCAAATGCAAGAAGGATTGAAAAGAGTTGTTGATTTACAGCAAGTGGACATAGAAAGTAGCCCCCAGCAAAACAATTAGCTGGAAATAGTGTTCACCACAATTGGGGTGAGGTCTTAAAAGTAGAGGGAGATCTTTTCTTTCTCCCATGCCTTTGGATATGTGCGGGTGAGTGGGTTTCTTGTTTTTTTTTTAATTTTCTTCTCTGCTTTTTTCTTCTTTTTTTAGTTCGCCCTTGCCATTACCATTACAGCCCAGAATGTGATAATTTAATGTTCTTCATTCTAGAAACCCTTGAACAATAATGTCAAGCAACTATGATATAGAATGTTGACTGAAGCAATTAATCATTCCCACCTTTGCATTTGGAAAATTAGTAATGACTATTAACATGAATAAATAAACAGTCAATTCACCATTACAACTTTTCTTTGACAATTGGCCATCCTTTATTCACGTGTCACAATCATGTGTGGTGTAATTTTTATCATGGCCCCTTAATGGAGGGGCCTGCTGGATTGTCTGGAGTATGTTAAGAACTATGACATGTCCTAATTAAAAATTGTGTGACAGCCTACAGAAAAGTCTAAGCACAGAAGATTTGAATACCTGATAGAGCTGCTGATTTAGTGGTTGATTTGGTAGTGGTGGTTGCCCTTGTGGAAGCGAAGACCCAATGCTACCCTGTGGGTTGTTTGAACCTGGCTGAATAATTTGTCAAAAGTTATTCCAGATGATTAACTCTCAGAAAAACAATGCACAATATAAAAGAAAGCTATTCTGGACATCATACATGAAATTGAGATGGAAGCTGCTGAGGTGGAGGAAAACCCAGATTAGGAGTCATCTGAGGATGAATATGATGAGGAAATGGCTGCATGGAAGGTGGCCTTGGTTGAGGTGGCAAAGGAGGCTGCAGCTGCTGTAGAGGCTGATGCTGAATTCCAGCCGCCTGCAGAGGCTGTTGTGCCTGGCTGGGGACACTAGGCAGCTGGGATTGATGGGCTGAGGACTGTGGGGCTGAATGAAATTGGGGAAGAGGAGGGTTATGAATCTGGGAGGAATGTGGAAGAGACATAGAGGTTGCTTGCGTACTCAAATGGCCCTTGGCTTGCTGGCCTGTCTGAAGGGAATGTGATGGAACAATCTGGGATGGAAGGGTTACAGGTGGGGCAGTAGATGGTGGGATGGAAATAGAGGGCTGATTTGGGAGCTGTTGTCTGATTGAGCTTTGGGGCTGAGATAAACTTGCTTGACCAGGCACTCCTGTTTGAACATTTAGCTGTTGCCCGGGTTGTGCTGATTGCTGGGGATTCTGAGACGTTGTCTGCTTTATGTTCGGCATCTAATTGGCAGAAGAGAAGTTGATCGTTAACGATGCGCAGAGCAATATAAATATAAGGGTGCCACCATTGACTTTGTGTGTGTGTTTTCGTTTTAATTTATGACAGCACCCCCATTAGTAATGATGTTAGGATCCTTCAAACCCTCAATGGTTATGACATAATGGGTGTATGCATATAGGATAAGTGGAAACTATTAGAAACGACAGCCACACTATATATTTAGAGAGAGTTATTAAAATTTTAATGACAAATGGCATTTTAAGTTATTAAGATAAAAGTGTACATTGAGTTGAAAACAATAATCATATTAAATATAGTTGTAGCCCTGTATCCTGGGGGCCTAGGGGTGGGGTTGTTTAAGCAATTTCAACAACTATATTAAAGTAAATATAGAAAGAGATACATTTCTGGGAATCGCAGAAGGCATACCACTTGAGGAGATTGCACCATTCCGAGCATAATTTGTGCCTGAAACGATCACGTAAAAAGAAAATATCATAAATGGTATATTTTGAGCATAATCTGTGCCTGAAACCATCATGTCAAAAGAAAATATCATAAATTGTAATATACCCATAGCCATAGGCAATTCAAAAGTAGGTACACAGCCCAATATTAAATGATAGGCCCTTTCTAATTGGGAACATCACTTAAACCTCCAACCTTGTGGTTGTAAGGTTGAAAGTACCTTCCAACTGTGCTAGTAAACCTATTTTGAAATTATGGACTACATTATGTGTGAGTAAGCAGTCAGATATCATATATAATAATACCATGTGAGTGTAAGCAGAACAATAATATATAATGATAGGCAAGTGTAAGCAGTCCAGTAATATATACTGATAGGCCATTAGGCCTTAACATATAAACCCAGTATGCCATCATGATCAAAGTTCTCTGTGCATGTGTATGAATGAATCTTGTGTCTGTGATGTGTATGAACGAATCTTGTGTCTGTGAGCATGTGTGTCTAACAATTGATCCCGTGCAAGAATCCTTGTGAGGCCCACATGCCAGTGATAGGGATAGAGTTTGGTTTTGGGGTGGCCAATGTTGAAAATGAGTGTACTATACTATCCATTTTGCACCTTCGCACATAACTTAGGTACAACTTGGCTGCAGGGCCTACAAGGTGCGTCACAATCCTCCAAATTTCACTCTAATCAATGTTATGGCCCATTATTAGATTGATCACAGGTAAAACACATAATTGACCTCTGATCAATCCACGGTGAGAGAAATCTAACTGGAAAATACTTAATTTGGCCAGTTGTCCTTATTAAAAACTTTGTAAAAAACTTGGACCCTGATTTGAAAACTTCTGATTTTCATGTCCTTTTTTGAAATAAGCCGAAAACTGAGGGCCTGTTTGAGATTTTCCCTTTTCGATAATCTCTCTTACTCATGTGTGCATGTAAGAAGGAGAGAGAGAGAGAGAGAGAGAGAGAGAGAGAGAGAGAGAGAGAGAGATTATTGAGGTACCTGAAAGAGGGCTTTGGTAAGCGAAGGGTTCTCAACAAGGATTTGTTTAGCCTGTTGTCGGTTTTGCTCAATTAGTGTCTGGAAATGCCAATGAAGAAAAGGAACACGTGAGACATTCTCTATTATTTTTAGCGTAAGACTTTTAGTTTTGCTTTCCCTAAAGAAGAGAGAAACAAATAGAAAAGAAATAGCAAATGATGAAGATGGTACTTTCATCTGAGACATGACATCATAAAGCTGGTTCTTAGACATTCCTGCCAATTGAGAGTTGAAGGTCTCACTTCCTCCCACCATTTGTTTTCCTGCCATGTTGTTTGCCACTGTCATCAACATTAAGACAGAGTTTAGTGGTGGACGAAGTTAAAAGAAGGGAACTCCAACCAAGTGGAGAATGCCATAGAAACAAAAAAGTGCAATAAACCTTGACAAAAGTTTTCTTGTATTCTACATTCACTAAAGTTCTTGAACGAGAAATAGGACCTGTCCATTGAAGATTTTTATTTGGATCGTGAAGGGATGAAGACTTTTGAACAATAATGTTCCAATATAAAATGCACCCCTCTTCATGAACAAATAACCCATGAAACCATATAATGTGGGGGCCATTTTGGACCACACAACTTCAGGCCCATTGGTTTAGACCCTATCTAGAATTGATCTCAGAGGACCCATCTTCTCAGGATCACTTGCAATGAGACCCATCCAATCGAGACCAACCAAAAAGGGCCCATCTAATGAATTAATTTATCCAAGTTTTAAATCAAAACACCCAGTCAATGGTTGATGCCCAAAAAAGATGCAGGAGCTAATGACTCAGATCAGTGGGGATATGAGACAGATCTCACCCTTGATCACTTAGATTGACTTAATTGATCAAAAAGGCTCATGATCCATGTTAATCAGGTAGATAAATAAATTTAGGTCGATACAAGGAAAGAAGGGCCAAGAAGGATGAAAAATGGATTTCAACTTAAATCAAAATATTTTGAAATATTTAAGGATCCAAATCAGCAAATTAATAGATCAACTAATTCTATCAATCCAACCCACTTTGAATTCAAAGGGCCCAATAATGAAGAATTTAATGGACAACATTGTAATGGATTGAACCCACATGATCCTGAACCAAACCAAACCAAACTCAACCAAGAACAAGTCCATAATAAACACCCAAGCCTGGTCCACAAAACCAGCTATGCGGCTGGTCCCACAAGTACGGCAAGTGGGCCCACAGCCTCCACTAAAGGGGTGCCCTATATTCCTTGGAGAGGAAGTAACTTCCATTATTTAGTTTCCTTTCCAATTTGGAGACTTAATAAAAGTGGAATGAAGATCTTTCTTAGTGGAAGTTGGATACAAAGGGAAGTACAAGTAGCAAGACACAAAGCAGCAACATGAGAGTTGGGACCAAGAATCTACTAGATAAAGATATCGAGAAAATGTGGAGCCCCTTGCACCGGTCAAAACTGATAGAACAAGAGTAGGCAAATACTAGGTGCTTGAAACTTTAGATAGGAAATATGGTTATTTATCTCGCTTATTGCTTCACAAGCTAATAAAAACTGATATTGCCAAACAATATTAAGAGGGGACGGTGTAGATGAATAAAAACCAAAAATAATTGAAAGAAACACCAGTTATCCCATTATCCTGATTTAAGAAACCCAATTTACTTCAATAGGAAAAAAATGAAAAGAATAAATTCAAACACATATTCCTTGTGTAATACTCCCTAACTGATTGTGACAATATAATTTCACACAAGTGGTAATAGTATAACATTGTTTTACATATTTGCAAGGTCCAATTCACTTGTAACAATATTCTTCTACACTAGTGAAAGAAAGTGATATGCAATTCTCTTACATATGGTCCATCATTCATGCACAAGTGCCCCTGCCTTGTCTTTTATCAGTGAAAGTCGATATTACAACCATGTGATGATATCTAAAATATAAGGAATTCAAGCAATGTAAATTTACTTCTAGAAAAAAAATATCTTTATTCAACCTCGGTAATATAACGAGTTTTTCTTCTTCTTTTTCTTCTTTTTTTTTTTGGCTTGTACATGGGAGGGAATGTAAACAATCCTATTACTGTGCTCTGCCAGTGTAATCTCATCCATGCTCTTCTCAATATAAGGAGTTCAAGCAATGCAGATATACTTCTAGAAAAAACATCTTTATTCAGTTAAATGTAATCATATAAACAAGAATTTGGAAGTGAATGAGTAATTATGCCAGGGGTGGAATCAAAAGAGGGCAAAAGAAAGTTATATGTTTCTTATACAAATATTCGTTGAATTTGGGGCCAGCTCACTAAGCATTCTTTTACAGCAGGATCTTCCCAAGAACTCAATTCTTTTACCGCATTCATTGGATTTGTAATATGGTTGAAATGTCTTCGATTTTTTTTCTCTTGCCACTCAATTTTAACAGACCAGATAACCCAGTTCCTAAATTTCTAATCTGTAGTCAGTTTTCTTTTCTCTCTCTTTTTTTCTAGACTCTGCTGAAATTAAGATTTTCGACGTGCACTCACCCAAAAAACTTAAAATAAAGCCCAACCGAAACCCTAAATTACCCAGCGTGGTTTGGGTCTAAAATCGTGCAGACTGTGTGGGTGCGTGAGTTCGAGTCTCTTTTCAAGCATGAAGAAAATGCAGCTATTTCATCAAACAACTCTTTTGCAATATTCAACCCACTTTCCAAAATCATTTCCAACTACGCCAGAACCCAAATCTTAGACCTCCGTTTATTCACAATCTGATTTGCAGTTTCCACAACCTGATTGAGAGAAGGGAGTAGATAGAGTAAAGGGACATCTTGTAATATGTGTGGTTGCATGAGTTCGAGTCTCCAATCAAGCAAAAAAGAACAAAAAAAAAAAACTATTCTTTTATCAAACACCTTGTCTACAGTATTCAATCCACTTTTCAAAACATCTCTAACACATCCCAAAAACCCAGATTAAAACCCAGATTTCAGGCTTCTGTTTTATTCAAATCAGATTTGAGTTACCGCAACCCAATTTAAAGGAAGAGATAGAAATAGTATCGATTTGCAGGGAAAGAGAGAAGAGAGAGGGATCTGAGAGATGCAAAAATAGAGATGAGAACGATGTGAGAATTACCTTTTATCGCAATGAAGAGAGAGAGAGAGAGAGAGAGAGAGAGAGAGAAGGCTCTGAGGGCTCGTTCGCTCGAAGAGGGAAGGATGGAAACAATGGAATGCGTTTCGAAAAGTAAATCCTATGTATTAGATTTCCATGGGTCGGGCTGCTATTTTAAATGGGCCATTTACATTTGTAATGAGCCCGGGGATTAAGTTACCATGGGAATTATTAATCACCCAAGTAGTCCATCGTCCATCTTTTTTTTATAGAGCTTTTTTTATATACCCGCTAAGTTTTATAGTATTTGTAAATAGGTCCCTGAAGTTTTAGTATTTGCAAATAGGCCCCTTCATTTTCTTTTTAATACCTTTTGTGTCCCAAAATCAATAATCTTCTAACCACCATATGTTTTTAAAGAGAAATGACACTTTTGTCCATCTCTTTTATCCTTATATGCATTTAATTTCAAAAGCTTTGACTCAATTTTTTTTTATAAAGCATGTAACATTGTGGGAGAAAATAATCTTGCATAAGTTTATTTTTTACCAATTTAGGGCCCATTTTATTAAATTCAAATTGATCGCGACAACAATCAACAGATGTCCTTAAAATCGGTTATGATTTATCCAATCCATACATGACTCACCGTTGGATTGATGAAAGCTTCAAAATACATTAGGGGTGTACATCGGGTCGGGTCCCGGGTTATCGGGCCGGGTTTGACCCGACCCGATTAGTTTATGCACACCGGGAACCCGACCGAATGCCTGGTTAGCTATAGCCGAGTTTGTCGGGTTCGGGTTACCGGGTAACCTGGTTACAAATTTTAAGTTTGTTTTTTTTTTTTTTTTTTTTTTTGGAGTTTAACCTGTTTTTCTTTTTTCAGTCCATCACATTATAAACTATTATGTCAATCTTAAAATATGTTTAGTGGTAATGCTGAATCTGTTTTTTTATTTTTCTGCCATTCATCAGAATTTGGGATTGTGAGATTTTTAGACAATTATCATGAGTGGGGTTGGAATAAGTGGTACACCTGTGTCACTCCAGGCTTCAGTTTCAAGTAGTGCACCTATTCCTTTGGATGCTCCAACATATGATACTCCTGTTCATAAGGACATTGAAGAAGAAGATGTGGAGGAAGATAAGGAACCCCATAAGAAAAGAAAGGGTGTTCTACCAAAAGCACCCCAAACTATTTTGACTGACTACTTTCCACCAACTCTCACTCCCAGATCACGGCCAAGAATCAAATCTGCTGTGATGACTGAAAACAGAAAGATGAAGCTGATATGGCTGTGGGACGTTTGTTAGAATTTTAGTTGGCTAATTCTTTTATCTTGAACAAAACTCAAAGTCCTAATTGAGTTGTATTTTCTACTTCTTTTAGAATAGGATTGTGAAGGAAGCCTTTGGTTTGTGAAGACCTCTTCGGAAGACCTTGATACACTTAAAAATGTTCCAAAGAAATTAAAAGACCTCAAAAGAGACTTTCCCGGACAAACTCATCAGGCTACAGTTGCTTTGACATAACCCAGTCTCGCTATAGCGAGGAACAGTTCTGTCAATGACAAAATGCAGTCTCGCTATAGCGAGACTGAAGCTCGCTCTAGCGAGCTGGGAGTTTCTGTCACAAATGGGACTCTTGTTTGCTGCGTTTCCAAACTTCTTCTAAGAGTCTTGTTTTATTTCTAAGAGGATTTTACACGAACCTTGGGCTATTTATTAACCCCTTGCATCCACAAACAAGACACAGAAGATATATTATTCACTTGAGTTTTAAGATTCATCTCTGGAGAGTTTTCTGGGCTTAATTGTGCAAGGGAGATTGTGCTGAAGACTTATTCTTTTTCCCGGTGAACAAGCACCTTGAAGGGGCATTCAAGGTGGGTTTCAAGCTAGCACGTGGAAGGTGAACGGCGGGTCGTCGGCAAGTTCTTCGCAGTCCTTTTAGGTTGAGTTACAACTGCGTCAAAGGTCTAGTGAGTTCACTTGTAATCTTCATATTATAGTGCTTTGCTTTCGGTGGTCTCTACCACCCGTGGTTTTTTCCCGAGTTGGGTTTTCCACGTAAAAACCTGTGTCTCTTCCTATTTTGTGGTGATTTATTCTTATTTGGACTTAGGTTAATTAATTAGTTTAATTATCTGTGTCTGGTATTCATATAAGAATCTGAGAAAGGACCTTAGCCTGTGTTAAGGCTTAAATAGAAGGTTTAGTAAAACCTTCACGTGGTATCAGAGCAAGTTGCACAACTCTAAAGTGCGATCCTCTCAGATTTGATCTATGGAATTCACCAGGGAAGGCACATCTATCACCAAGCCTCCATTGGTTGAAGGTAGTAGCAATTATGCTTACTGGAAGGTAAGGATGACTGCGTTTTTACGTTATCTTGATCAGATGTTTGGCAAACAGTGGTGAATGGTTACAAATCACCAACAATGGTTGTTGAAGGAAGAACTGTTCCCAAACCAGTAGCTGACTGGACCCAAGGAGAAAAGAATCAGACCCATTGGAATGATAGGGCTATGAATGCTATGTACAATGGCGTTTCTCATTCAGAATTTCGGAGAATCTCAACTTGCACCACTGCAAAAGAGGCTTGGGATCTTTTAAGAACAGTGCATGAAGGCACTGATATAGTCAGGCAAACCAAAATTCAAAATTTGACATCTGCCTTTGAGACTATACGTATGAAAGATGATGAAACTTTTGATGAGTTTAATGCCAAACGTGGTCATATTGTTAATTCAAGTTTCAATCTGGGAGAACCTTTTCCAGATTCGAAAGTGGTAAAGAAAATTCTTCGATCTCTGCCTGAAAGATTTCAGTCCAAAGTGATTGCCATTGAGGAACACACAAATCTCAATGAACTTCTTGTTGAGGAACTTGTTGGAAATTTACAGACTTTTAAAGCAAATCACTGCCCTAGTAAAAAATCCAAGGGTATTGCTCTCATGTCTTCTAAAGCTAACAATGATGATGAATCTGATAATGATTTTGATGATATTGAACTTGAGGCTTTGTTTGTTAAACGTTTTAAGAGATATCTGAATAAAAACAAACCAACTCTCAAAAAGGAATTTCCAAATAACAAAGGCTTCAATAAAACAAAAGGTGTGACCAAGTATGATAAAAATTCATCCCAAACTGCTACCAAACCCATTCAATGCTTTGAATGTCAAGGTTTTGGTCACCCAGCTTCTAAATGTGCCAACAGGTTGGAGAAAAACAAAGGAAAAGCCTTGAATGTTTCTTGGAAAGAAGAAGAGAGAAAGATCATACCTTGGTGAAGAGGAAGTAGCAAGGATTGGAGTTGCTAAATGAGAATGACACTATGAGCAATGTAGTGGAGATAGAGAGAAAAAGAAGAAAAAAAATGGTGGAGCAAGAAACCCTAGTAGCTTGAGAGAGAAAAAGAGGAGGAAGAGAGAAAGAGAGCCAGGCTCGTTTTTAAACGAGTTCTGTAGTCTCGCTATAGATAGATGTAGTCTCGCTATAGCGAGAATACGTTATGGAATGGGTAACTGTAGCGCAGTCAGTGTGGTTCCCCCCCCCCCCCCCCCTTTTTTTAATAAGAGAAAAACTTTAAAAGTGTTTTCCATCTGCAAAAATATCCACGGATAAGCTCAAGAAATGCACAATTCAAATGATAGTGATAGTGTGTGAAAAATGATATGCTCCCCTTCAATCAATTTTATTTTTATTTTTTTAATTGATCCGTCATAGGTGGCTTTCACACTATCAGACATGGTAGCCTTCTCCATCGAAACTTACCAATCAGTGGAAGCTATCACTCATGACCGTAGGTAGCCCTGATCCTCTGGTCATATACATATCGCTATTTTCCCTTTTTTTTTTTTAAAGATCAGAGGGGAATGTTCATAGTGGCAAAAAAAAAATGATATCAGTAAACTGTGCACTATCATAAAACAAAATCACATGCAATAATAATCATAGATGGGAGTGAGCATTGTGCATGTGCATAAAACCAGAGTAGAACATAAATTTAAGGAAAGGAGGAAATCCCCGAGACTTGCGAAGGGATTCAAATCGATTTGGGTCCAGAGGTTTGGTAAAAATATCAGCCAGTTGATTTTCGGTAGGAACTTTGTCCAGGACAATGATCTTCTTCTTCTCACCAATTTTTTTTTCATACTATGCCTATATTGGTTTGTTTGGTCAAGGATTGTTTGTTTTGACACTTTATTATCAAATGTGAACATTAAAGAAAATTTCTCTTTGGTTGGTATTTCCCATTTTCCAATTTCATGTAAGCTTGGTGGACTTTCTCTATAGACTGGATCATTTTCTGTGGAATAGCTTGCATTTTTTAAGATCACTTTATTTCATTAATGGATTTCAGTTCGTTCTTCTCTTTGTATTACCTTACCCATTGGGTTCTTTTGGAAGATTGTCAAAATTTGTTGGAAATTACTCTATGCATGTGTGCACACAAAGTGTTTGTGATATTACCTCAATGAATATCTACACTGTTTTATGTGCTTTCTTGCATCTTCTTGGCATCAGCATGGCTCCAAAATCTTCAAAAGGAAAGCGTCCTGCTAGTTCCTCATCTCAATATATATGATGTTGATCGGTTTAAGGATGCTGAGAGTTCCGCTCGTTTCGACTCTAGCTTCAAAGATCGAACAGTGATTTTTGAGAGAATTGTTGTTCAAAATTCTCTAACTGCTTCAAACTTCACTCAATGGCTTTATCAAAATCGTCTAATGCTCCTTATGAATTTGATCAATGAATGTTTTGAAGAATGGGTACGAGAATTTTACTGCAATATGAAGTTAAAGAAGACGGATTCCGCACCTTTGTTAGAGGAAAGACTATCTCCGTTGATGCGAAAACAATTGCCACTTTGCTACAACTCCGGTGACCTGATCAACCACTCTACCCTTTTCCTGATCTGGACAATCAAGTTCATCTCTTAGATGAAGTGGCTACCGTTCTTTGTGGAGAACAAACTGAATGGTCTCCTCCAGTGCTGAAAATTTATGGGTTGCAATCTGATTATCGCCTGCTTAACACGTTTGCCGTCCATAACATTGAGCCTCGAGGACATTCCTCTTATCTTCTTCCAACCCAGGCTCTCCTTCTCTACTACTTGGGTACAGGCACATCGGTCGATATTCCGCGTACGATTCTTGACTGCATGTTGAAGATATTCGATGAACCTCGGAAGCTTCAACTTCCGTTTGGAGCAATGATTAGCAAGTTGTTGATTGATGCTGGTTGCCATGTCTACCCACATGAAATGCCTGTTACAAAAAGGCAAAAGATAGATGGCAGGACAAGAGCCATGTCCGACACTCATGTTCGAAATCGTATTCAAGGGGAGCAAGCTCAAGTTCCAGTTGAAAATGTCGATGAAAACACAGTTGAAAATTGTCTCCTCGCTTTAGAACATGCAGTGTATGATCAATCTATTAGATTGAACAACTGGATGGCAGGATAACGTGTGGCTTCACTGATCTCCGTAATCACATAACAGACATGTTCAATCAGCTTCGCCATCATTGATCTTTCTACAGTGCTGTTATTTATCTCTGTTTTGCATTTTGGTTTCTTTATCTTTGCTACCTTCTTCCTTCCTTCTTTTCTGTTATGCTGCTTTGTCAATCCTATAAACAAAAAGGGGGAGTACCTTATGTCTTAGACTTAGACAGACTTTTTATCAAACTGATTAATTCTATTTCTGTGATATTATGCTTGTTCTTTCCCACGGTTTATTTCAGGTTTGCATTTTGGGCAGGTTACATTTCCAGACAAGTGGATTCATCTGTTTAACAGTTCGTTTAGGTTTTTCTTGTACTGAGATAAGAGATCTAGTTTGTATTAGGAGTTTTGTTCATGAATTGCCAAACGGGGAGATTGTTAGAATTTTAGTTGGCTAATTCTTTTATCTTGAACAAAACTCAAAGTCCTAATTGAGTTGTATTTTCTACTTCTTTTAGAATAGGACTGTGAAGGAAGCCTTTGATTTGTGAAGACCTCTTCGGAAGATCTTGATACACTTAAAAGTGTTCCAAAGAAATTAAAAGACCTCAAAAGAGACTTTCCCGGACAAACTCATCAGGCTACAGTTGCTTTGACAGAACCCAGTCTCGCTATAGCGAGACTGAACCTCGCTATAGTGAGGAACAGTTCTGTCAATGACAGAATACAGTCTCGCTATAGCGAACTGGGAGTTAGTCCCAAACGGGACTCTTGATTGCTGCGTTTCCAAACTTCTTCTAAGAGTCCTGTTTTATTTCTAAGAGGATTTTGTACGAACCTTGGGCTATTTATTAACCCCTTGCATCCACAAACAAGACACAGAAGATATATTATTCACTTGAGTTTTAAGATTCATCTCTGGAGAGTTTTGTGGGCTTAATTGTGCAAGGGAGATTGTGCTGAAGACTTATTATTTTTCCCGGTGATCAAGCACCTTGAAGGGGCATTCAAGGTGGGTTTCAAGCTAGCACATGAAAGGTGAACGGCAGGTCGTCAGCAAGTTCTTCACAGTCCTTTTAGGTTGAGTTACAACTGCGTCAAAGGTCTAGTGAGTTCACTTGTAATCTTCATATTATAGTGCTTTGTTTTCGGTGGTCTCTACCACCCATGGTTTTTTCCCGAGTTGGGTTTTCCATGTAAAAACCTGTGTCTCTTCCTATTTTGTGGTGATTTATTCTTATTTGGACTTAGGTTAATTAATTAGTTTAATTATCTGTGTTTGATACTCATATAAGAATCTGAGAAAGGACCTTGCCTGTGTTAAGGCTTAAATAGAAGGTTTAGTAAAACCTTCAACGTTGGTGGTTTGCTTCAAGAATATGTAAAGGCTTTGACCTGACCTGACTGGTACAATATTTGAAACTGTGCTTTACTGCTTTTAAACTTGATCACATTACATTGAACATTCAAATGGAAAAAAGAATAAAGAAATTTACAAAGACAACTTTTCTGAAGTCAGCCATATGTGGATGTCTAGATGAGGATCCCATGGCTGAAAAATGCAACCACCGATCAGAAGATATCTTCCTGGCTTTGTTTTATCTCAATTCATAAATCATAACTATACAAATTGTTTCATGGTCAATAATGGGTAGCATCATTTGGGACTCTTTGAGCAATCCCAGCCTCTCTCCACATTACTATTTTGTCATCACCGGCTAATTTTGACTGTCTCAGTTTCAAGTTTAACTTCTTTAATTCTAATTTTGCCCCAATACTGTGCCAACAATTTGTGTTTTCATACATCAATACTTTGTTTCTTTTTTCTATTAGCACAAAGGATTGGATATTTGGATGTTTGGAAATTATTTATGTAACACATTTCCTGTATGTATATTTGGACTGGTTGTCGAACTTCATAGAAAGTTTGTTGTGGCCCTTCAAGACCTCTTTGAAAATCACAAAGCTAGGGTGGGTTATGCTTATCTCCAGCTAGGATGGATCTTAAGCTTGATGGGATCAGTTTTAATAAATAAAAATCTCTGGAGATATTTTTATCTATTTCTGTACAGATACCTATTTGTACCACCAGCAATGCTGCTGTGGACTTCTCTGTTATTACTTACTAGAACTTGCTGTATCATGAACATTCATCAAGTTAGAGAATGAAACACATGGAAATGTATAATTTTTTTCCCTTTGTTTCCTTCGTTGTTTTTCACCTGCTATTGCTTCTCCTTACTTTTCCAGGTTAAATATGCCTAATGCTTAGAGTGCAACATTGCATCCCTATGTGGGACACACAATTTAATAATTTATGGAATCCTATGTGAATGAAACAAAGAAATTAGGAATGAAGCCATCAGTTACAGTTATTTACTTAATTAATATCTTCACAAGTTCACAACTCCACAGTCCACACTAGCAGCACTCTAGCCTAGCAATCTAGCAGGTCCAGTTCACAACTCCACAGTCCACACTCCACACTAGCAGCACTCCCTATCTGGCCTCCTGCAAAATAAAATATTGATCGTCAAAAGTTAAAAATTCAGCATTAGGTGGTGTAGGTGCAAATATTAAATAAGCACTCTTAATTCTCCTACATTGTCAAAACCCATATTGAATCAAGGGTCACAAAATAAAGCCAAAACAGCCTGTAAAGAGAACAAACAGATATATGCATTACACTTTATTCCACTATTCCTATACAAAGTGAAGAATGGGTAACCTACTAACCTTGGACTATGCAACAACTCAGTATTCTTGTTGTTTTTATGATAGGAATCTTATCTTTATAGTGTTGCAGGAACTAGAACTCAAGTATTACATATATCATATATGAAAACAAAACTTACATAATTTTTTCTTCAATCTCCAATATTGACTGCACCTGATGTGGAGGAAACTTGAGTGGCACCATCCAATTCTAAACAAGTAAACAACAATCAATTATTCAATTACATAGACATTAGACAATTTGAAATGTGAGATAAATTATGCATTACATATTAATAAAAAAACATTAGTGATTTGAGTGAGTGTAATCTAATTACCTTCCGTAGCAGCTTTCTCCATAGCTTCAGCTGTTTCCTGATCCACGATGAACATGCACTCGTCGGAATAGAGAACAGACGAGTGTAATCGACCTGTAGTTTGCCAAGACCTGTAATCCACGATGCATAGTTTGCCAAGATCTGTAGTTTTCCAAGACCTGTAGTGTAATCGACTTGTAGTTTGCCAAGATCCATAGTTTCAGCTGTTTCCTGATCCACGATAGTGCATGTTATTGGAATAGAGAACAGATCACGTGCCATCTTCGCAAGGGTGGGAAATCGACCTTGCATAAGTTTCCACCATAACAATAAGTCAAAGTCGTCTGTTGGATCTTCAGGTTGTTCATCCAAATACTTATCCAACTCTGTCTTTGCACTCACATAATTTTTTTAATCCCCCACTCTTTAGTGATTATTTCCAGTTGCTTCCCAATACTTGCGCCACTATGGTCTTCAACCATCCTAAAGCCAATAATCCTCTCGTAGAGCCTCCAACTTTTATCAATGAAATGACCAGTTACACACATATAACTGGTATTGTTAGAAGATGTCCTCATATTAGTAGTCAAGCTAACCCGGCCAATGTCACATTTCAAAAGATCTTTCAACTTCTCCCTCTCTTTAACAAACATTCTGAAGACCCATCTTGCAACTGTTACACGTGATGGAACATCGTATCTAGGCTCCAAAGTTTTGATGAATTTCTGAAAGTTTGAGCTGTCAACGATACGGAATGGTAGTTCATCACAGATAATCCACTCAACCAATGCCTCCCGAATATCGTTGGGATCAAATTTGTGGAGCTTCATCTCATTGACCGATGAATTAGCATCATAAGATATTTTCTGCTTCTCCTTCAAAACTTTACAATTTTGAACATGGGTTTTCAAGTTCTTGGTGCCATGCTTATTTGGATCCGCCATGTACTTCGCACCACAATGTTTACATATTGCTTTCAGACATTCTCCTTCAATTTTTTTAGGACTAAAATGCTCCCAAGCAAGTGATGTTTTCTTCCTCTTTTTAGGACTTCTAGGCTTGATTGCCGTTGAGGAAGTATCTTTCACTTGATCTTGAACCTCCTCTTCCGATTTAGAACTTGAGTCAAAACTTTCAGCAATGTGCCAGAAATTGGTTCGACTTCAACAACATTTCGTGGAGTAGGAGGGGGCATTTCACTCTTTCTTTTAGTCATCTATTCAATAGCAGCCATATAACAAAAGAATATAACCATGTGTATGATGTATCTCAATGTATGTACATTCCTTAAGGCAAAAACTACAGTTAAATTTAGAGTCCTATTAAGGAAACAACCGAAACATTATTAACAAATGCAGTAACAAAAAGGCAAAAACAAAAAATTTAGATTTTCAATTGCAAAATATGTTGCAAATTGCAATCTCAACTTCAATACGAATTATTTTTCCAACACTAGATATATTAGTTTTCATTTTCAGAGGTATTCCTTGGCGATATATGGCCTGAATTCACATATTCCACTCAAATGAACCGTTGGCTAATGATAGCCATTGCCAATAAACCAATTAACCAAGATATGGCCAAGTCCTCCTAAAGACTCAAACAACATCTTGCTTGGTTGTGAATTGTGATGACGAGCAAACGAGCAACTTCCAACTACGGGCTCTTGTCAAAACTCAAAACAACATCTGATAACAAATAGGTGAAAAAAGAAAAAAAACATATAATTATCTTGATTTTCAACTCTGCTGCTTCGTTTCTTTACTTTCGTTTCTTTATTTTTTGAATGGCCCCCTTCTTTGTCTCTTTCCTACCCATAGCAACCAATTTACCAGTTCCCAGAGGGACATCAACTTAATTGACACATGACAGTACACACATGGTCACTTTGGTCAGCAGTAAGCCACAATTTATTTCAGTGGTTGGCACAGAAGCAGAAGAATTCCAAGAATTTGTGGGTCAACACTCAACAGGTTCCACAGAAACAACAATCTAAGTTTTGCTAATAAATAGGTGCAAATAAAGGACTGGTTATCTAGTGTCTACAATAATAATAATAATTTAGGTAAACATGCAAATAAAGAGCAATTGATGCTTTGCAAACTGCAAAGTGCAAATGATGCTTCTGCAAAGTGAAAATAATGCTTTGCAAATGATGAAATGGTTTGGACTATGTAGGGCTTTTTCCCTAATCGTCGGAATCCGGCGAAATCAGGCCTTGCCGCCTTGCTGCCCTTACATATAGGTGTCAAGCCCTCCATCCAAACTACCAGGTGGGCGCTGCAGCAGGCGCAAGGAGACAGGGAGCGGAGGAAGAGGAGGGAGAGGGAACAAGGGAAGAAGAGAGGAAAATAGAGAGAGAGGAGGGGGGAAAGAGAAGTGCGCAGGTGAGTGAATGCAAAGGAAGAAGGGGAGAGGATACCTGGCGGAGATGGCGACGGGGAGGCAGATGTGGTGGCGTTGCGAGGGTGCTGCGTGGAGACGACGTGCGCGAGGGAGAAGGGCGGCGAGCCGAAGACGTAGATGAAACTACGGTGTGCCTCCTCCTGGACCTCCTCTGGGCTCTGGGCGTGTTGAGTGTTCCGGTAGAGAGACTGAGACTGAGACGGCGTGCGCCGTGCGCGAGGGAGAACTGAGAAGGGCGTGAGAGATGGAAAGTGAGAACGAGAGACTGAGAGAGAATGACTGAATGAGAGATGTCTAGCCAGACTAGCCCTAGGTATTATAAAATATTAAAATTTATTTATTTTAATATTTTTTATAACTGACCCGACAACCCGATTAATAGAACATGCTTAACCCGGGACTCGGTCCGGATTAATACGTGCCGGGTCGGGTGAGACCCGACCGGGTCTAAGACCATATTTTACCCGCCCGAATACGTTCGGGCCGGGCCGGGTTTCCGGGTCGGACCGGGTTTCCAAACCCGGTGTACACCCCTAAAATACATGACTATGCTTCATGTGTAGAAATATTGGGGGAACATGCAAATGTAAAAAAATATATTAATTTTTTGCATTTGTGAGGAGGGGTGGTGTTTAGCTCTGTGTAAAAGAAATATTGGGGGAAAGGGGTAAATGTAAAAAAAAAATATTAATTTTTAGAATTTGCAGGGGGGGATTTTAAAATTTTCTCAGATATGAGTGGGGGATTTAGTCCCTAGGCCCTTGTATGTGGGTCCACCCCTAGTCATGTGCATGAGAGGGTTATTGAGAGAAACCATTGGGACTTGAGATAAAATAATGGGTGTAAGGGCAAAGTTGTCATTTATATAAGAACCCAATACAAATCTCATGGTGGCTCGCCATTCTTGTTAGGAATATTGATTTTAGGGACATGAAAAGTATTAAAAAGTAAAAGTAGGAGCCTATTTACAAATACTAGAACCTCATAGGCCTATTTACAAATCCTACTAACATTTAGGGGGTATATACAAAAAGTTCTTTTTTTAGATTCTCCTTTACTAAAAAAGAAAGGTTAGTTGATGCTTCGTGTTTTGTGAAAATACGCTATTGTTACTTAGAAAAAAGTACAAAAAAAAAATGGCGGGAAGACCGAATTTGTATTGCACAATCTTCGGGGACTTTTCGCGAGGAAAGGCAAAATTCCGAGATTTTTCCCGTCAAATCCTCTAAAATTTACATTTGATCTTCATTTTTAATCACTTATTATATGAATTATATGTATTCATTTCCTATGTATTATAATACAAACAAACGAGACGCAATGAATTTTGATGATTACATCTCAAAAGAAAAAAGGAAAAAAGGATCATTTGTGATGCAGTAAACATCCTATTTAGAAAATGGTATGGCACAGAATATACCAATCTCCATTGTTGTTGATTCTATCCCAAGAAATCTGAAATTAACGGGCATAAATCCATTATTTTTTCCTTTAATCCTTTTCTTTTGCAACTTTCCTTCTTTTGATGGTCCGAGGTTGCTTGAAAGCGTGATCAAACCTTCGGATACTCCAGTTCTAGAATCTGCATTATATGATCACAATCTTTAGGTTCCCATTGACACAATACCCAAAGATAAAATCAACGTAGGAAATTCTAATGACTTGATCTTCCAATGGGATAAAGTAATTATCTTATGATGATCTATGGGGCACTTTTGGAATAATCATTAGATCTAATGAATTATTTTTCTTGTTTTTTCATTAGATCCGCATCTTCATTGTTTACTTTTCTTTGTTCTTCCTTTGCCTCTACTATCTGTTGATCGATGCTTTCAGCCTTTTGGCTTTTGTTTCTTCTAAAATAAGATTTTCTTCAGGAGTGTTACATGTTACCTTATCTGAGGAGTTTGTCACGAAATCTTCTATTTCTTGATCTAGCTTCTCGGTGTTAGCGATTTATAGTTCTTGTTCTTGCATGCCTACTCTTTGGTTTTTCAATTGAAGGTGATGATGAAAACTAAGATAGGGTTTATGATTACATTTAAAGGAGTGTAGTCCATTTTCCTTTCCGTATTAAGGAATATGTGTTATTTTGTTTGTCATTACGTACATTCCGATCATAAAGCTATGGTTGTCCTAGAAAAGATTTTGAGTTATATTCATAGGGATCACATTGCACCAAATCTTATCTTCGTAACCACCAATCTTAAAAGAATCAAAGCATCTATGAGCCGAACAATGTGGCTGGACAATATCTTATTGTTTGGCCCTGGGCGACTGAACGAACGAGAGAAGGAGAAAGGGAGGGAGAGGGGTGGTAGGAGAAGGGGAGAGAAAGAGGGCGAGGGAGAGAGACAAGGAGAAGGAGATGGAGAAGGAGAGGGTCGGGCGCGGGCGCGGGCGAAGGTTGGCGGTGAGTAGGCATGTAAATCTGGGCCGTGCCGTGATCGGGCCCAGTCGTGCCCAGGCCGGCACGGCCTATGAAAATTATACGGGCTATGCCGTACCGTGCCCACTCTTTTGGGGGTCAGCCCAGCATGGCCTTGGTCATGCCGTGCCCCCTCCCCTTTTTTTAAAATTTTATTTTAAATTGGACTTGGACGGACACAAACTTGGACTTAAACTCTTGTACCAATTTTATTAAAATAAATAAATTAAGAGAAATAAATAAGTATAATAACACTAATGATATTTTGAAAAATACATCAAATATATTATATATTTTTTTAAATTTAAGTTACAAAAATTTAAAAAAAATTATAAATTTGAACTTAGATGAGTATATAATGAAATTCAAACCTTATGATAAATAAAAAAATAAAAAATTATAACTTTAAATACTTATGAGGATTTTATCGGAAAAATCCCCTTAGACTTGTTAAAGGCCAAAAACACCGTCAATGTGTTATATAGACCATAGTAGTCCCAAAGGCCCTGTTTGATATATATTTTTTATTTTTTCTCTGAGCAGGGATATCCCTGCTCCTTTTACCTTAAAAAGATTTCAAACCCAAAACCCTTTTTCTCCATTTTCGTTCTTTTGCCCATTTTATCTAAGCAGAGACTCATCTTCTCTGAGCAGGGATTCATTGAAGAAGAAAGAAAGCTGCAGGACTTTGCAGATCCCCTGATTGAAAAGGACAAACAATTGAGAAGAAAAGTGCTTTACCAAGCTTGTATTAGAGAGAGAAAGAAGTGGATAATGGAAGGGAGAAGGGATAAGTTGTAACTGTGATGATCGCATTCTCCTTTTGATTTGGTCTTTTGATGTTTTTTTTTCTTTGAAAGATCCCAACTTTAAAGTAGTAGAAGGGAGAAGAAGATGGGAGAAGAACGAAAATGGGAAAAAGGGTTTTGTAACCCCATTCTTCGTGTGGGCAGGGATATCCCCGCCTTCCTGAGTATTGTCTCTCATAGTGGTATCAGTTGAGACGGGGATGTCCCCGCCCAAATTAGTGCTGTGAACGGGGATATCCTTGCTTATGTTAGTGCTATAAGCGAGGATATCCCCGCCCACACGAAGACTGTGGGTGTATTCTCTCATAGTAGTATCTCTCATTTGAGGAATTATGACCAAATGTCCATTCCTTATTGAGCTAATGCACATGTGTATGTAACTGATAGAATCCTAAAATTATTTTCAAAGTTTAACCATTTCTATGTTAGTCAACGACCATTCCCATCCTATATCCAACCATTTCTATGTAAACAAAAGCTGATACCCAATTCTATCATCTTTTATTACGGCCAAACCTTCCTAATTAAAAGAGTAATACAAAGGAGCATTAGCTTTAGCCGTAATAGAAGAAGATAGAATTGGGCATCAGCTTTTATTTACATAGAAATGGTTGGATATGGGGATGAGAATGGTCATTGACTAACATAGAAATGGTTAAACTTTGAAAATAGTTTTGGGATACTATCAGTTACATACACATGGGCAATAGCTCAATAAGGAATGAACATTTGGTCATAATTCCTCAAATGAGAGATACAATTTTGAGAGACATATATCACCTATAATACTTTAGTGGGCGGGGATATCCCCGCTCACAGCACTAATACAAGCAGGGATATCACCGTTCACAGTACTAATTTGGGCGGGGATATCCCCAGCTCCCTGGGTGTTGTCTC
Source organism: Litsea cubeba (assembly GCA_012931725.1). Classification (NCBI taxonomy): domain Eukaryota; kingdom Viridiplantae; phylum Streptophyta; class Magnoliopsida; order Laurales; family Lauraceae; genus Litsea; species Litsea cubeba. The sequence goes on from CM022947.1 coordinate 87,848,616, forward strand.
TCAAAGGGGTATCAGTTGAGACGGGAATATCCCCGCCCACACGAAGACCGGGGTTGTAAAACCCTTTTTTCCCTTTTCGTTCTTCTCCCAACTTCTTTTCCCTTCCACTACATTAAAGCTAGGATCCTTCAAAGAAAAAGTACACCAAAAGACTAGATCAAAAGGAGAATGCGATCATTGCAGTTACAACTTATCCCTTCTCCCATCCATTACCCACTTCTCTCTCTCTCTAATATAATCACCATCATATATTTCTATTGTACATATACATTGCAGAGAAGAAAGAAGGAAAATAGTGGGGGAGGTGTACAAATTGACCCCTTCTATGGAGTACAAATTGCTGACTGGTGCACTTGGATGATGGATCTGGACCATCTTTTTAGTTGAAAACAATGTTTTAGTACCTAGGTTTGCTTAGGAAGAAGTTCGCCGCCTTTTCCAAATGAAGCTAGAGAAATTCCCGTCTCTTCTTCTTCATTAGTGTTGGTAATGGCAGAAGAAGGATTAGGGTTTGGATCTAAGGGGTGGTTGAGCTTGATCATTGTGAAAGAGAGAGAAGATGAAGAAGAACGAAAAGGAGAAAAAGGGTTTTGGGACTTTTTAAAGTAAAAGGAGCAAGGATATCCCTGCTCGGAGGGAAACTAAAAAAATTTACCAAATAGAGCTCCTGTCTTTATAAGACATTGATGGCGTTTTTTTGGCTCCGAGAAGTCTAAGAAGATTTTTCTGGTTAAATCCTCAAAACTTATCATACATTCTTAAAAAAAAGAAAAAAAAAAAAGATTATACTTCCTAGTTTTTTACCTCTTTCGAGGTTTGTTTTTGCAAGCACTAGAAAGGAGGGGGCTTGGCTAATGGCTCCTGTTCTCTTGTCTTGTATGTAAACAAAAGAGTCGAACAGGTGAGAGTGACTTGTGTGGAGAGGGTGGTCTGGGGTCTGCTGATGGTGCAAGTGAGATAGCTGCAACGAAGAAGAAGAGAGGGAGTGTACACGTTGCAGGGAGGGGGCGATGGTGGTGCAGTGTGTCTGGAGACGGTGGTCCCGGCGAAGCTCTGACGAACTTCAACGATGACGGCGACGATGGAGCTCGTGGTGCATGGTACGCTCCCTCGTTTCTCCTTCTTTCTCCTCTCTCAGGTTCTTCTCTTTCAACGGAGGTTTTTGGGTTCGAAGGTACTTAGAGTAGAGGTTGGGTTTCAGTGGTTTTGGGATTTTGGGTGTTGGGGATTCGATGATGGGGGGTTGGGTTTGAGAGTTCATGGACTTCCGGTGGGTTCTGGTTGAGGGATTGAAGGGCTGGGGTTTGCAGGAATTTTGTGTGATGTGGATTGGAGGTTTTGGATGCTGAGAGGGTTGGATAGGAAATTTGGGCTTCGGGTTTTGGTGTGATGGAGTCGTGGATTGGGGATTCGGGGGAATTGGAGAGGGAGGATAGGGTTTGTGGGTGGGTTCATTGGAATGTGAGAGCAGGGGGAATGGGGCCGTGGTTATGATGGGTTTTAGGTTTTTGGGTTTGGCTGTGGATGGGGAATGTGTTGGGCTTGATTGTTCAGCTGGTTTGGGGAAAATGGTGAGATTGAGAGGTTGGGGTTTAGATTTAGGACTTGGGTGAGTCATGAATCGTCGGGTTCTCTGAGATGGAGATTTGGGTTCGGGATTAAAAGGGTTTTTGGAATGGGGCTCTGTGATGATTTCGGCGGGGGTGGGATGAATGGGATTGATTGGAGTCTGGGTTTGGGGGCTGATGTTGCTATGGGATTCGGTTCGGATTGAAGAGGGATGGTTTGTTCGATGGTGTGGATGAGATGATGGACTGGATGGATGGCCTGATATGATTTGAAAGAAACTCAAAGTTACATCGATTGAAGATCGGAGTGATGATCTGGGACAAAACAACTGTTTTGGTCTCACACCACAGACAAATAACCAGAGAAAAATTCAATGGAGAAACTTTACTAATCAATCCTGTATATGACTCTATCTCTAATCTATTCTTGGAAACAATTCCAATCAAAATCAGATTCTAAATCCTATAAATTCTAGCTACTCGTGATTAAAATAAATGGAAAAACAGAAAAGAATCCTAGGTTTGCATGATCTTAGAGATTTTAATCGGCTTCAGTGGGCTAGAGTCTCCTGCTGAAACTCTTGGGCGTATGGGCTGGCCAACCTTGTGTCTGGCCTGCATCAAGTCTTTAGATGTAGCGCTTTAAAGTTTCAATTTGTACTGATGTCTCTATTTATAATGTTTTTGGATATGTGAGAAATGGACATGTTCTTCTGGTAATTAATCCTTCACTTTTTTTTGTGTTGTATGTTTCAGGACCCATGCGCAAGTACTACCATTGGATGGTAACTGAAAGAAAGGCATGTATGCCTTGGCTGTTTCTATAGATCTGTCTATCTTCAATGAATTTGAGTATGAGTTTGAGTCCTCCAATAAATTTTGCGGCCATGTGGGAGCTTTGGCATATAGGGCTCGGACATCCGAGTCGTCAGCAACACATGGTGATAAGTCATCCTGTTCCTTTGTCTAGCAGACAGTCTTTTCTTATCAATAGAGTGTTTGTGCTCTATTTGGTGGGATTTGAGGTTATTTAATTCAATTACTTAACTTGTGGTATTGTAATGGGTCGCACTTTGCTTGTGAAACACGTAGCCCGTGTCATCAAGTATCAGAAAGATCCTCTTAGAGCTCTCGAAATGTTTAACTCAGCTACCAAGGATGATGGGTTTAAGCACACATTGTCCACCTACAAGTGTATGATTGAAAAACTTGGTCTTCATGGGGAGTTCAAGGCAATGGAAAATGTCCTTTCAGAGATGAGAATGAACCTAGACAACGGCTTGCTCGAAGGAGTCTATATTTGTGCAATGAAACATTATGGAAGAAGTGGAAAACTTAAAGAGGCAGTGGATGTGTTTGAGAGAATGGATTTTTTTGACTGTGAGCCCTCTGTTAAATCTTATAATGCGATTATGAACATCTTGGTTGATTATAGATATTATGATCAGGCCCACAAAGTTTATCTGAGAATGCTGGATAAAGGGACCACCCCTGATGTGTATACATATACAATTAGGATAAAATCCTTTTGTAGGACAAATCGGCCACATGCTGCCCTTAGGCTTCTGAATAACATGCCTCAACAAGGATGCATATTGAATGCAGTTGCATATTGCACAGTAACTTGTGGTTTTTATGAAGAAAACTATCGAGTAGAGGCATGTAGTTTGTTTGATGAGATGCTTGGTCAAGGAATGCTTCCTGATATAGCTACATTTAATAAGCTAATACACACTCTTTGTAAAAAAGGCGATGTTCTAGAAAGCAGCAAACTCCTCAGCAAGATTCTGAAAAGGGGCATCTCTCCAAATCTTTTTACATTCAATATATTGATTCAAGGTCTTTGCAAAGAAACCAAGATGGAAGAGGCTGTTTTTTTGCTGGATCTTATGGGTAGAGAGGGGTTGATTCCTGATGTTGTCACATATAATACACTTATCTGTGGACTGTGTAAGAGCTTTAAGGTCGCGGAGGCAGAGAATTATCTGCACAAAATGGTGAATAAAGGGTGTGTTCCTGATGACTTCACCTATAATACGATCATTGATGGATATTGCAAAATGGGTATGATGAAAAATGCATTTAAGCTTCTACATGATTCAATATTCAAGGGGTTTGTTCCTGATCGTGTAACTTATTGCTCTCTAATCAATGGATTATGTCAAGAGGGTGACATAGATAGGGCGATGGAGGTATTTAAGGAGGCTATGGAAAAAGGATTGAAGCCTGACATTTTCATCTACAATTCACTGGTCAAAGGGTTCTCTCAGCAAGGTCTCATATTTCAGGCATTGCAGCTGATGAATGAGATGTCGGAGAATGGTTGTGGCCTGAACATATGGACTTACAATATGATCATAAATGGATTGTGTAAAATGGGTTGTGTTTTTGATGCCTATAATCTCATGAATGATGCTATAACCAGCGGTTATCTTCCTGATGTTTTTACCTTTAATACACTGATCGATGGATACTGTAAGCAGTTCAAGTTGGATAAGGCCCTGGAGATCGTTGCTAGGATGTGGACCCATGGCATTACTCCTGATGCAATCACTTATAACTCTATTTTGAACGGTCTCTGCAAGGTTGGGAAGGCTACTGAAGTCCTTGACACATTCAAAGAAATGGTGGCAAAGGGATGTCTTCCTAATGTTGTCACCTATAACATACTGATAGATAGCCTTTGTAAAGCATGTAAAGTTAAAGAAGCTTCTGACTTGTTAGCGAAGATGGCTGCCGAGGGGTTGACACCGGACATTGTATGTTACGGCACATTGATTCACGGGTTCTGTGAGAATGGTGATATCGAGGGTGCCTACCAATTATTCAGAAGAATGGAGCAAGATGGCTTCTCCCCAGTGGTTGCTACTTATAATATTATGCTCAACGGGTTATCTGAAAAACTTAACACTAGTTTGATGGAAAGGATTTTTAATGAGATGGTTGACAAAGATTGCTCACCAGATGCTTTCACTTATCGCACCTTGATAAATGGCTTCTGCATGGCAGGAAACATTAATAGTTCATATAAATTCCTCATTAATATGATTGATCAGGGATATATTCCATCTATGGAGACGTTTGGAAGGGTACTCAACTGTCTATGTGTGAAGCATAGAATTAATGAAGCTGTTGGTATTGTTCACATTATGGTGAAGATTGGTGTGGTTCCAGAGATTGTGAATACGATATTTAGTGTTGATAAGAAGGAGGTTGCTGCACCCAAAATCCTCGTGGAGGAACTGCTAAAAAAGGGTCATATAACATATTATGCATATGAGTTACTTTATGATGGAATCAGAGATAAGAAGTTGTTGAGAAAAAATAAAAAAGCGTCTCATGAAGTCCTGAGTCATAGCTGGATAGGTGGCTAATGCTCTTAGGAGCTAAGAGGTTTGAATGAGGTGGTGATATTGAGTTGCTATAGGAAATTATAAATACAAAGCTTAGGGAGACCAACTCTCTGTTAAATTCGAGCTTCTGCTCTGGAGATCTTGCCAATTGCTTTTATAGTGACAATATCAGGTCTGTTAGCTAAATATTTCTTATATTAATTTGATGTAAACTTATTTTTGTAATTTAGAACATGATTATGAGGTTTGCTGACTAGTTATGACATCCTATATGTTTCTTTTCTTTTCTTTTCCTTTCTTTTTTCTTTTTTGTCTGCCTCTTTATACACAGAGCATAAGTCATGGCATCCGAGGTTTTATTTACCGTGCTCTTCAGTAACACCAGCACTAATCCCTCCCAAGGTTATTTCCCCTCTCTACTGGTCTAAACCCTTGAAGACTGTGACAGCTCTAGTTGCTGCTGCTTCTGCAGACCAAGGTCCCTCAAATTGCACTATCGAAAGAAAAGTTCAAAGCTAAGTCTGATCTTGAAGCATTCCTGACAAGACTATTGCTCGAAAATCTCTATTTACACCAGTCATCATAATTCTCCCCTCATATTCATTGATGATCCACGACTTTAAGCATCCATGTCTAACCTGTAACTAACTAGTTATCACTAAAGGTGAAAATACCAAAATATTTTACCCTTGCAATTCAATCCAGAATCTTCTTTCTTGGTCTTTTGCATGGCTCATTGTAAACACCTGATATTTATGTAGGTTTGAGATTTGATGCTGCATACGGGCACACTCCAAGATTGCTGTTACTTCTATAGAGACTCCTGTTGAAGGCTCGTGCAAGTTCCAATAAATGTCGCAGGGTTCTGTTATCTTGTAACTTAATACTAAAAAATAATCAACAATAATCAACAAACCGTTTTTAAATAGGCCAATAAACCTTGTCAGGAGTGCACTGCGATCTGAGTCCTTACAGAAACAGTACATTCCTAATCCTTCGGTTATTTTGCGTGCATTGCAGGTATGTAGAGTGACAGTCGTGCAAAGGAAGCAGTTGAGGCTGCAGATGGATCTGTTAGGAGAGTGTACTGTAACAAGCCAATTTTACCAGATGAATGTACACATTGTGAAATGAAATGGAATTAATCGAACGGCATTTTTATATTGTAAGAGGTGGGAAACATTGTTGAATTGATTGGTTAAAATATGTGAATGGTTATTGAAACAATTGTGTCCTCGTAATGTTTGATTAGCTTCTACTGGGTATGTGAAAATCCTATATAACAGCTTGAAATGTACAGGTTATGCACATTGTGGAATGGATTGTTTAATAAAGTTTTTATTGTTACAGGCTGTAAACATTGAGGAATGCAATGGAATGAAAGAAATTAACTATTGGCTTGCTATATGAAGGTTGTAATGGAATATAATGAAATGAATTCAATGGAATGGAATGGAGGCATTGTGAACTATCATGAAATGCTTGGAATGTATGTTGTGCGCATTGTGGAATGGATGTACACATTATATGCAATGGACCTGTTGTATGCCGGTTTATATTGTTACAGGCTGATAGTATGGAGAGTGGATGTGTTGTATGGATTGAAATAAAACGGGTCGAGGTAAAGAAATAAATTTATGCGATATCGCGCAATCCAAGGGCGTTTTAGTGCCTATACACAATAGTTGTACCTGGGAAATATTCAGAAGAGCTGCTAAATCCAAACTGATATTTTCTTTCCCCACACTCTGTTACTCTTTACACGTACCGCTTAAGTTAAAAATTTAACAAAATTACACTATACACAATCCATTTTTCTTTTTTGGTAATTTTTCCCTCCCTCCTATCTCTCTCTCTCCCCCCACTGCCGGTGGGGATGGTGGTGGCTCGGGGTGGGGGTGGGTGTAGTAAGATGTTGGGGAGGAAGAGATGTCCTTTTAGGTAATTTATGCAAAAATATTTGATGTTGTCCTATTTTCTTTGGACACACTTTCTATAATAAGTGAATGTTGGAGTTGGCTAGATATTTGAGTTTCTAAAGGGCTCTAGGTTCTGTGATAATTTGAATTAAAGATGTCAAAGTTATTGATTTTAAGGGATAAGTAATCCTAATTTATAGAAAATAATAATGCATTATCTAATCTTAATTAGGATCACCAAAAGTAAATTATGCATGATAAATAAAGTAATAGTATGCATCTCTCTCTTTCAAATCATTTTCATGACATCTATTGAGAATCTTAACTTCTTTCTGTCCATATTATCATGCATTTGTTTGAGTCTTTGACCCACATAACGAGCCAAAACAAACCCGCAATCTAAGCCCAAGTTCCATCATTCACTGGTTTAGATCGTAAGAGTTTTTAGAAAACTCAAGATATTTGTAGATAAGTTTTAGAAAATGTTGATTTGTATAGAAGCTTTTGAATCAAGTTATACATTAGAGAAATTTAAGATATTCTTTAGTTGTTAGACCTATAACACATGGATAGTTCTTAGCCACTCATTTAGTAAGGCTTGAAGTATAAATGGGGTTTGCTTATCTTACTTGTAACCATCTATAAGAATTGAGCATCCAAGCCCCTTTTCTCCTAATTGCTCTTTTTGTGATTTTCTCTCTAGTGTTATTTTGAGACTTGAGGTTTAAGGTTGAGTGAGTTAGACTTTTAGGTAAGTGCGACATATTTAAATGTTGCATTAGTGCCACATGGGCAAATGTATTTTATTTTCACATGAAAACTAAATATGGAGAATATTTCAAACATTGGTCTATCTCAAGTCATAGTATACTTTGTAATGTATTTTGATAAGCTAGATTATTTCTCTTTAACTAATATATTTTGTTGACCTTGTGTCTGTTGCAGCATCGAATAATGAGCAGCCAATAATGGTTGGTAGTTTTTAGTCAGATCTAAGATCAAAGATATTATATATTATATCAATCCGAATGGATTGTTGACCATTAAACTCTTGGGCCCATATGGAGATGATAGAAATTACAGTTGTTGATGATTTTTTGCAGGAGGAAGATCTTAGGGAGTCCTTGAAATCCCCCTACCCCCATCCCCATGTGGTCTCCAAGTGGGCCCCACCACACACTTGAGCTTAGGGGAGCCTTGCTCTTATGTTTGGCAAAGGCTCCCCTAAGCTCGAGCTTAGGGAGAAAATTTCGTAAGCTCGTGCTTGTGTGGCTCACCTTTGGTCCATCTAAATGGACCAAACACATGACCCCCTTAAATTGCACATGTTCACCAACTTTCGGTAAAATCCGAATTTACTGGACCGTTGGATTGACTATATATCAATCCGAATGGATTGTTGACCATTAAACTCTTGGGCCCATATGGAGATGATAGAAATTACGGTTGGGGATGATTTTTTGTAGGGAGGAAGATCTTAGAGAGTCCTTAAAATCCCCCCACCCCCATCCCCATGTGGGTCCCCAAGTGGGCCCCACTACACACTTGAGCTTACCTTATTCTAAACTTGAGCTTAGGGGAGCCTTGCTCTCTATCTTTTTATTTTCATTAATAGAATACTTGTCTTTTTGTAAACAAAGATATTAAAGATACAAAGAGTTTATTGTTTTTAAATTAGGTTTGGTATAAATTTAGTAAACTTGTAAGAATGTAGTATATTCAAACTCAATCAAATCGTTTATTAGAATCGAAATCAAACCATCATATGTCAAAGAATATTAAGAACAAAAAAAGAGGAAGATAAATATATAACTTATAAAAAAGATGAATTTATGGCCAATGAACAATAAAGACACTCATAGTGCATATGAAACAATAAAGATCCTCATGAGCGATGATATCTTCATCTTCTATTTTAGTTGAGTCGTAATATCGTCACTCCTCGTGCCTTCTTCTTTCCCTTTTCCATCGGCCTCTTTCTCCATCTCCCAGGCCAACCACCACGGTCATTACCTCCTTTATCATCAACAACGACTCCATCCCAGGCATGTTCCACCCTCAATGTGATCCATCCTTTGTGTTTTTTTATCCCAAGCTAAGGGGCTGACACCCCCAAGAGACTTGCATATTCGAAGAAATCACACATACAGAGAGAGTGAACCCGCATATGCAAGGAGAGAAAAACTCACACACAAAAAAAAAAAAAAAGAGAAACTCACACATATATGGAGTACGGGAAGACCAAGTCAATCCTTTAAATAATAGTTGGGATAAGTTAGATATCTATTTGGGAAAGTCAGTCAAAATTAACTATAAAATTGAAATTATTGGCACGGGCATGTCGATAAAAAATATTTGAAGAAAAAACATACAAATAAATTTTAATAAAAGATAATTATTAAAAAGCCATACGTTAAAAAACTTAAAAAAAAACATATAATTAACCTAATATAAGTAAAGGATCACTATAAAACGAACACAATTAAAACAATCATGCCCAAATCAAATTAATTAATAGTTTTGCACAGGGCCGGCCCCGACGTTTTGGGGGCCCAAGGCGACCTTTAAAAAACGGGGCCCTTATATAATTATTTAAAAATAATAATTTAATTAATTATAATTTTCTAACAAAAAAATTGATATTTTTTATTACAAAAAAGTGCTGCATCCAGATAACTTTAGGACTGCCTACATACCGATGGAGGCTATATTTAATCCCAATGATGAAGCACAATGTAGTTCTCTAACTACATTTTACTTTGGCATTTTACTTTGAAAATCAAGTGGAGTTAAGTGAAATAAAAAGTATGAATAAAATATGTAGTAGGATATGATGGTATTTTATTTTTAGTTGTTTGGGATGGAATATTGTTGACTTTTGGTATGGGAAATGGAGTTTTTTTATTTTTTAGTTAATAAATGTGGTTACTTTTTGACTTTTTGTTGGAAAAGTTGGAGGGAGTTTTGATAAAAAAAATGATTTTGATGTGATGTGTTGGTGACTTTACTCCACTTAACTTTACAAGTGGAAACCCCAAACGGGTCCACCCACCCTGGCCAAAAGCCTACAATTCACACATCAACATTCCATTCCGAAAAACAAGGCTAATAAACCTAGAACAAAAAAAAAAAAAAAGTATTACTGAAAACAAGATCTTCTCGCATTTTTAGCTGCAAAGTCACTAATCAAATTTGTATAATCAAGTTATCTGATGCTCACAAGAAATGAGGAAAGGTGAAAAGTTTGGTGGTCTTATCTTTTGGTGGTGGGCCCATGTTTGATTTTTAAAGTCTTATCTTATGGTGGTATGGTGGTGGGCCTTAAGTTTGGCTTTTTAAATAATGGTTATTTTAAATAAGGTGGGCTTTAAATTTGGGCCTTTTAATTTATTTATTGGGCTAAATATTTATACACATGTGTTATTAATTTGGGCCTTTAAATTTACATATTAGACTAAATATTTACACATATATATACAAATACATAAAATAATATGGGGCCCTAAAAATTTAATAATTAGTGGGGCCCAAGGCGGCGGCCTCTCCCGCCTGCCCCTTGGGCCGGCCCTGGTTTTGCAATTGCTCTCATGAGAACATTTCCTTTACTTGAGTGTCGTTGATTCATAAGTCCCGCTTTGATGGGCTTTCAGAATTTTTTGACAAACCCAAGCTAAATTTTTTGACAAACCCCATTTAAACCAACCCATCCGCACATCTGCACGTAACTTTATCGTTGAAAAACTCTTTGAATTGACTCTTAACTTGCCGATCATCTCGTTTTGACACAAGATTAAGTCAAATATAGGCGAGACTCGATGAGTCATCTTATTTTAATAACATGTTTTCATTTTAAACTATTTAATATATATATATAATCTTAAGTAATTAAAACTTATTTATAAGGAGTGAACAATTTAAGAGCGGTGGCTTTAGAATGTAATTTTGAACTTCCTTTTCAAGGAGGAGGAGCATTTTGATGTGGTTCTTTTCTGCATGCAACTGGTCACGATGTTATAAAATCCAGTAAGTTGTAGCATTGGCGTTACAGCGTCGTGTCGTCTACCAATTCTCGACTTCTCTCTTCGTACTTGGTAGCATTGAGGAAAATACTTTCTTGGGTTTGATTTGATCGATCACATGAGCCTCATTTTCACTCTTCGACTTTCTATTCCTCGAAATTGTTCGCTTTCAGTCACTACAGTTCCGAATCCATTGACATTTTTGGGAAAATCAAGCAGCTTTCGGTGAGCAATCCGCTTCTGAAAATCCAAACCCTCGTATTCGTATTTTCATTCTTCGAGTTTGGATCGATTGGAGTCGTAACACATCGTTTCGCGGTTGCCACTCGAATCAGTAGAAAAATCCAGGTTTTGAAGCTTTAGTAACGGTTTATGATCAAGTTATCGGATTTGGATTAGGGTTTTTGAATTTCCATTTCAAGGTCTCTCCTTTCCTCCGTCGGTTATATAATGGAGGTTTGGGGACCTAAGAAACTTCATATAATTTAGAAGTAGTTATGAATATCTCTGTTTTGATGTTTCTCTTATGACAATAAACTTGCAGACTATAACTGTCACTTATACTCTGATGATTGTTGCATGTGATGTTGTATCTTCTGCCACTGTTCAGGACAATGCTTACCACAATAAAAGTTGCCACCCCACACTGGCCAATCTGGCTTTTGAAGCTGTTTTGATTTATTTTTTTTATCAGTACATTTCTAGATTAATTTAGACAGGTGGTTTTCTTGATTTGTTAGTGGAGAATTTGATGGCCTCACTTGCTATCATTTCATTGCATAGGATTTATTTCTCTTCTTTTGTTTTTTTTTTTTTTTTTTTAATTTATTTTCAGATGGGGACTTGTTTTTTGTCTTTATGATTCTAAGTGAACAATAAAATTGCAAGAAATTTGAAAAAACTATGCTTCAAAATAAAGTAAGTTCCATTCTATTGATTGGAAAAAGACAGATGAGAAAGAAACTCTCTGGTTTTTTAAGCGAAAACAGGCAGGTTCTTTCTTGATGTGGAGGAAATGGCTGTAGAGATTCTCCCTCATATGTTTTTCCTTGTTCACAAACAGCAAATTTATGCAGTTCCTCAAACTATGCCGACAACTAAGAAGCCCACAATGGCATGAGTACTGCAGGGTTATGGCATGATATAGCTTGACATAGACTTTGCATCCAAAATTGAGGTGCCGGATATGATTTAATTTTTATCGATTGCCTATTGTGAAGTATCCTGCTAATTTAGGTTGACAAAAGGCATGAAGTTTTTCTCAAAGATTAAAAAAAAAAAAACCACACAGATCATTTCCAATAACAACAACATCATCTACATATACAATCAAAGTAGTTACCAGATCGCCTTTTCGTTTCACAAATAATGTATGATATGCAAGCCACTTACGATAGCTTGACTAAATTTATCAACCCATCGATCAAACCAAGCTCGGGGAGATATTTTACCAAAAAGAAAGAAAAAAAAAGCTTGGGGAGATTGTCTAAGACCGTGCAATGCCTTCTTCTAGCAGCATGTCTTCCCATCTTGACCTTTCGAAATAAATCCAAGTGGAAATTCTGTATATACTTGCTTAAAAATCACCATGGAGGAAAATGCTTTTAACATCTAGTTGATATAATGATGAAGATAAATTTGTAGCAATAGAAAGTATCACCTTTACCGAGTTTATTTGGCTGCATTGAGAGAGTTTGGGTTGTCATATTGCATAAACTTTACTGTGTTATTTTTGAGAGTCAATTGCATTGACTCTACAATCAAAATACAAAAGCGAAGTGTCCTTAGCTGATTGCTATCCAACTTGTAGCACCCCCTCTCAGTTCCAGCTGAAACCATTCAAGTCAAACTGTTTGCGACTTGATGCAGCATCATTTTCATCATAGGCATTTAGATCCAGTTGTCCAGTTAGGTAAGTCAGGCCTAACCCTTCTGATGGCTTCTTATTCTCTTGTTGAATTGCAGAGAGTTCAGTTTCCATGGCATCTCTTCTTTCTCTTATTGTCTTAGAAATGGTGTTGCTGCATTCTTTTTCCCCTCGAACTCCAGTTCTCATAGATAAATCACTGGAGTGCCTTTCAATTGGGAACATTATCCTTTGTAATGAAAACATCTTACTCTCGTTCAGGTCTTCACACCATGCAAATTCAGCCCCTCCAGGCCTTGAATCCTCCCCAGTTTCTTTTGTTCGGAAGGGTGCGTCACTGTTATAATTTATCAACCCTATGTCGACATTATGCATTTCTTGGTCCTTTTGGGACCCCTCACAAGTCAAACAACTGTCCACTGAACAATCAGCAATTTGCTTTGTTTGTGATTGTTGACTACACAAACCTGATATATCTTTTAATTCTGAGAAGGCAGAATTGAGGCATTCATTGGATACTCTGGATACCAACTCAGAGAGCTGCACTTTTGCTGCCTCCAGTCCTGCAGAACCAAGATTCTGTCTTCCGAGAGTCTCTTGAGCTTTCTCAAGCACTGACTGTAAGTATTTCCCCTGGGCCTCTATTCGCAGCTGTAAATGTCGTTGCACCTAATTCATTTGAGAGCAAAATCTTATTCAGAACCCGATTCTCTGTTGCTATAGTTTTGAACTTGCATGAAATTGTAATGAAATGTTGAACAGGTAAGTACAAAAGAAAAGGAATTTTGATATGATAGTACTCAGAGTCAGAAGCCCTTTTCAGCTTTTCCCCTAAAACATGTGGGATTTTTTTTCGGGTTCCACAGGTTTCATCTGTCGCTTATATGTTTGGCGAGTAGCTGATTAGATTGAGGAAATCCACTCCTTTTTATTATTATAGTAATTTGTCTCAGTATACCTTTTTGGAAGGCAACTAATTGGCTGATAGAATAGCTCAAAATGGTGTGTATCACACTGCTTTTTTCAGTGATGGTTAAAAGATCGTTTCTATTATAATTACTACTTACCATTTCAAAAAAGAAAAATAAAGAAGGAATTTTTGGGTTTTTTTAGATAGTATGTAATGCAACTTCTTTTACCTTTCAAAATCAGGGTTCGTGGGGCCTGCATCCAACAAATTAGCTTTGAGCTTCTGTTTTCAAGGCTTCTCTTCCACTGATTGCAATTATGGGAATCCAATAAAGGTGATGTATGAGCTGTTAGTATCTCTAGTAGAGCCGTAACAATCACTTGGTGGCATTATCTGTTGGTTTTTCAACTATATCATTTTCTCTTCTAGTGTTAGAAGCACTATATGAAGAAAGTTTCTACTATTAACTTTTTGTTTGGATTTGGCAACTGGATGTATCATGATATGTTATGCATCACTTCAGTCTTCTGTAATGTAACCTAGGGAGATACTTCCTTTATTCTCTTTCTGGAAACTTTTCTGGTTTCTGTTCACCAGATTCAGGGTTTTACTAGATATTTTTAGAAGAATTCAAGTAATTTTTTTATAAAGACTAGTCCATGAAGATCCCCGCTCAGATTTTCAGTTTTTCTCCAAAAAAGAAAAGAAAAGAAAAGTAATAATTTATGTTATGGGCCTTACCTCAAGCTGTTCATGTAGCTTTCTCTGCACCTCAATTTGCATCTGCAGTGCTTCGCTTATCTGCAAGCTTCTGTAATCCAAAAGTCCATTGTAAGCGAATAATTCTTTAGAGAAATCATTCTACTAGAATCTTCTTTCATGTTCATACTTGCTTATCTGGGACCCATGGTTTGTGTTACTCATCAATGCTCCACTTCCTTCAGACATCCTATCAGCCGATGCCATACAACCTATGATAGAGACCCAACAAAAACACGCTTAGATTCATTTTAGTTCTTAAAAACATCATGCCAAGAGTTTACACTTCCTTACCATTCTTGTTATTTCCTATATTAGCTTGTCCTTGTATATTCTTGCTAAGCCTGTACTTCTGCAAGGAAAAGGTTTAAATATAGTTTCTAAGCTCCAAACTTAAAATCTCTGAATGTGCCCTATAAAAAAATAACAATAGCAGTAGTAGTAGTGGTAACAATAATTAGTATTATAATCACCATCTTTGAATGTGCATTAGTTGATTTTACCTGAAGATGGCTCTTTAGGTGGTATAAGGTCAGTCCTGGAATTCCCATGAGTCTCATGACCGTCTTTGGGGTAGCCTCTGCAACATGGGAGCCTTGAATTAGCAGCTTGTGGTAGGGAAATGTTTTATTCTCAAAGTTTGACAACATTTAGTCCTTTCAAAGCATGGAGTTGAGAGTTTTGAGCCTTATTGAGGTGTGCAGGTCTGTAGATCTAGTTAAGGGACCCTTTGAATGGTGTTCTAGTTCGTTATCTGATAGGTCCCATTGGCATCACCCAACCCACCGTGGTGGGGCCCATTGAATTGATAATGTGGGTCACCCAACCATGGGTTCTTCCAACTCAGTGTGTGGTTTATTCATCTTGGTTGCATTATAATGTACTCACTGTCTGCACCTCCAAGCTGATTGACTGCTTCTATGAATCGCTCGTGGAGCTCTGGTGTCCACTTTAGTCTAGGCTTAGCATCAGTTGAGAGGACCAGCCCAGCATCTCCCACACCATTTGCGTCTTGCAGAAACAGATGGCTCTCTGGAGGAATGGATGTCCTCAAAGAGGGGAAGTGGTTCTTGCCTTGATGTTGATACATTTCCTGTGGTTAAAGAGAAAGCATATGGTCATTTCAGTATCAGTTGAGATGGTCCCAATTCAAGGGTCAACCTACATATCAAATTTGAAGTCAATCTAATACCTCTAACCCCTTCATCCGTAGCCCACAAGTCTAACAACTTTATATCAAACAAGAAAAACTGACCCTCAATCCAACGGCCTAGATCATCAGAATCCATGCAAATTCATGGGATCCGGTGCCTATAAGGGGGTTGTGAATGTGTGGTCAATTTGGATGGGTTATAAGGTGGGTCCCAATTGGCATTCCGAACTGTGTAGACCGTAAGGACCGTTCTTATAGGACCGGTTCCCTATATATATTTAGTTTTTATTTTATTGGAATGATCACTTTAATAAAAATCAAACAAAAGGGATTATCGCGGTCCTACAACTCCACAATAAGCTTTCAGTTTCCTGCCTCCTTTCTATTCTTTATATATAGGACAAAGGTTTAGTGCTCTGGACTAGCGATGCAAATCAGGTAGGTCCAGTAAGGTATTGGCCCAAATTCAATGTAGGTAAACCCAAATCCAAACCCGCTCTGAAAGAAACCTGAATATACCTTACTTGAGTTGTAAATTCCCAAACCGAGATGCAACTTGGGTTGAGTCAGGTTGAGGTGGGTTGGGGTCAACCCAAGTTTGAAAATGTATAAGTTCTGCATATTATAAAACTTTATATACTATGTATTATACTCTATATATACATATGTTTATAGATAAGTCGGGAATTCAGTTACCTGAAGCCCAGACCCGAACTTGACTTAAATTTCATGCAGGTTTGAGAATCCAGACCCAACCTAATTTTAATTTTAGCCAGTTTGGGCCATTCGGGTTTCAGTTTGGCCCGACCCAAGTTGCGCCACTGCTCTAGACCATTGATGTGAAGATCTCCACAGTGGAAGATATCCAAAAAAAACTCTCAGATTAAAAGATCCTAGCTGCTAGATTTTTCTATTAGATTTTTGTTACTATTTAGTTGCAATTGTCCAACATCAGGCCGCTGATGAACATGTTCATCCATCAATTGTGGGCCCATCATGTGAACGCCATGGATCAATGACCCAGGGGTTCTCATGTACACAATATGCATGGCTAAACTGCACATTTTTGTGAACCAGGGACTTAATTCCTCATCCATGGCAAGTGTTGAGATATTACCTGCTTTTTTTTTCGTTTTTCCTTTTGTTGTATTTGTTGCTTCAAGATTCTGGAAGCTAGAGCCAGCTATCTTATCCTCTGCAGATTATTTGGAAGCTACAACTCTGTTACATCAGTTCATCCCCACAGTCCGCCCCTTGCTTCTGATGTCTAACTAGCTCTCATGTATCCATGAGTTCTCAAGCCACCAGTCACTATATATAATGAAAGTTTTGGAGAAAGCATAGAATCTTGGACAGCAGACATGAAGCACTTAGCCCAATGCAATCTTTACAGCAACTGAAAAAGAGATTTTGTCATTCCTGCTTTGGGTATATATTGCCACCCTGTCCCACAACTCTTTTCACAATTCCTAGACAAAACTTCCTTTAGAATTTCACACTACCACTTTCTACAGTGCCATGCACAAAGAACCCACACTGGAAGAACTTACACCCAGCAATATGTACAAGAATATTTGCACAAAAGCATTTGATTTTCTTTTATTTTAGTTTATCATCACTTGCTTTTTCTTCGCATTGGTCCCATGCAAAAAACTAAGGAACCCTGTTCCATACTGGAGTTGAATCTTCTGATCAAATCTGCAATCTTGATTCATTCTAACCTTCAAGCTTGTCTGGATGTATCCAAGTTAGCAATTTATCTGGCAGAAAGAATGGTTGTCCATTCACCTAAGCATTTTGGACAGTGCACAAAATGAATACCAAGATTTAGTGGAATGTTGTTCAGCCCGCCCTTCTTCATCTCAATATTAATGCTGATCACACACCTTTTTATGATTTTTAATTTTCGTTCAGTCCTAAGATTGGTTTTGGGTTTGGACAAATTGATCTTCATAAACAGAGTGGAGAGAACTAAATTTTATGTATAAATGAAGGTTCATGCATTCACTCAAGTTACAGTTGTTTTGTTCTCTGTGGACCAATTCCAGGCAATCAGAGTTACAGGCAATTTGAGTGGATGGCAACCACGCTTCAAGGATCTAAACGGGGCCTTTGGAATTTATAACTGGTAATTCTTCCTTTCTACCAAAATATGCTAAATGATTATAATTTAGTCCGCTTCAGAATTCAGACACGTGTCTGGGTTCCTTTTACTGTTCACCCAAAAACTAGCAATCAAGCATGTCGATTCTGTCACTCTCCATTCCGTATATCTATTCCCATAGAAATCTAAGAGAATGCTTTCATTGCTTGTTCTGTGATGCTTTCAAATTTTTATGCCCATAACTTGTGTGCTATAGGAATTGAACAAATTCCAGTTTAAAGATCCAAGATTTTCCATTAAGCAGAAAAATATTGATACAATGTGAAGGGAAAGGAGGAGTTGGGGTGGGGTTTGTTTGGGTTTAAGATTCCATTTGAATGGATTACATCCAGAGGTGGAATTAGATACATAAGTGTGGAAAGGTGCTCACATGGGAATGTTTGATAGCAACAAATGAAATAGGTATATAATTCTCCTTTGTTCCATTAAACTCACACACACACATATAAAAAATTTCACCTATAGGAGTCCGCATGAAGGATGTTGTGGGATTTTCAGTCCTTATTGTCCACTAAGCAGGACTCACATGATTTAAAGGCGCTCACTGAAAATCCCTCACAGAAGCCGTGCGGTATTCTAATAGGAGAAAATATCCCTACATGTGTATGAATTTGGAGGCTTATGCCATCATCCTAACCCCTTGATCAAAGGCCCATGAGTTTCATCCTTTAAAATCCATGCACACTCAATCTAACGGTGCGGTCCATTCGGATGAATGCCAAAAAATGGAATTGGTGACTATCAAGGGGGTGTGTGATGTCCATTCGGATGGACCATTAGATGGGCCTCACTATGGGGTGTGCACAAAAATGAGGCATGCACTGGATAATATATATCTTCTTGTGCATCTATTGTGCACCACCTTACGATGCGCAGCACCTCATGTGTCCCACCTTATGATCCATCTGAATGGACCACACACACACAACCTGCCTGATAGTAATCGATCCTATGGGTTTGCACCGATCCAAATGGACTGGATCATTAGACAGAGGGTCAAGAGGTTTTTTATTAAATATTGTTTTGGTTTGGCTTTTATTCAGCCATGCATTAGAAAAGGAAGTGGTCCAGGCCATTGTCACAAATATTGTTCTTGGGAATTTATTATTTCGGAAAAATGTCAGGATACTTTTAGATTTTTCTTGGGATCTTGTAGCAAAATTGTTGCAATTTTTTTTAAAAAAAAAGTAAAATCATAAAAAATGATAATAATTGTAAATGTCTTAAATAATTTTATAAGAGTAGAGAAAAAAGAAAGAAGAATAAAAAATCACATTTTGTGTATAAATAATACTACTACACTCATAATACATTTATGTATTGTATGTGTGAAATATTTATATTGAAATGCTAGCAATTACTAATGATCATTAAGTCTTTTTGAGCTGTAGACATAACCATTAACTTCACCAATAGTGGATCATTCTTTTAAAATTGTAACAGATAACTCGAAATGATAAAAATAGCAATTACTGATAATTGTATGAAAGGATAAAGATTAAGTTCCTAACTGAATACTGATAGCAATAACACAAAAGTGTAAGAAACTCAATGAGGCTCATAGAAATATGTTCATTTACCTACGAAGTAGGAAAACAAACCACTGTAGGGAAACTAAACATCCTTTCTGGTCTCTGTGTAGTTTATTTATGCTTGTTTTAAATTAGTCAACTGATATAATCATTACTTCAAATTAGTTAAATGTACCTGTGTTTTGAAAATGTGATATTATTGGGAAAATAGAATTTCGAAATAATATTGCGATATTTTCCTTGTATTACCAATATTTGTGACAATGGTCCAGCCATCAAGGTCACTTGCCACTGGGCCTAGAATTATTGAACCAGAGGTCTCCAAACTTGTTTATCCAAAAGGATTCCATTTCTGAAGAAAATATTGCACTTGCTTCTATACTAGCATTGCTTGAATGATTAGATCATCAACTGCTTGCCAACTAACATTACTTCTTTAGTTCTGGCTTTTAGATTTGATTTTAATTGTCTTTGTGCTTCTTTTCAGGGATAACTTCAGCAAGAGACTCCTCAAAGAAAGCTTGTCATAGGGAGGAAGAAGATCAATATATGGACCTCATACATGTACAAATGTACATACATTCTTTGGGCGATGTGTTTTATTTTGTATGCAGGTAAAAATACATTTGATTTATAGTACTTTTGTTTGTTCACATGTATATATATACATTTGGCATTTTCCTATGTTTTACCTAGTAAGGCAGAATTGTTTAGGGGAGTGCAGGGTGAATCGTTATATATCTATATCTATCTATGTATCTAGAATATATATATATATATATATATAGAGAGAGAGAGAGAGAGAGAGAGAGAGAGAGAGAGAAGTTATCCAGTGCACAACGGTGTGCATTTTAGCATTTTAGCTTAAATACGCACCTCAATGTGGGGCCCACTTGGGACCCCATTCAGGGATGGGACCCATGGGGATCTCTTTATCTGATTCGGGCCTACATGTATATAAAATATGGGCCCCATCAGAATGATTTGTACCATTGGATTGATGGGTCAATTTTTAAAGGGATGAAACCTGTTGGCTGTTGATGTAGGGGTTAGGATGATTAGTTGGGGCTTTTAAATTGGGTTTGAACACTTTGATATACATTGTTGCATCATTCTCAAGTCGTTGTCAACAATTGCTTTGCCCTTACCCCTTCATCCTCTGCCTTTCACCCTTCTCCAACCCCTTTGCCTTCCTATGTAAACCATAGGAAAATGGGACATGTGTACTACATTTCTCCTTGGTTATGGGTGGGTCCCACAAAAAGGTGAATGTGTGCACCGGTCTTATGTGATCATTCATCTTTATGTAGAGGTGGGTCCCAACTCCCAACTGCCTATGTATAATTGCCATGTATACATGTATGCCTATGTGGAGTCTTTTCATTCCCTTGCAAGTACATGCACATTTGATGTTGTTGTGTGTCTATCATCTAGATGTGTAGTATGTTTATGTAATTACTGTAAAGCATGTTTATGGAGTTAAGTAGCATATTCTTCCCAATCAGCTAGATGAGTAGTGTGTTTGTTTCATTACTGTAGCACGTTTATGTTGTTAAGTAGCATATTCTAGCTACTTTTGGAAGAGCGACGCTAATTGACCATCATCTTAATCGAACCTCATTTAGAATATCGGCGTTGTGAGGTGCAAATTAGCAAGAAGTTGCATAGTTTTGATGCTATATTTGTTTTCTTTTCATTAACAAAGCTAGGAGTGGCAGAACAATGTGGACATGTTGCATTGATCAAAATTCCTTTTCTGGAGTGACGGTGATATATGTGGCTTCTGCAACTTTGTTAACTTGCAGTTTTATTCCTTACAAGAAGGTAAGATAGAATTTTCAAAAGAAAAAAAAGAAGGTAAGATAGATAGCTTTTACACTGATTCCACAACAGAAAGGTGTGCATTTAAATAAGAAAAAAAAAATCCCCAGGTTGCCCTCATCCCATAAAATAAACATGTGTAGTCTGAGATATGATATGAGGCTTATGTTCTAACTAACTAGCTGATTAAAAAATAAAAATCATATACACATGGATCTCCCAAATAGCCTCAAATTTGAACTGTATACAATTTTCTCTTTTAGATGTGGAAAAACAGGTTGAGAAAGTTTTGTCCACATCCAAACCACCCCTCAAAGTGGAGAAGCCAACCTTGCATGTTCTTCTTGTTTAACACTCATTAGAGAAAACTAGATGGGTGAAGTGTATCTAGTTGGAAGTGGAGAAATTTGTGTTTTCCCTACCCCTTAAGTTGGGTTCTTGCTTTCCCAGCAAGTGGTGCTAATTTTTGTTTCCTACTATTAATGCAACCAAACAGGGCCAAAGAGAATTCCTAAGAACAAATGTTTTCCCTAGCCCACAGGTCCAAAGAGTCTTTATATTAGGCATGTCTCCTGTAAAAGTCATATGGGGGAATCCTCATAAAATGGAGTGGTATTCTACCCACAACTCAATTGAAAGCTATCTTCATAACCCTGCTTTAAATCCAATGGGCCCCACCATTTCCATCCAATTGCGCTCACTGATCAATGGTAATTATCAGGTTGATTCTCTACTTTTTGAAGAGGATTCTTTACAAAGCCGCATGGTTGGAGGTGGACTGCCAACAAGTTTATTGAGGATTTTTTTTTTTTGTTACAGGTATTACAACTTAGCTTTTGGGTTCTCTTGTTTTCTGTGCTTTGGATAATTGTCCCTGTTGGTATTTTTATGTTGGCTAATTCATGGGTTGGACAAAACTCTGGGTCCATTGAGTTGTATTTTCTAATTTATTTTAGAATGGACTGTGGTTGTGCCGCCGGAAGAGCTGAAGCCAAGAAAAGAAGAAAAAAGAGAAGTCTGGTCGAAACCACCGAGGACCGATCGATCGGAGCCTCTGTGCGATCGATCGGCGGGATGACATGTGCCAGTTATTTTTGGTGGTCCGATCGATCAGAGCCACTGTCCGATCGATAGGATGGTGCAGGAAAAACGGGAAAGAGTCCAGATCTGCTACGAATTTGTTTCCTTTTGAAACTTTGTTTCCCACTTTATATTAAAAGTTAGTGAATCCATATTCAGCATGGATCCCAATTAAACTCAACCAGCTTGCAAGTACATTTTTAAACTGTAACAGCATACTTCTACTTGCTTCATGTGCATGTTGATGTGTTTCTCTGATATTCCAAGACGCCTTCCACCATTAGTTTTGCTCAAGCGTTTATCATATGCCATTCCTGGTGTTCACATTCCATCTTTCCTTTATCTTATTCCTTTTCAAGAACTGATTGAATTTTCATAGCAAAGAGTTCCATTAGGAGTACCGAATTCCATCAGGAGTACCGGACTCTGTTTTATTGTACTTCATTTCCCCCCACTAGAGTCTGATTCTCTCATCATTTTTATAGACTTAAGACTATCTTAAAAGGACATTTCCTAGGATTATTTTTGGTCCAATTGGATCAGTGAAGCAAATCATGGCTGCACACATGGGTGATGATGATTGGTCATCCAATTTTGACCGCTCGTGGTGGATAAAAGGAAGGAGATGATTCGGGAGTATAGTTCCTTATAAGAAAGAAAGGTGGATTCCATGGGAATATATTCCATGGAATTTGAACGAAAAGATCCCCACATGCAAAGTTTTAGAGCCTTACCTTGAGACTGTAGCTATGGGTCCAACGGTATTCTAGTCAAAAGAATCAACTTTCTTTTCCTAGAACAGCATAAAAGTAGTGTTCAAGCCTTCAGCACTAACTTTGTTGGATTCCCTGCTCTTTGAAGCCAGTTTTTTGAAGTCTGGCTAAAGAATACTTGTGTTTTTGGGTAGTTCTGATCAGTTGTTCTCCAGCACCATCAGATAGGGATGTGCTTGAGCTTGACCCAAATTAGAGTTTAAATACCAGCTTATATGATTCATTTTATATTCGATGGTTTCACAAGAAGCTAATATTTTTAGATTTAAGGGGATGCTTATGTAAAGCTGCGGAAGAGGAAAGACGCGTTCCTTTTCTAAGGCAATATGTTTATGAGGGGGGTAGGTCGGAACTCAAAATCTTCTTTAAAGCAGAAGAAGGCACTATTTTTAGTTGTTTTCTGCGGTAAACTCAGTTGCACTGAACGTTGTTTATCTTAATGGAGCTGAAACAGTATTTCCGCTTCCACGGAAATGCATGTGCACAAACGTACCCCTATTTATTTGAATGGAATTGAATGCATAGTAATTGATGGTCAACCAGACTCCAATAAAGGATTATTAAAAAGGTAAGGGGTCAAAGGATATAAGATGCAGATGTGTAGATGGGACCAAGACTTTGCTAGAATTTCAATTAATGGGTAATGGCTGGATATTCATTTTTCATTAAATAGGATATAGTTTGATGGAGTGTATATTTAACTTTACCTTCAATTTTAACCACTTTTAGAAATATAAATCTTAGAGTACCAGAGGACTCAATGACTTGAAACAGATAGACCGTAACTGGTTTCAATTCACCTTCTCCTTCATTAACCATCAGATAACCTTCTGCACATACGTGCCAATTTTGCTGCCCCACTTTTATGCCATTTGCATAGAAGGAACCTTCTTTTCTTTTCTTTTTTTTTAACAAAGCTAAAAAGCTGCCTTTAACCATCAACTTCTTGGGTATGGGACCAAAAGCAGCCTCTTCCCAAGATTAAAAAAAAGGTGTTTGTACTTACTACCAATCTCCTCATATGGCTACACCCAAACCTGTTTTATCTCATCAAAATGAGTCCATGAAAGTGCCAACACTGAGTACTTCAACTCATATACCCCTGGGCTGTTTGACCAGTTGTCTACCTCATTTATATATTCTCTTCTCAACTGTCTAAGTTGGGCAAATATTCTCCTTTTCAACAAGTCCTTGGAATCTTGAGATATACATCCCACCCCCACTTGACTATTGATTTAATTGATGGTCTTGTCATGCCCACATCTGCATCTGGTTCTAGTCCAACTCAAATCACTGACGTGTATGAGTGATAACTAGCATCAAACTTCGAAGGAGTTGGGACTCATGAGCCAATTAGTAAAGATTTTCTGATATCTCAGATGCCAATCTTTTTTGTGCCTTCTGTAGGAAATTCTCTTCGAATGATTACTTGGCTGCTTGGCTTATGAAAGGGCCTCTTTGATTCGAGTCCTTTTTGCAGCCAGGACAGGGATTAATTTGATTGAACTCCTGAAAGGTAGGGGGGAATAGTGGGAGCCTGACCTGAACCTAGGCTACATTGGGCTGCATTTGGGGTTTGTTTTCACCATGAGCAGGAACTCATAGTTCAATTGGCTTGACATAGGCAATATATTCTTGAAGATTGGCTCAGCATATTTTACATAGGATTTTACATGGTTTACAAATGGGCTTGGCTGGGCCGATCTTTTAGCCCTATGGGCTGGATGCGAGCCTGAATATTAGGAAGTATAACTCAATGAGCCGGGCTTGGGCAAGCTTTGCCTTTGCCAGGCGCGATCCAGCTGATGAACATCCTTGTGCATGAGAAAAACTTCTTGGACAGACCTGCCTTTAGCTGTAAATGAGGTATGGGTGCACCTTGGTTGTATTGAACCCAATCTCGACTGATCACAGCCCAACTTTTTTCCGTTCCTCAACCATCAATTTCAGGTATGAATGATCTGTATAGGTGTCCTCATGTGCAGGGTTGGGCCTGATGGATCTGCTACAATTCCATCCCATTTATTTATCAGGCCTAAAACTCAGGCCCATGTCGATCGAGCCCATTTTTAAAATGCATTATCACATTGTGTCAAATATGTTGGACCAGGCTGTACTCTTCAGCATATCTGAGTCCAGCACCAGCCCATCTAACAATCAAGTAAGAAGTTAAGGCTCGGGTGCAGCCCAAATCCAGCAAAATGCAAGCCAGGGATGGTTGGGCTTCTGCTGGATCAAACTGAGCATAAGGTTTGGGTCGTGTCCGAATGTATTTTACGCATTATGTTTCAAATTAAAAACCATTTTTTTATATTCTTAATGTGACTTCAACAAAAGAAACCTCCAAGGGGTGGAGTGGATCAAAGTTAAAGGTCAAATAAAATATTAAAAAAAGAGAAGAGGTTGAAAGTAAAAGTAGGGTTGTTCATGGGCTGGGCTGAGTAATGTCCAGGCCCAACCCGACTTCTAAACTATAAAGTCGAGTGAGAAGTGGCTGGCCCAAGCCTAACCTGAGTTTGCTTTATAGAAGGAAAAAAAAAATGGATTTCTTGCAGTGTCCCAAGTTATAGCTCAAGTGGTATGATCATACGACTCTCTCTCTGAGAAGTCTTGGGCTTGAGGTCCTCGGCCCCTTTACCCCTCCTTAGTATTGTTGATCTCATTCGGGCTGGGCTGGGATTTGGGCACTCTTTCCACCGAGTCCAAGCACAATCCATCTATTAAACAGGCCTGAACAAAAAAAATCTGAGCCTGGTCCATCTACTATAGCCTAAGCCCCAAGCCCAGCCCAAAGTGGGTTGGGCCTGGGTCAGACTCGAGCTGGCAAAGTCCATGAGCACCCCTAAGTGAAAAAAAAACTTTTAAAAGGCGCTAAATGATAAAAATAAAGTTACTCAGAAGGACACTAAATGTTTTTTTTTCTTTTGATTTGAATCTTAATTTTATTCTACTCCACCCCTCGTGTAAATAAATATACCCTAAGATTAAAATAATGTGCACATTCCATTGTGCCACGGGCTTTTGTTCTAGAACCAAGAACACAACGATACTATTAGTCTCGTCACTTTTACATTATATTTTGTTATGTCATTCTCATCTAACATGCACTCAAAAGCAATTAAAAATAGATTCAATCTTTCATCTTTAAAAATATTTTTTTTTGATAAAAAAATATATTGAAATATTTCGTAGGGAACAAAAAAATGGCCGCCATTGTAAATTCAGGGTATAAAAGAAGCATTGCACATACAATGTCCTGCAAACCATTTTTTATTTTTTTTACTACGGCCAAGGGGCTGGGACTCAAGAGAAAGCCCGCATACACACGGAAAAGAAGCCCACTCAAGTGGGAAGGAGGCCCGCACAATCGGAAAAGGAGCCCGCACAAGCGGAAAGAGGTGACGTATCCTGGGTCTTCTGCGAACCGTGTTTTAAGATCATGATCTAAACATTGTAAACCATGCAGTGTTTTGGATAGCCCTCCTAATTGAACCTAAGAAAAAAGAATAAGTCTTAGCCTTTCAGTGGATAAGTTAGGTGTCTCCCTCTCCACAAAAACAACGAGAGATCAACCTTTGGCTGTGTAGGTTAGGGATTTGAGTAGTGTGTATGCGAGTGTTTCAACATTTATCAAGAAATGAAAAATGCAAAAAAAAAAAAAAAAACATATCCACAGCGTTACCCAGTGCAATGGTTTCACACTTCCCTTAGTTGGCAATGCTCAATCCAAATTAGACATATTTTTTTTACTGTATTAAAATTTTCAATTTTAACCCCCAACTTTTTAGTTAAAAGGTCAACCTAAGCCCTTAATTAACACGTTGGATTGAGGTTGTGTTGGCATTTGGCAAGTCATAGTGCTCAAGCCACTTTAATCTATTTAATGCAGCAATCACACAAATTTAAGACTTCATTGTGTTAGATGAGGAAATGAGAAGGCAAGAATCTTTTTGCTGTGTGGTTTGAACTTTGAATTAGAATCACGGTAGAGAATGAAAAAAGTACAGAAAAATAAATAAGTAAAAAACATCTTAATGATCTGGCACTTATTTTTCAGAAGAGGAATAAGAAGAAAAAAAAAAAAAGGATTCTATCCTCTATGAAAAGAGCTAATGTGACATACAGAGATTGATGTAGCACAGGGTGCTTTGATACAATTGTATTATTACCCAAGGCCCAACGTATTATTACAGGACAGGTGATGTCCAACTCTAGGATCCATTTATGGATTCAAATCTCTTCAATCCCTGCCTGTGTAATTATAATGTAAGGCTTAATTGAAGCTATACGGTTATTCATTAAATCTCTAATCCTATTCAGGATAATTTTCTCCTGCGCATTGTGCACTGCCCATTGGTGCCATTTATAACCCCGTGAAATTCGGGGGTTCTTTAGTGGGGCCATGAAATTGCATAATGTATTGAATATTTTAGATTTTTTTTTCCCAAATTAGCACCCTCTAGATTTTTTTTTCCATACCCCAACCCCCAAACCTATGGGAGAATAGTAAGAATTCATTTTAGTTTTACAAAAAGCCATGTATTGTATTCTAAAAATAACCACCTCTCATTATTATAACTTTTTCTTTATAGTGTTGCAGATGACCTACATATGGACAGCGACAAAGAAACTTTGGGAAGAAGAGATAGTAGGACCATTATAATGCTTTACGCCAATTGCAAGGAATTGCAAAATGAACAAGAAACAAAGAGACAGTGGTTTGCCCACTCACAACTTGGATCAAAATGTGTTTTAGTTTGAGCATTTTTTTTATTATTAAGTATAATGGCATGTGTTTAATTTTTTTTTTCTCCTTTAAGATTTCAACCACTCACATGGCAGCACTTTTAAGAAATTGTTTATCTAGAACTCAATCATTATATCTATATCTTTTAGAGAAAAATGTAAGTTAAAAAGAGTGGAAGTTATTGTATGCTATGATTTTTATATTGCTAAAAATATATATTTTTTAATTTATAAAGTGGGATGCCACAAAACACCTCTTTATCCAACATTTTTCTTCTTCTTTTTATTTACCAAAGAATGCTTACTATTAGTGGGGCCCACTTATATGGTTGTGGCCAAGAGGGGCATGACAATGGAAAGGCTTGAATGAGGATTAGGAGAATATTTAATGTCACTTAGTTTTAGGTCCTCGAATTTTAATGGATTTGTGTAAACTTCATGTGAGACAATTCAATGGTCGGAAATAGTATGAAATTGTATTAATTCCAATCCAGGGTTTTGGTGTGAGTGTGGATGGATTGAATTGAACAAATGTGGGACCCTATTATAAAAACCTAAAAAGGAGCCTTCAAAGTTATAAGCAGGGTTAAGTTTCCCATCCAATCATCAAAAAATCACATGCCCCTTTTGTGGGCTCTTATCCCAAGTTTTATAGAAGTAATTCTACTACTTTTCATAAAAGGAAGATGTGAGATAGTAAAAAAAATAATAATAATAAAGTAAAAAAAAAAAATGAAGTTAAAGCGTGGAACTATGGAGGTTGTTTTTTTCAGGGTTAATAATCAATCAAGGACGGCTTTAGTAAAAATATAAAATACAAGACTTTTTCGAGGTTACATGAAAATATAGGTGCCTTATTGAGAGAATTATAAAGAGAGAGACTTGAAAAGAGGAAAATAAAAAAGAAGATAAATAGAAAGGAAAGCTTAGAAAGAATGAAATCCTACCCACGTCCAAATTGGTGGAGTGACAACCTAGTTCTTGTGGTTCAAACCGCCCTAGAATTGCTCGTGTGAATTTTTGTGGGTTTAGTGGGCACCACCTTAGGGATCAGTCTCGTTGGGTCAAAGACCTTAGGGATACTGACATCTTAAAAAAAAAGGAAAAAAAAATCTTGTAAAAGGAGAAAACGAAAAGAGAAAAAATGAAAGATCTTTTTAAATAATCCTAAATTCGTCTCTACCCAACTTCATATCTGAAAATAAATCACAACTTCCTCATACAAAGTCAAAACCTTAAAAACTTAGGCTTTTGTTGGATCGTTAACTTGACAATCCATCCGACAGATCTAATTTCATGCTATTTGGACATCATCTAGTACACTAAACGTGCTCATAGATTAGAAGCACTAGAAATAAAGCCTGAATAAGCCTTGCATAGGCCTGGTGGACTGAGTTCAGTGCTTGGGTTTGGGCCTTAACTTTAGCTTTGACTTGATCCACGTCAAAAATCCTCTTTCCAAGGGAAATTTTCAAACAAAACCCTATTGGCTTCAAGTTAATTTCCAAATCAATTAAAATTAGCATTTTTTTGGTAAAACAATTAATAATAGACATTGAGGTCCATGTTTTTATATTTCCATATGAGGCTTTCTATTGGCACAGCATTTTTATCTCTCCACACCGCACGCCATTCCTCCTCTTTATTTTCTCTCCCCCTTCCTCTCCTTCCCACCCCTTCCCCAAGGAAAATAGAGGTGGGAGGGGGAGCGGTGTGAAGAGATAAAAGTGCAGTGCCAATAGAAGCTCTCTTCCCATACTCGACACCCTTACAATGATAACTTCCAATGTGCCTTCCTTATAATCCACCTGAAACATTCACAATGCATAGAACCTTCCTTTTACAGTCATTGGACCCTGTGGTTTGCCTCCATTAAATGAATTGGACCGTTCGATAAAATGTTAATCATTTATCTTAATATAAAAAATAATTAAATTTATGGACCATGGATCAAGGTATGGATCAAGGTACACGCCCACCTCATAATCCATCGTGGACCCAAGGTTTGCACCCACTAAAGATGAAAAATTTTTCTCTACGAGCCGATGGGACCCACTTGGGTCAAACCTCAACTAGGGATGGAGTCGGTTTTGTTGCAAGGTTTTTGTGAAGGGGAAACTTCGGGTGAGAAAAGAGAGAATGCGGTGTTTCCTCCTCTCCTTCTCCTTGTGGGTTTATAGAGGGTTTTCATGCATTAAAGACTCTGGAAAGAGAGAGTCGAAAGAGACAAGTTTCTGAATTTTGATGCAGGAATGGAGGATCCAAAACCTCCTTCCCTATGCCCTCACTGCGCAGGCCCTCTTTCCAAGGAAATGGTTGGTATCTCTCAATATTCCCCGTCTCCCCCTTTTCAGTTTTTGATTTCTCCAACTGATTTTTGCCTCGCTGTTTTGCATTACCCTTTTCGTTTGTCTCAATTATGTTTTCTCTCTTTTCTTGTAACTGATTGCAGGAAACGAGCAGCTGGACTGTAAAACCGTTTATCAGAGACAGCTTCTCAATGGTATTTCTTTTTTTTTTTTTTCTTCTTCCTATCCTCCTTTTGGGGTTAAATTATGCTCTTCTTTGGATATATTGAATTGATTCTGAAATGGGTTTTGGAAATCAGAGTCGCTTGTGTTGTTTTTGTGCTAAAGCTGGTGTCTTTCTCCTTAATTTCATTGGGTTTTTTTAGATTAAATCTGTTTGGCAACATAAGAGAGAGAGGGGGGAAAATTGGTTCTTGAAACCTCTTGATTTCTTTTGAGGAGATGAACTGTTGTGGGGTGTGTCAATTTCCCTCTGCAACATAGGGACTGTTTTTTTGGGGAGGAGACATGCAACGAGACAGACAATTTTCCTATATTATGGCTTGTTTCTTCACAAACTAAGAAATCGTGTGATTAAGAAAGTCTTACTCTCCCATTTTAACAAATAGAGTCTAAGTGAATATTTAAGGTTAAATTTATTGCTTAATTGGGTTTTGAAGAGATCAATGAGAAAGAATACGGTTTCTGTTGCCATTGTGCCATTGTTGTTTTGCATGGATTTGAGTTGGATTTTCATAATTAGAATCCCACACCTTGACATTGCGACAATTTGCGTTTTGCACTTTAGGTTGAACTGGATTTTGGAAATTTAAAATGAGATGTCCATAGTACTGTATCTTAGCTTGATTTATTTATATGTTTATTGATTTGGATTTTCAATATTAAGAAAGAACCCTTTTTTGTATTTTGAGTAATGGTTTTCTGATTAATGCATTCATGTATTCCGTTGTTGCACTGGATTTATTTCTTTTTTCCTGCTTGAGGGTTGATAACAAAGAAAGTCTGAACTCTGAGGTTTCTCTTGTCAGTTTTATGTTGATTTGGAGTTGGTTATTAAAGAAAGAATATATTTTTTGTTGTTGCACTTATTCTCTTAGGTTGGTCTCAATTGTATTTTAAGGTGTCAGGATAATACAATGTCTAACATTATTATTATCATTTTAATTCATCTGTGTTATTAATCAGATTGGTTCTGCTGTTGGTGGGATATCAAGTGCATTTTATGGATTTAACCATGGTATGTCAATGCCGTTTAATTTCAATTCCTTCTACATTATATTTAATTGCATTTCCTTCTACACTATTCAATTTCATTGAGAAATGTTGACATGGCACTTATAAGTTGAATATTTTTCATGAGCCTGTCGAAAGCCCAGATAGAGGAAGGCTTGCATCAAATTGGTAGTCAGCTTTGAAATTTTTGGCACAGTTTGATATGTGTTCTACTTATTTATGGTATTTTTCTAGGGTTAACTAGTAGATCTCTCTAAGCTAATTGTAGATTGATGGGATAAGGCTCAGATTATGATAATGTTAAGTTAAATTTTCTACATTAGTGGAAGTCTGACCCAGGGCTGGTAAAACCTGGCCCGACCCTGACCCGACCCGCATTTGACCCGTCAAACTCGCTGTCGCATATGATACGGGTCGGTCATGGGTTTGGAAAAAGTAACCCCAAAAAAAGGGGTCTGGTTAGAGCTGACCCACCTGACCCGCATGACCCATATTTCTAATACATAAATGTTTTAGAAATACTGTATACAAATCTTTAGATTTTTTTTTAGCTATTCCAAATCGATTTGGATCGAATGATAAAGCTTTCTAATATGTGGATCTCATTCTGCAAATTTCTAAGTTGAAGGGAGAAGAAGGAAGGAGGAGCTTTCTTTGCACACCACACGAGATTCAATTCACTCATGTCAAGCACTTTCTGCAAGAACAACAGCAAAAAGAGATGCTGTCCCTTCCAGTAGTCCATTTGAGTCCGAATTCTCTTGACTTAGACAAATGGTGAGTTAAAGTAGTGGAGCCCAAATATTGAAATCAGAACGTTCAGAATAAACTTCATTCAGGCACATATAGAAATCCCAAAATTTGTCTCCATCGGAGTTGGTCCCACCATTGGATTGATGGTTTGATAAACAAACATGATAATGATCATTCATAATCAGACAGTTAATCTGATGGTAGGACTAAATCCAATTGAGGCGAAATTTGGAGACACCCTATATAACTTAAGGGAGTTTATTTTCAATGGTTTGGATTTCACTAGGTGGGCTCCACTTTGGGTTGCACTCCTTTTAGCTCACGATTTATTAAGTCAAAGCCTCAGAATTTACACGGCTTCCTTTTACCTTGGCAGGAGCGCACTCATTCTCTTTGGGCGGGATTTGTCCTGCCTATTCTTTGGTAACCCCAACACATGTACGAGTCAGGATGGGTTAAATTGGGTTGACCCACAACGTGTGCGGGTTAGAAAATCCTGACCCATTTTTAAAACGGGTCAGACACGGGTTGGACCCACATGCTAACCCGGCCCGTTTTGACTTGACCTAACCTGTTTGCCACCTCTAGTCTGACCCTCCATGTAAATATGCTCAAGCTGGAAATCCAGGAAATTAACTTCTCCTTTAGCATTCATTTCTGAAGGGTGGATAGATCAACAAACTCCCTTGCAGACTCATGAAAACTTGGTGTAATGGGGCAAATTCTCTTTTCCCAACTCTTTGATAGCCTTGTATTTGTTTGCGTTTTGCTGTTTTTATATCTTCTATTTCAGCATTCATAGCCTCAATGGATGGCTTTCCTGCTGTTGTTCTGTGCTTTTTCTCTTTTTCCCCAATAAAACCCATCTCTCTCCCCCCAAAAAAAAAAGAAAGGCATGCAAACATTTCAAATGATCTAGATGTTTATCTGTGGATACCTCTATTTAATATGGTAACATGATTTGATTTTCAGTTTAACTATTCTTTTCATTTGTTATGCTTATATTCCTCTCTCTCTCTCTCTCTCTCTCTCTCTCTCTCTCTCTCTCTCTCTCTCTCTCTCTCTCTCTCTCTCTCTCTCTCTCTCACACACACACACACACACACACACACACACACGCACACACACACACACAGTTTCCCTATTTTTGACTTCTGTGGTTCTTCATTTGCAGCAATGCCTGTTGTTCAGAGGCGGATAAAAGGGCCCATGTGGTTACACTTTCTCATTGGTGTGAGTGATTTATAACTAAAATATTTTGGTTGTACTTTATTTTTGGTCCTACCAACTAATGGCATGAAGTAATATCTCGTTTAGTTTTCATGTTGCTTTTATCAAACATGATTTTATTCTCCTTGAAAGGGTTTAGTGCGTAAAAATGATCCTATATAGAACTCAAACAACATTAATTATTTACCTGTGTCCCAATTGTGGTCATCTCTTGCATCATAGAGAATTATACAAGTGCCCATGTAACATTGCACGT
Source organism: Litsea cubeba (assembly GCA_012931725.1). Taxonomy (NCBI): domain Eukaryota; kingdom Viridiplantae; phylum Streptophyta; class Magnoliopsida; order Laurales; family Lauraceae; genus Litsea; species Litsea cubeba. The sequence goes on from CM022947.1 coordinate 87,882,061, forward strand.
GGTGGATGAATCTGAACTCAAGCATGGCGTTACTAAGTAGTAAGTACACAACTGAAATCAACGATAAATCCTGTCTCTTATATGCATAGCATCTTATTACTTGATTCATAAGAAACTAGCTACCATGGAAACATTCATTTTCATGGGGAGAAAAGGGTTTCAATTTAAAATTATCTCTGATGATATCTTGTACAAAATAAGCATGACCGGACTTGTGGTAACAGAACTGGAAAAGATTTCACATTTCCAGAAAATATAGATCCACATTTGCACAACCTCACTAAGCTACTCATCTCTTTTCTAAACTATTTTGTTGAGGAGATATAGATCCACATTTGCCCAACCTCACTAAGCTCCTCATCTCTTTAACCAACCAGCATGTCATCTAATTATAAATTACTTTGTTGAGAAGATAATGAAGCTGGGAGGAAGAAGTTTAACATCTCTAAACTGGTCATACCTAACCTTTGCCCAGCAAAATGGGTCATCTGAATGCAATGCAAAGCCAGTTCTCTTTAGCTCATAGGGTAGGTCTTAAACAAGAGTCCTAAATAGTTGCAACCAAACTGCTGTGAAATATCTTTGCCCAGCTGCACAAACTGTGTTTGCATCTTTCCATGGTGGAGATGTGGTTCAAGCTTGTTTTTGTTAACCTGAGAGCTTGTGTGTTCACATCAGATCCTATCTTGGAATCTATGGAGTACGGGCACAAGGAGTTGGAGGTATTATGACATTTGATTGAGCAGGGAATATGGAATTCCCAAATGATTTAAGGAAGCTTATTAGGACCGTTTGTAGCTATCCTCCTGTCTTCAAAGGTGGCTTGATGCAGGCCAGATTCATGATCGGCCAGCCCACTGGGCCCAAGCCAATAAAAAGAAGATCTTCAAATCGTGTAGGAGTCTCTATTTTAGTAGTAGCTGAATTTTAGGGATAAACTTGAAAATATTTAGAAAGTTTCATGGCAAAGAAGCTTGTTTGCTTTAGACTTTTATTTTAAGTAGAATTGTTTCTAAATTAGGATTAGGACTCTAGACTCTATATGAAGGATTGTAATCTCTTTCATTCAACAAGTTGATTGATAATAAAATTTCTCACTGAGAATTTCTCTTGGTGATTTGTCTGTGGTGTGAGGCCAAGACAATTTGATCCTTTGGATCCCTATCCCTAAGCCTTTGGCTTGGAAAGTAGCCCGTTGGTCATTCTTCCTTTTCCTGTGCTACGTTAGTGCTGGTTGTCTAAACTTCCATGGGCATGAGGATTCCATATTCCATGCATCCAAGCTTAAAAGTGATGGGATGGGCAGGGATTTTTAACTCTACATTTGTGCTTAAAATTTCAAGGGTTCTGTGCAACTATGAGATCAGATATTCATGTAAAGAAAGAATTATTATCTCCTGTCAGAGATTGATAGGCTCAATCAGAGCCTATAGACCTGGAGAGAAAAGTTTGTATTCATGTTATCAGTATTCTTGGGAATTTTTGTAATTCTACTTTTCTTTAGAATGTTTGCAATTCTACTTTAACTGCAATTTGTCTGTTTCTGGATCTGCATTTTCTTAGAAGTTCACTTTAATAATGAATGTTGGTGCTGCATTGAAGTTATAGGGTTATAGGAGAGAAACATTTATTTATTCTCATTTTATCCATCCTTGATAGTCTACTTTCACCATGTACTGCTGCTTTAGAAAAAGAAAATCACTTCTGCATCTTTTATCTTAAGCTTGAAAATTATATATAATAATGGATTTATAAGCTGTAATATGTGCATATGGTCAATGACTCAAATTATTAATGGTATCAGCCTTTGTTCTCTGTCTACCTCTTGATGCAGGCGCCACCTGTGATAGTCTTTTCTTCAGCTTGTGCTGGATTGGCAGGTTAGGGACTTTCCTCTTTAAATCTTTGTAGGAATTCTTTATTTTCTATGTTCGTTTATCTGTCTAGATGCAGAACTTTATCATCTGTTAATAATCACATTATGATGCCCGCCTTGGCCATCACCAACACATGCATCTGTGCATTTACCCACTATCATCCATCTCTGTGACTCAAAATAATTTCATTGCCTATCTTCAAGGGCCTGTTTTGTCTGCAATAAAATACATAGGAATTCATGGTGAGATGAACTCTACCAAAGGATTATTAACGGGTGAAGGATATAAGGTGGAGACATAATAGGACCTTCTCTTTCCTATGTATTTAATTACTAGGGTAATGGCTGGGTAATCATTTCTTATCTTCCCTTGATTCTGTTTCCATGAAAAGAAAGATTAGTTGATGCTCATTTTGGAATTTCACCTTCGATCTTCATTTTAAACCACTTATGGCATAAAATCATCATGTGTATTCGATTCCTATGTATTCTAATGCAAACAAACAGGCCCCAAAGGATAAAACCAAAGATACTGTTGAATCCAAACATGTTTAGATTATAAAATCAACATCATCATCAAAGCCTTCCCCGAGGGTCAGCTACATGAATTTTGTTTCTCCATTCCAATATATCCTTGGAATAATCCTCGGATGGGCTACATCTCTTTAGTTCTATTCATGTCTTCTTTGGCTTGTTGCTCGTTAACCTACGTAGAAAAACTTTTTCTCACTAGCGTTGTCGTTGGCCTATGTTGGACTTGTCCAAATTGTCCAAACCATCTCAAATGACTCTGTTAATTTATCACCTATTAATGCTACTCCTTGATGCTCCCAAATGCGCTCATTTCTAATTCTCTCTTTCCTAGTTTTATTGCACATCCATCTTAACACCGCATCTATACTACACTCATTTGCATATGTTATTTCTTGATTGGCCAACATTCTGCGTCATAGGTCATACCTAGTTTAATCGCGATCTTATAAAATTTTCACTTTATTCTTGTTGGTGTATGGGCCCTATTACAAAGCACTTCAAAAGCAAACCTCCTCTTCAACCATTCGACTTTTATCCTGTGTCGTACATCCTCCTCAATCTCTCTGTCATGACTAATTGTATACCCAATTTATTAGAAGGAATCTCTTTGTGATTTATCTCGAGCTTTAATTTTCATTACATCTCTTTTCACATCCCCTTGAAGCTGCAATTCATATATTTTGTCTTTGTACAACTTATTTTAAAGCCTTTAGATTTCAAAGCCTCTCACCATCTCTCACTTTTGTATTCACGCCATCTCTTAAATCATCCACCAGCACATATCATTTGCAAACAATGTACTTTAAGGTACCTCCTCTTCAATATGAGCAGTTAATTCGTCCATGACCAATGGAAAAGGATAAGAGCTAAAGCTGACATAATGCAAACCTATGGTTATTGGAACTCACTTGTCTCTCAACGAGTAGTTTTTACAATAGCTACTACTCTCTTATATGTTTATAATGATCTCAATATAACCTCTTAAGACACTTCTTTTATCTACAACCCACCAAATCAAATTTTTAGGTACCATATCGTAAGATCTATGAAGACCATATGAAGATTTTATCCCTTCTCTTGATATTTCATTAATTGTCTAAGTGAGAAGATAGCTTTCATATTTGACTACACTGGCATGAAACCAAATTGATCTTCAGATATCTTGGTCTTTGGTCTAAGTTTGCTCCATTACTTGGTCTCATAGTTTCATATTGTGACTTCTTAGTTAAACTATGTTAATTGGTGTAACTTTGTATATATCATTTTTCTTGTATATTGGTACTAAAATACTTCTTCTCCATTCATCTAGCAGTTTCTTTTTTCCCTAATATCTTCTTGAAGGGGGCCTAGTTAATTAACCCATCCAATTTCTCCTAACTGTTTTAAAGCCTCTATCATAATGCCATCTAGCCTTGTAGTCTTTCATGTCTTCGTTCTTACCAATACTATCGTCACTTATGCTACCTTAATTCTGCAGTAGAAGGTTTATTTTGCTAATGGAGTATTTATTCTTGTTCCTAAGTCTCTTTTAGAATCTTCATTCAAAAGTTTGTTAAATTATTCTCTCCACCTTTCTTTGATATCATTTTCCTTCATTAAAACCTTTTGGTCATCTCTCTTTATATATCTTACATGATCGAAGTCCCTACTTTTCATTCTCACTTATTCTCGCAAGCTTGAAAACATCTCTCCTTTTATTTGTTCGCTACTTATTTTATGGGTCATCATATGCTTTGGACAGCGCATCACTTAATATTTTCTTAACTTTTTTTCTTTGCCTTATACATTTCATAATTTTTTATATTCCTAGTCTCCTGCTAAATTTTGTAACGTCTTTTCTCTTAGACAACTTCTTGAACCTTTACACTCCTCCAGGTTTCTTTATCAACAAGTGTCTTTTTTCATTCAATTCTCGTAGCACTTCTTTTGCAACCCTTCTAATACAATCATCCATTTGCTTCACATAACCGCAGTTTTCCCCTCCAAATTTCCTTCTCCACTTTATCGCTCTGTCTCTATGCTTAAATGATGTTGCCCTTTTCCTTATCACCTCCAAATTACCCTTATCTTTTCTAAAACTATGTTGTGTAGTCAAACTCTCTCCAGGAATAGCCTTATAGTCTTTAAAAGCTAGTCAGTCATGTTTTCTAATATAGAAGTCTTTTTTGCTCCTTTTAGTTCCACTCTTATAAGTAATTAAATCCTCGTCTCTTTCTTTAAAATATGTGTTTGCTATTACAATAGCAAATGCTGGTGCAAATATCAAGATAGTGCCTCCCAACTCATTCCTTTCTCCAAATCCTTAGCTTTCATGCGCTCATGCCCTCTATTGCCCTTTCCTATATGCTCATTTAAAGTCTCCTAGGAAAATCTTTTCACTAGTTAAAATTTCTCGTATTAAAATATCCATCTCCTCCCAAAATTCTCAACATTTTCATCTAATCCTGCTTGGGGTGCATAAGCACTAATTATATGAAATAATATCTTCCTCTCATGCTAGTTTAATTGTTATAACTATCACCCAATCACCCTCACAATGTTTTTTAATCCTCTACTACAATTCATACTCCATTTCTGGTTTTCCTATGTACTAGAGTTGTAGCTATCATTTATCTCCTTAGCTTTATCCCCTTTACACTTAGCTTCCTGAAGACGGGTTACATCAACTCTTCTTTTCATTGTATTGACCAATTCCTCGCTCTTGTCTGTCAAAGTTCCTATATTTGAAGTAGCAAGTCGAATCTTTCTCTTTTTCCGGATTAACTTTTTTGTTGGTATTTGTCCAGATTAGTGTAGGAACTCTTGCTTACTTTCCATTGCAGCCGAACGCCGCTGCAATGCATTGCTTATAATTATGCGTCCCTTATAATAAGGAACACCCTAGCATGATCAACGGATAGCAGTATTTTCTTAGAACTCAAGTTGGAGTCATGTCAAAAGCCGATTATGAACCTACTTGATGCAACGCTCCTTTCTGGGCTTGGGATTGGCAGTTACAACAAATTGGTGAAGTTTTTTAGGCAGTAAAATGTAACTACAACTAAATGCATTAAAAACCCAAAAAATAGGAAAAGAAAAAACTAGCACCTAATAAGAACTATGATACTCAGATACGGCTTGGATCTGCATAGACATGGATTTCACAAAAAAGTGAAGTATCAGATATGATATGGCATGACATGACATGTTGCCTATTTTGAGGCATCTGGGTATATCATGGAATAAGAAAAGGCTGCCTACTGATATAAAAATGATTAAAAGAAAGAGGCAATGAGCAATACACACTTACACCATTATTCTTTGTTTTGGCACACTCCATTTCATTATATAATCCAAGTTCTGTTTGTTTTTTATAATGTTCTGCCCTTCTGTCATAATATATTTCTTTTGACAATGGCCAAAATTCTGCCTGTGCTTCTGAGAAACTCGCTTCCACGTTCTGATGTCATGTTGGACTTGGACGGGCATCTTGGAACACGAGATCATGGAAAATGTTTATTAGACAAAGGATTATTATGCGTTGTCACTGTACGTACTTTTCGTCACCATCATCATTTTAACCTTGAGGTACTCAGTATTGCATCCTTGAGGTTATGGTCATCAAAGAGAAGCAATGACCATAATAACTGTGTCATCTCTCTCTAAAGGATTTTTTTTCAACGTCTTGAAGAATGTAATTTATGTAATAATCTATTCAAACATGTCTCTGTGCTATAGTTAGCACAATCGCCCCTCGCAAATACCACATCTATGCTCATTTCAAAGTTGCATGTGTTCAAACATCTCGATTTCATAGTCCATACACATTCATCTCACATACCATCCACTAGGAAAGTATATGACCTTGTCTTGCTGTTGTGGTGAATATACAGCTAGATTATAGACTATTGCTCAGTCAGATTTTTTGCCAATAATTACTTGATATTCTTCTGCAATCTTCCACTTACAAATCTCCCATACATGTCAATATCTACTTGTGATTCTGCAGGCGGTGCTGTACCAGCTCTAGCCCAACTGGCATCCTCATCATATCATGCAGCTCTATCTTCATCAATGCCACCTGCTTCTCAAGATGATAAGATGCACAAATCCAGAAGCTCTTCTCCCCTTTAATCTTTCTTGATAGGTCTACAGTCATCCAATGGAGGCAATGGCAGCTTAATTTCTACACCTGTGAGTGGTTAGCAACTCTTCATGAGGACTCTGCAGCTATCATCACCTTTTTTCAAGTCATCACTTTGTATATGTGTTGAAAGTGATTCCTAATATTTACTATGTCTATTTGGATTGCACTTTGTTATCCAATAAGAATTTTTTTTTTTGGTAAGTAATATTTATACGATAGTTGTCTCTCTGATTATTATTTTTTTCTTTTTTTTTTCGAAATAGTTGAAATGACTCCACTCTTCAAGTTCTTGAAAATTGAAATAGAAATGGTGCTTGCAATTTGTATAATTGATTTTTACTGTCACCAATGCAAACCCATTATGAGTATATGTGGGCGCGGTCAAGGAGACATAGTTGCCTTTTTTTTTTTGATGTTGTGGGCATCCCTGTGGTATTTTTACCTGATAGGACTACTCCTCGGGCATTATACACATGAAAGATTAATTTGATAAAGAGGGGGAATGATACACATGAAAGATTAATGAGCTGAAAGGAAGAAGATAAAATACATAGAAGGAAATCATCAGCCCCCTTTAATTGTAACTGTAGATCGGATCGGGCTTTCTGTAGTGTGTCCTTGGGATCCATCTGTTGGTTTTTATGCATGCCTTTATAGTCAAGGATGTAGGTGTGTTAGACCCTGTTGCCCCTTGTGTTGTGGATATAGTCTATAATGGAAGATTCTATTTAATCAAAAAGGTTTACAGAGGTGGGGCACAGGGGAAGGTTGCATTGATCAGAAAATGTTAACCATCCAACCAATGAGCTTTTTGCTCGTTGACAACAAACTGTTAGCCCCATTTACTGTGTGCTATTGATCAAGTTTTTTTTTGACAATCAGGTGGGCCAATGTTATTCAATACGACCAGCAATCATTGCAAATGATTGGTATGCCTCGTAGGTAGACTTGGCGTCTAGGCTGAATTTTGGGATTGCAGATCTGCACAGTGGGGCCTCTGGCCCCCACCTGGGAAGTGTAACTTATTTTCTAACCTTGTGTCATTTATATATAGGGATTTTGACCGTACGATTGCTTTCCGACCTACCATTTGTCCCACAGCAGTCAAAGTTTAAATATTTTCTGCAAAGTAGTTCGTACAATAACTATGCGATATTGTACAGCCCTTGGATATTGCACAGGGTGATATGTGCAGCATCGCACGCACGGCCCTAGAGTATTGCACGTCACAATGTGTCCCTACGATATAGTACGAACAACTAAGTGAGAAATACTTAAATGTCGACCGCTCCGACAAGTATAAGGGCAACTGTATGGGCAATATCCCTTTTATATATATATATATGCTAATTTTCCTGATCAACTAGGTACCAAAATATTTCCTGTCCTCAACACTGAAATTTCTTCAGTCAGATCTAAATCTGATGATGACAACCCTGTACCCATTATGATCGAGTTGCATTCTTTTGCTTTTGCCTGATTTTAGCCAATACACCAGAAGCTTCTGCTGTTTGAAACAATTGCTAATCATGCGGTCGAAAACAGACTCAGTGTAATACTCTCTTTCTAAATGACACCACCAATAGTCTAGTTTATTGACACAGCCAATAAAATCTACGGATAATAGCAGAATACCTACGTGTACTTTTCTCAAAATGCAGACTATCCCCGGACTTTGGTATTTTATACTAAACCTACCCGAAGTTCTAATTAACATGCAAAATGAACGGACTCTGTTAGTATTAACTGTTAGTATTAACGGCATGTATAAATGGTATCTCACGCAAAAAAAAAAAAAAAAAATGGTGTCGCCCAACTTACTCGCCCAAATAGGTTATGAATGAGATTTATTTGCACCCTATCAGCACCGATCCCTCTTCACCAAACACCATGTGCGCTTCAACCAACTTCTCTTTTTTACACAACCAACTAATTAAAAGCCTTTTCTACACAAAGATGAACCAGAAATACATCACCTGCACATCACCATTGGAAATATATCTTGATATTCAATTGAAATATTGCAGCAGGGCCCTTCCACAATGGCAATCCCCATTGAATGATGATCCATTCTAACATGAAGAACAGTGGGAATTTGGTTTGGCTATAGTGGATATGTCCCTGGATACTCTTTTAAAAGGTTTCCAACTCTATATCAGAAAAATGGGGCATATCCACAATAAAGTGGATACTCTTCATGAAGAACAATTGGAATGTGACGTTAAGAGTGATGGGGTTGGGTCTTGTAGAGTAACAGATGGGTGAATATGATGCAGGTGGAGGGCCGTTTGGTTGGTTGGATTCATGGAGTTGTAGGTGGAGGGCCGTTTGGTTGGTTGGATTCATGGAGTTGCACCGGCTATGTTCAATTCAAACAGAGCGGCTCTGGTCAAATCCAGAGTGGTCTGGCTCCATGGCTATCCAACTCATGTTCCATTCCATGGCGTACAACAGCATTTACAGATGAAGGCTACTTCCCATCCACACTTGATGGGAAGCTCCCACCATAACCGGTGCCATCTCAGGCCTCTGAACTGGAGATGGCTGAGAGTCTAATGAATCTGGTAGACTACAGGAGGGTAAAAACTGTGGGCCCAAAATCTACCAGCTTGTATTTAGTCGGAAATGCCAGCCTAAACCATGATTTAACAGGTCGTGTTTGTGCATATGGGTGCAATAGATTCAGTCACAGGTAGCTCGTAACCACACCGTTCATGAATCTGGTTGAAAATGTGGACCCAAACCCTGAACTATTATGCCCACTCTGATTTTTGTTGGGTAAAGGAATTGCCTCCCTACCAAACCTTCCATCACCAACCAGCTGCTGTTAAATTTTGTTTGCAATCCTGGAATCATCAAATCTCAGAATCTTGTGCAATAACTGGTAAAGAGGGGGCAAAGTCCATAAAGAACCCCAATACATCGTTGGAGCAACAGCAGGGTTCGACTGACATTTGATGGGTCTACCCTCTGGCTGCCCCATCTGAATTTTTGATTTAAAGCATTCTATGTGTGTATCCATGCACACAATATTCACTTCTCATCAATTTCATATGCTTTACAAAATCACATTTCGTAACTTCGCGTACTTGTGTTTTTATTTATTGCTTTTATCACTAAATCAAATAATTCATCTGGCTATCATGACCTAATATCAAATCTCCTTTATCAGTACAAATATATAGTATATATGTTTACTTTGTCAATCTCCTTGGTGATCATCCTTGTGATGCAACCTGTAGTTGCAAAAGGGGGGTGAGAACAGCTGAGCATCTGTTTTCAAGAAGTCCACCAACATTTGGAGCACCCTATAAAACTGATATTTATAGTTATATTCAGATAAAAAAAATATGCTTTTATTTTTCTAGTTCAAAAAATATGTTCTTATGTGTAACAATAAATTTTTTTTTTTTATCAAGAGTATTATTTTAGTGATATAATTAAAAACCCATGTCTATGTGTCATGGTGCTTGAACTCAACACAATGAAGCTTCCAATGTACTAAGACCTACTTGGAAATATAGGTAGGTAGAAAGCACTATGAAGATGAAAACCTGGCCTGGTGGACAAGATTTTATTGTATATTTAAAGCCTGCTAGCATGTATATAACCATGTATTTGATGCTTGGTTCAATTTTTTTTTTTGTCTATTGGAACATAATTGCTGGTGAGCATAACTGTTTGTTAATGTACAGTGCGAAAAGATTTCGAGTTGGCAAGACGTATTGGCGGGCGACACTTGTGAAACATAATACTATGCAGAAATATGTATTTCTATGACCGTATTATCAGCTAGAACTAATTTGATTGGAAGGACAGAAATAACATGATGCCTCCTTTTCTGTTGTTGCCTGGAATTTTAAGCAGGGCACAGTCTGGATGTAATCGGGCAAGTTGATCTGCAATTAATGTATTCTCCATTGGAGTGGGGAAGATCCTTGATGTATAACATTTCGAGGCGTAGTTCAGAATATTAGTTGAATATAACAAATGGCATCATGTTTCCGCTTTGGCCTTAACGACATTCGAGGAGAAAATGTATTGTTAAAGCAACTGGTGGGGTAACAGATATAACTGCCTTTCTTAATGTCTACTAGAAGCTTTCTAGCCTGTCTCTCTCTCTGTGTGATTGTGTGCGCGCGCGTGTTTTTTTCTTCTCTAGTTCTCGGTTAAGATAGATTAGATCATAGATGAAGGTTCAGTTTCTATTGATTGTATTGCAATGGATGGCCAGTGGGTCGAATGCCCAACATGACTTGTCTCCCAAATATGAAGACTGCTGCAAAGCCAGATGACATTACTACTGTCACATCCCGGTCCCGAATCACCCTGGCCTAGGGTAATCCCCGAGGTGTGACACGCATACTCCCATGATATTATACTTGCCTCGAGTCAAGTACGACATCACGAAGGAGAAAATTAACCTTCCACGTGTGAGTCTAGCTAGCTCACTAAACACCTGTCAACAACATTTAATAGCGGAAGCATTTCATAACAAAACACAAGTAGGTACCCCTTCATGAACATTCCTATTTAAAGTTCATATATTTATACAGAAGTTAGTTACAAATTGGAACCAAAGTGGGGACTATAAACATAACTCCACAACTTGTACGAAATATTAATCAAAAGCTTCCTTGTATCTAACTAGTGTGACCTACATAAAAAGAAGTCAGTCACATTTCCAATCTAGCTCTCAAAAGTCTCCATGACGCTCTCCGGAGGTTCAAATTATATAGGCCCATTACCAGGCCACTCTTCTAGTCCTGGAGGAACCTCTTCGGTGTCCTCCTCTCCCTCTTGGGCCTCTTCGGGCTCGGGAGCTGCACCTGCACCTGTGGCACTAAGATAGTATCTTAAATACGACTATTTAGCAAGTATAGGCATTAACATTGTAACACATGTCATATCTATTTGAATTTAAAGACAATAGATTAAAGATGCCAAGGTTGAGTAAACTAGGCAGTTTGTGCAATTGAATCATTTATGCTTTATGAATCAAATGGGAAAGCAACATACAATCTGGCATCTACATTGAGCTCATCCTCTCAAAAGAGAGCAAATCTAGTTGGGATGTCACCAGCGTCCCGGCCAAAGGCTGACTGGTTACCTGGGTTTGGAGTTCCGGTACTCCAATAATGACTTACTGCAGTAGTCTCAATTAATAACCAAGTGTAACCCCGTCAGGTATCACAGGGCCAAAGCTAAGTAGTGCCGACTCAATAAAATCAAATAATAATAGAATGTGAATAAATTTTCATAAAATATAATATCGTAATCTTAAATCGAATCAAATGCAAATCAAAGAACCAATGTTCACATTCATATTATTCCAAGGGATCAACTCCGATTAATCGAATTAGAATACACCCTATATAATGCATCAATAACTAACTTGAAGTCAAGGTAATATCTTACGCAATATGAAATAATTTTGTCAAAGGTGCCAATTTCTAGGGTCCTATAAATCCCTCTGAGTCTAAAATCCTAATGGGTTTCATAAATATATGGTATTCATAAACTTTTAGTGGTCAAAAGAAAGTGTTTTGTCAAACTCAGGGTACAAACGAAAATAAAATAACATAAACATAGGTCAAGACAGAGCCCCACCTCGCTATAGCGAGGTCCGTCCTCGCTATAGAGATGGGCAATCCGTGTCTACCCTTTTCTTTTTCTACTATTCTTTTGTTTCTCAGTACAACTCCTGCACATATGTTTCCTGCCTCCACCTGCATATTTTGACTTTAACAGGGAATTCTAGCCCATGCCTTGAAATGACAATGGTTTGCAATTTCCCTGCACATGCTTCCATCCAACCACCATTCATATACAATTTGTACATATGTACTTTATGTTTGTTTTACTACACCATCACATCACCCACTTTAACCATTTCAGCTGTACCATGTTTCCAAGCTGCCTTCATCACCATTCCACCGAATCTCCTCTTTACCACTTCAATCCAGACTATCAGTAGTAAGAATCAAACCCATTCATATTCATTCTCCATTTAAACAAAAAGGCTAATCAAAGTAGGAAAAGAGGACCAAATAGAATGTAATAATTAATCAAGGAATTAGACAACATGCATTATAATGAAAGCTTATACTTGCCTCCAATTTAAGCTTCCCAATACCTATTTGTCTTTCCTTGACTCAAAGTACCAAAATCTCCAAATAACCAACCCTAAGCAAAGAAAACCATGAAAAGATGCTAATGAGTAGCATGCATGATTATTTAGGAGTCTCTTGCCCCTTTTAATAAACTCAAAACATGAAGATCAGAGTTTGGGTTCTTACCTATAACAGGAAATCCGAAATGGAAGTGGAAAGGACTGATTCTTTGCCAATAAAGTTAGGGAAGGGAAGAGGAAGTGATGGAGTGGTCCAATCTTGCCTTCAATCCCACATGCAACGGATGCTTTAGATGATTGAGGAGGAGAGAAGGGAATGGAGAAGAATGGTAAGTAAGAAGAGGGAGTTCCTCTTTTCAGCCCAGCCAAATTCGTTTGGAAAGAATGAGAAGTTGAGTTGGGTTGATTTGAGTGAAAGAGATCCCCATTTTGCAAAATAGTCCACTAGTCAACATTATTTTCATAACAAGTCAAATGGTGGTCCACTAATTCAACGGATGATCAAATGAAGTAAAGTTCTATATGGAAATAGACGTGTTCGGTGAGATACACGCGATGATGCCAAGATGATGTGCGTATGAAGTAAAATGAGAAAATCCTAATTTACACCCAAGTCCTTGACTCTATCCAATCTAGTTAATTTAGGGTCAAACTACCTACCCAAGACTCAAGGTCTAACCCAAGGACTATAACAAGATTAATTAATCTTAAACTAACCTAATTAGCTATTAAGTAGACTTAATTATTTAAAACATAATTAATTAGTATTAAACACCATTAAATTGGGATCGGGGTGTAACATTTCTCCCCCTCTTAGGAATCATTCGGTCCTCTGAATGAACATACCTGAGCAAAGAGTTCAGGGTAGTGTCGTGCAACTTGTTCCTCTAGCTCCCACGTGGCTTCTTCCGGTCCATGATGTTCCCAAAGAAGTTTAACCCAACAAATAGTCCTTGTCTGCAACACTTGTTCCTTCTCGTCAATGATACGGAGCGGGCGCTCAACGTATGTTGAGTCAGGCTTGATTTGGACTTCATCGTACTGAATGACATGGGATGAATCGCGAACATACTTACGAAGCATAGAAATATGAAGGACATCGTGTACACCCGCGAATTGCGGAGGAAGCTTGAGTCTGTAAGCTACATCGCCAATTCGGCTCTTGATTTCAAATGGCCCCACAAATCTAGGTGAAAGCTTTCCCTTTTGCCCGAACTTAATGGTGCCCTTCATCGGTGATGTCTTCAAAAACACCCAATCTCCAACTTTAAATTCGAGTTTCCTTCTTCTATTATCTGCATAGCTCTTTTGTCTTGATTGAGCAATCCTCAGTCTTTCTCTGACCTTAAGAACTTTCTCAGTTGTGTCTGCAATGATAGTGGGTCCATGAAAGCTCCTTGTTCCTACTTCTTCCCAGCACACTAGAGTTCTGCAACTACGTCCATAAAGAGCTTAAAACGGTGGCATCCCAATAGCTGAATGGAAGCTGTTGTTATAAGCAAACTCACACAATGCCAAATGTTCATCCCACTCTCCACCAAAGTCGAGAGCGCTAGCTCGAAGCATATCTTCTAAGGTCTGTATGGTGCGTTCGGAATGTCCATCGGTCTGTGGGTGATAGGCGGTGCTGAAGCTGAGTTTAGTACCCATGGATTGGTGAAATGATTGCCAAAAAGAAGAGACAAATCTAGTATCTCGATCGGAGACTATCGAAACAGGAGTACCATGTAGCCGGACGATCTCCTTCATAAAAAGCTTGGCCATATCATTGAATTTCATACCCTTCTTGAAAGGAATAAAATGGGCTGATTTTGTCAACCGATTTACTATCACCCAAATTACATTATTCTTCCAGCTGGTCAACGGTAAACCGGATACAAAATCCATCGAAACATGCTCCCATTTCCATTGAGGAATAGACAAAGGATGTACTAAACCTGGGGGCTTCCTATGCTCAAACTTTACTCTCTGACATGCATAGCATTTTGATACAAACTCTGCAATTTCCCTCTTCATATTATCCCACCAAAATCGTCTCTTGAGATCTCTGTACATCTTCGTGCTTCCAGGGTGCATAGCATATCTGGCACAATGAGCTTCTGTCATGATTGGGATTATCAGGTGCTGTGTCTTTGGTACACATAACCGATTCCTGAAATACAACACTCCATCCACCAATTGGAATCTAGTTTCTCATCAATGTGATCTCTTATTTTGGCCAAATTAGGATCTCTAAACTGTTCATCCTTGATTCTATTCATCAATATAGGTTCAACCACTGACATGGCAGCTAACATCACTGAATCATTAATCAACTGAACTTCTACATCAAGTTCCTTTAAAACATCTACTTTGAACCATTGAGCACTCATGGTTGCAGTTAGTGAAGACTTTCTACTCAAAGCATCAGCCACCACACTTCCTTTTCCCGGAATGTATTTAATCGGAAAGTCATAGTCTTTGATAAATTCTAACCACCGCCTCTGTCTCATGTTGATGTCTTGTTGAGAGAATAGAAATTGTAGGCTACGATGATCTGAATATACCTCGAATTGCTCTCCATATAGATAGTGTCTCCAAAGCTTCAAAGCAAATACAATGGCAGCTAACTCAAGATCATGTGTGGCGTAATTTTTTTCGTGATTCTTCAATTGTCTTGATCCATAGGCTATAACCTTACCATGCTGCATAAGAACACACCCCAGGTCAACTCTAGATGCATCTGAGTAAATCACAAATCCTCCAGTACCTTCAGGTAATGATAAGACTGGGGCAGTTGTTAATTTCTCCTTCAAGCTTTGAAAACTTGATTCACATTCTTCAGTCCAATTGAATGGCACATCCTTCCTAGTCAATCTTGTCAGCGGGGCAGAGATTTTTGAAAAATCCTTTACAAATCTACGATAGTACCCCGCAAGGCCTAAGAAGCTTCGAATCTCTGCTACTGTCTTCGGGCTATGTCAGTTTATGACTGCTTCTACCTTAGCTGGATCCACTCTTATACCTTCTCGAGTGATGATATGCCCCAAGAAAGCCACTTGTTCAAGCCATAAATCACATTTCTCCAATTTAGCATACAATTGGTGAATCCTCAAAAGTTGAAGTGACAACCTGAGATGATCTGCATGTTCTTCTTGTGACTTCGAGTATACTAAAATATCATCAATAAAGGTCACAATGAATTGATCTAGACAAGGAGCGAATATCCTATTCATTAACGCCATAAATACCGCCGGTGCATTCGTTAGGCCAAATGGCATCACCAAAAATTCATAGTGGCCATATCTTGTCCCGAAAGCTGTCTTCTCGATGTCTTGCTCACGGACTCTTAACTGACGGTATCTGGATCTGAGATCGATCTTAGAGAAGTAAGCTGCTCCTTGAAGTTGGTCAAATAACTCATCAATACGAGGCAATGGATACTTATTCTTTATTGTCACCTGATTGATTTGCCTGTAATCAATATACATCTGAAGAGTGCCATCTTTCTTTCGTACAAAAAGTACTGGAGCTCCCCACGGAGAAATGCTAGGACGTATGAATCCTTTATCTAACAAGTCTTGTAATTGCTCTTTCAATTCTCTGAGTTCTGCTGGTGCCATTCTATAAGGTGACTTAGAAATTGGAGCAGTGCCCGGCACCAAGTCAATAGGAAAATCTACTTCCCTAGGTGGAGGTAGCCATGGAACCTCATCCGGAAATACATCCGGAAATTCACACACAACTGAAATCTCCTCAAGCTTTTTAAGCGGTTTCTTCTCTAAGATGAAAGCAAAGTATCCTTCGCATCCATGCTCTAGGAGCTTCACAGCATCCAATGCTGATACCAGTCCGGTGTTGGACTTCTCTCTTCGTATACCCTCGAATATCACATTCTTTTTGGGTTCCTCCACTTTGAAACTGATCGTCTTCCGAAAGCAATCCATACAGGCTCGATGTCTCGCGAGCCAATCCATCCCAAGGATGACATCAAAGTCATGCATCGATAGTACTATCAAATCCGCTAGCATCAGTAATCCTCCGATCTGGACGCCACAGTTAGGGTAGTAGTTCTCGCAAATTACTCGTTTACCCACTGGGGTAGATACCATCAAAATAAATGATAGCAACTCAGGTGGTTGCTGAAGATCACAAGCAAAATGAGGCGTCACAAATGAATGTGTGGACCCCGAATCAAACAAAGTTCTAGCACTCTTAGTACATATCAAAACGATACCTTCTACAACGTTCCCAGCTGCTTCTGCTTGTTCATGATCCACTGCATACATTCTCCCTGCTTGGTGTGGTCGTTGTTGTACTGGCTTGCCTTGTTGTCCTGGTCTCCTTTGAGCCTGTTGCTGTTGCGGTGGTCCCGGTGGTACCGGTAGTGCTAGACGTGGAGGTGGTGCTGGAAGTGCCGGTCTAGCTTGTTGCTGAGGGGGTTGCTGCTGAGGTGCCCCGTAACTACCTCTGTTCCTGGAACAAGTTGCTGCTTTGTGTTCCATCGATCCGCATATAACACAAGCTCCTGTGTTGCTCCAGCATCTCTCTGTCGGATGTCCCTTGCCACACGTATCACACTTGGATGCACCAATCACTACACCCTTCTGCTTCTTATGTTGTTCTCCTTTTCCCGAATAAGGTGAACTTCTTTTGAAATCACCGCCTTTCTTCCTTAAAGCTACTTCTTCTGCAGAGAAACCTCTGTCAACTGTATCGTCAAATGTAGCTGGCCTCTGAAAGGCTGTCACAAGGTCTACATAAATGGGGTTCATGCCATCAATGAATCTGTCCACCTTCTTCTCTTCAGTGTTTATTAAATCTTCAGCATATTTGGATAGCTGTATGAAGGTGTGTACATACTCGGTCATGGTCATCTGGTTTTGCTGTAGGGTCAGGAACTCATTTTGCTTCTTCCTCCGCACATGGTCTGGTATAAACTTCCTACGGAACTGTTTCTTGAATGTTCCCCACACGGTATCTTCAGGCAATAGCTTAAAGGGTTCTTTCACACTCTTCCACCAAATATTGGCCGTATCTCGAAACATCAAAGCGGTGAGCACCACCTTCTGCTTGTTATCACAAGTGATAGTCTCGAAAACATCGCTTATATGATCCAACCATTCATCTGCTTTCACTGCACCTTCATTACCATGAAATTCAGTAGCTCCACTTTTTTGGAGTCTTTCATACAATGAGTTTGGGTCATTGCCTCTCAATTGGTTAGCGCCTTGTGGTCCTTGATTAGCCATTAGCAAGGCTATCTGTTCATTTGTCTTGGCCACTTGCTCTATGAGTATCAATAGACGAGCATCCGGATTTGGCGGATCATTCTCCACTAGTACGAATGGATCAGTACTGCGAGATTCATTGTTCCCCGAACTAGACACCATTTATCTGCAAAGAAATTTCCAAGCTGAGTTAGAAGTAACACTCTAAACCCCCCCCCCCCCCCCCCAATCAATACTAACGCTAAACTAAGACAATATATCTGTGTTCATAATCAGTTTCTAGCGTATCCTCACAACATTTCTAATGGTTTCTACGTCTTTTAACAAGACTTTCATGCTCTGATACCATACTTACGTATGTCACATCCCGGTCTTGAATCACCTTGGCCTAGGGTAATCCCCGAGGTGTGACACGCGTACTCCCGTGATATTATACTTGCCTCGAGTCAAGTACGACATCACGAAGGAGAAAATTAACCTTCCACGTCTAGCTCACTAAACACCTGTCAACAACATTTAATAGCGGAAGCATTTCATAACAAAACACAAGTAGGTACCCCTTCATGAACATTCCTATTTAAAGTTCATATATTTATACAAAGTTAGTTACAAATTGGAACCAAAGTGGGGACTATAAACATAACTCCACAACTTGTATGAAATATTAATCAAAAGCTTCCTTGTATCTAACTAGTGTGACCTACATAAAAAGAAGTCAGTCACATTTTCAATCTAGCTCTAAAAAGTCTCCATGACGCTCTCCGGAGGTTCAAACTATATAGGCCCATTACCAGGCCACTCTTCTAGTCCTGGAGGAACCTCTTCGGTGTCCTCCTCTCCCTCTTGGGCCTCTTCGGGCTCGGGAGCTGCACCTGCACCTGTGGCACCAAGATATTATCTTAAATACGACTATTTAGCAAGTATAGGCATTAACATTGTAACACATGTCATATCTATTTGAATTTAAAGACAATAGATTAAAGATGCCAAGGTTGAGTAAACTAGGCAGTTTGTGCAATTGAATCATTTATGCTTTATGAATCAAATGGGAAAGCAACATACAATCTGACATCTACATTAAGCTCATCCTCTCAAAAGAGAGCAAATCTAGTTGGGATGTCACCAGCGTCCCGGCAAAGGCTGACTGGCTACCCGGGTTTGGAGTTCTGGTACTCCAATAATGACTTACTGCAGTAGTCTCAATTAATAACCAAGTGTAACCCCGTCAGGTATCACAGGGCCAAAGCTAAGTAGTGCCGACTCAATAAAATCAAATAATAATAGAATGTGAATAAATTTTCATAAAATATAATATCGTAATCTTAAATCGAATCAAATGCAAATCAAAGAACCAATGTTCACATTCATATTATTCCAAGGGATCAACTCCGATTAATCGAATTAGAATACACCCTATATAATGCATCAATAACTAACTTGAAGTCAAGGTAATATCTTACGCAATATGAAATAATTTTGTCAAAGGTGCCAATTTCTAGGGTCCTATAAATCCCTCTGAGTCTAAAATCCTAATGGATTTCATAAATACACAATATAGGGTATTCATAAACTTTTAGTGGTCAAAAGAAAGTGTTTTGTCAAACTCAGGGTACAAACGAAAATAAAATAACATAAACATAGGTCAAGACAGAGCCCCACCTCGCTATAGCGAGGTCCGTCCTTGCTATAGCGATGGGCAATCTGTGTCTACCCTTTTCTTTTTCTACTATTCTTTTGTTTCTCAGTACAACTCCTGCACATATGTTTCCTGCCTCCACCTGCACATTTTGACTTTAACAGGGAATTCTAGCCCATGCCTTGAAATGACAATGGTTTGCAATTTCCCTGCACATGCTTCCATCCAACCACCATTCATATACAATTTGTACATATGTACTTTATGTTTGTTTTACTACACCATCACATCACCCACTTTAACCATTTCAGCTGTACCATGTTTCCAAGCTGCCTTCATCACCATTCCACCGAATCTCCTCTTTACCACTTCAATCCAGACTATCAGTAGTAAGAATCAAACCCATTCATATTCATTCTCCATTTAAACAAAAAGGCTAATCAAAGTAGGAAAAGAGGACCAAATAGAATGTAATAATTAATCAAGGAATTAGATAACATGCATTATAATGAAAGCTTATACTTGCCTCCAATTTAAGCTTCCCAATACCTATTTGTCTTTCCTTGACTCAAAGTACCAAAATCTCCAAATAACCAACCCTAAGCAAAGAAAACCATGAAAAGATGCTAATGAGTAGCATGCATGATTACTTACGAGTCTCTTGCCCCTTTTAATAAACTCAAAACATGAAGATCAGAGTTTGGGTTCTTACCTATAACAGGAAATCTGAAATGGAAGTGGAAAGGACTGATTCTTTGCCAATAAAGTTAGGGAAGTGAAGAGGAAGTGATGGAGTGGTCCAATCTTGCCTTCAATCCCACATGCAACGGATGCTTTAGATGATTGAGGAGGAGAGAAGGGAATGGAGAAGAATGGTAAGTAAGAAGAGGGAGTTCCTCTTTTCAGCCCAGCCAAATTCGTTTGGAAAGAATGAGAAGTTGAGTTGGGTTGATTTGAGTGAAAGAGATCCCCATTTTGCAAAATAGTCCACTAGTCAACATTATTTTCATAACAAGTCAAATGGTGGTCCACTAATTCAACGGATGATCAAATGAAGTAAAGTTCTATATGGAAATAGACGTGTTCGGTGAGATACACGCGATGATGCCAAGATGATGTGCGTATGAAGTAAAATGAGAAAATCCTAATTTACACCCAAGTCCTTGACTCTATCCAATCTAGTCAATTTAGGGTCAAACTACCTACCCAAGACTCAAGGTCTAACCCAAGGACTATAACAAGATTAATTAATCTTAAACTAACCTAATTAGCTATTAAGTAGACTTAATTATTTAAAACATAATTAATTAGTATTAAACACCATTAAATTGGGATCGGGGTGTAACAACTACCATGAAAATTTGGGGTGTTTCCGGTTTGCTGTCTGTCTTCGAGCAGAAGGTACGTTTAAATTGTGTTCTATGGAGAATTGAATCAATCAACTCTCATTTCGTATAAGGAACAGCTCCCCTAAGCTGAAGCTTAGGGGAGCTCTCAGCTGAAGTGTGCAACCGGTTCGTGTGGGATGCAAGAGAGGAATTCAAATGCGTTTTCATGGGCCCGCTCTTTTTTTTTAGTTTTCCCCCCTCTGTACGAATTGGACGACCTAATCTCCTCTCCACTCTCTCTCGCCGGTGCTGCCTCTATTTTCTTCTCTCTCACGGACGAATCTCTCTCCCGGACGGACCTCCCTCTCCCGGATTGAGATCTCCAGCGGACGTCTCCCTCTCCTGAACGGATCCCTCTCTCTCTCGTCTCTCCCGGACGGAGATTAGAAGCGGCGACTGCGATCTCCCTCTATGCGATCTCTCTGTCTCTGTCCCTCCCTCCGCTTCTCCCTCTCTCGTTTCTCTCTCCCGCCAGTGCTCTGCCTAGGGGCGACTTCCAAACGAAGGTGCTGCGATCTACATCTCTCTGTGTCCCTTCCTCAAATCTTCCTAACTCTCGTTTCTCTCTCCCGCCAGTGCTCTGCCTAGGGGCGACTTCCAAACGAAGGTGCTGCGATCTCCATCTCTCGTCTATACCTCCCGCTGCTGTTCTACCTAGGGTCGACCTGTTTTAAGAAGGTGCTATTCTCTTCCGATTTATGCAATTTCCTCATCGATTTGTTGCCGTTTTGTTTCGATTTATGCTATTTTTGTCGATTTGTTGCATGAGTGTTCATTTGCATTTTCTTCTGAGATTGGTACTGGGTCTTCTTCCCCTAACTTTTTCTGCATTTGAGTGTTAGTTTTCGGAAAGATTCGAAACTGCGGGAATGTAGTTCAGGCCGTAAGGGAGAATAGTCGGTATTATGGTTGGGTTGAATGATTCTAGAATAGTGCAGCTATTGTAAAATGAATAGTGCAGCTGCACACCACAAGGAAATGGCACAACTTAGCACTCATGTTACTTCTCCTTAACATTTCATTCAAATTACAGAGCTACTACCTTTAAGTAGAAAATAACATCCTATCAACATATGCTGAACTAAAACTCATAGAGAAGCTAAAAAAGTAAGCAATAGCTGTGATTGTTGCATGCCTGCAAAAAGGATCTTGCTGTTGTAAAAATCAGCTCCATGTCAATCAATCCATTTGCTACCTTGAAACATTGGTCTTGACATCTATTAGCTGCTTCACCACATCTCTCAATGAGGGTCTACCACCTGCTTCCTTTGCAGTACATCTCAAAGCTACCAGGAGGACCTCGCTCACTTCTTCCATGATTGTTGAGTTTATGAATTCGTTCTTGAGACTTGGATCTATAATATGGTTGAGGTCTTCACCATCATTTGATGTAGACTTTACCCAGCTCACTATATCAGTAGCCTCTGGAAAGGAAGGATCCAATGCTTTCTTTCTAGTAAGGAGTTCAAGGAGAACTACCCCATAACTGTAGACATCTGATTCCTTGCTTTTCCTTGTTGAAAATGCAGTCTCTGTTGCAAGACATGTAAAATCAATTTAAAAGGAAATTCATATCAAAACAGAACTGTGCTGGCTTTAAACTTTCAAAGACAAACTTCTTTGAACAATGAACATTTAACTGCTGCGAAATATCAAGATTTATGATTCTACTTTTGAATACAAGGTTATCCACAATTAGGACAAATTCCTCCATGAACATTACTTTTTAGCTATTTTCTATTCCCATCCCTGTGCCCATTCAATTGAATTTGTTTTGTGAAGAATAGCTAAAAAGTAATGAAATACTTCTGTTAGTGTGATATCAGTCATACTTCTGCCTTTCGTTTGGTCTGTTATTCATGGTCAATTTTAATTATATGTCTCCAGATTGGATATGGATATGACCTCCTCCTCATCTGTTACGGTTGTCCACTATCCGGTTGTTGATGAAAACATGACACCAAAGTTGGGCATGCATTTTGATGATTTAGATGAGGCATATAAATTTTACAATGGTTATGGAAAGCTTGCTGGGTTCAGTGTAAGAAAAGAATCTACTAATAGAGGCAAAGATGGGGAGGTTGTATGGAAGCGATTTGTCTGTTCAAAGCAAGGTAAAACAGATGACAAACACTTGATTGATAAGGAAGTTGTACAAAGACGTCGAATGGAAACTAGATTCGATTGTAAGGCACAATTGCAAGTGAAAATAGATAAGTCAGGTGGTTATGTGGTATCCAAGTTCGTTCCTCAACACTCTCATGCCCCCGCTACTCCTAGTAAGAGATTTATGTTGAGGTCGCATCGTGAAGTGCCAGAATCAAAGCGACAAATTATAAATACATATGATGCAGCAAATGTGCGAAGCAAACAACAAATGCAAGTGTTTGCATCGCAATCTGGGGGTCTTGATAAAATTTGTTTTACAGATACGGATGCCAAGAATCACCGTAGGGATGAAAAGGAAAAGAAAAGGGGGCTAGATGGGCAGTTGTTATTTCAGCTATTTGAAAACCGCAAATAGATGGGAAATGGTTTCACATATACCATTGAGCGGGATGCACAGAAAAAGATAACACACATTTTTTGGGCAAACGGAGCATTTCGTTCGGCTTACAAAGTGTTCGGTGATGTGGTGAAATTTGATACAACCTATAAGATAAATTATTATGAACTTATTTTTGACGCATTTGTAGGTTGCAATCGCCATGGGCAAACGACTTTATTTGGTTGTGGGTTTCTTCCCAATGAAAAAATGGAGTCATTCGAATGGTTGTTTAACAAATGGCTTGAAGCAATGTCATTTATTCTACCAAAGGGGATCATAACAAATCAAGATCTGGCAATGACAAAAGCTGTAAAGAATGTCATGCCAAACAGAGTTCATCGATATTGCCAATGGCACATTTTGGATAAGTTGCCTACGAATCTTGGAAGGGCTCATATTCACAATGAGGGTTTAATAGATGATATCAAAAAATGTGTTCATGAATCTGACACTCCTTGTCAGTTTGAGAGCAAATGGAATCAGATCATAACAAAAAATAAGCATGTGGAGAATGATTGGTTGGCGGAAATATTTAAGATTCGTGATATGTGGGTTCTGGCATATTTAAGGCAAAATTTCTTTGGTGGTGGCATGTCAACCACTCAAAGAAGTGAGAGTATGAATGCATTTGTGAAACAGTATGTAGAGTTCAAGAATTCTTTGCTTGATTTCATATCGCATTTTGACGCCGGGGTTGAACGTTTAAGATATCTTGAAAAGAAAGAGGATTTCGAGAATAGCAATGGGAGGCCTAAAATGAAGACACGTTCACCAATGGAAAAGCAGATGGCCGAATTATACACAAGGAACATATTTTATAAGTTTCAAGACGAGTTATTCATGACCATGTCACTTGGCGAAAAGCTTGTATATAAGGATGATATGAGCTGTAAATTTGTTGTGAAAAATTACTTTGATGAAAACCAAATTGAAAGAGATGTTTCATGGAAAAAGGAAGAGTTGCATGCATATTGTTACTGTTACAAGTTCGAATTTGAAGGCATCCCTTGTTGTCATGTATTGACTGTCATGAAGCATTTATCTATATTGTTTCTACCCGAACGTTACATTATGAAGCGATGGACGAAGGGTGTTACAAAAGATGCTTTTGTGGACGTTCTTGAATCAGGTGAATCTGTCGGTGTTAACCAATGCTTGGCTCGACATAGTCATTTGTCATGTATGTTTGCAGGGCTTATTGACAAAGCTAGTAATTCCAGAGAAGGTTTCGACATTTTAGTCAGTGGTCATGTGGAATTGGAAATGAAGTTAAGTCAGGTTACCTTAAACAATCAAGAAGATACAAGTGTTGCTAAAGGGAAAGGACTTGTGGACAGTAATGTGATTGAATATCATGAGCCGTCGCATGTTGTGACGAAAGGACGTGCGAAGAGACTTAAATCGTCAAAAGAAAAGGCAACAAAAGGCCGTCTTTGTAAGGGATGCAACAAGCGCGGTGTATCACATGACAAGCGGAACTGTCCGGTGTTGTTGAACAGGTAAACAATTTAATGTTGTCTTTTTATAACTCATGTTGGTATAAAACTATTACTGATAACAAAATATTTCAGGTTAGTTGATGCTGATCCAACCCAGTCACTTGACTCTAACTGTGGAAGTAGAGAAATTACTGATGAAGAAATGATATGACTTACAATGGTTAGGTAATTTTTACTCAAATAATTATCTGTTTATTTAGAATTTTGTCATAATGGTGTGTATGGTTTCTTTAATTTCTTTTCATCTTTTATTCTTATTGGTTTTGCTATTTCAGGAAGAGCCAGGTGAAGAGATCGATGATGACATGTCTTTCTTCTTGGTTTTGCTATTGGAGGTGCTGCTGCTTCAATCTATTTTGCAGGAAGAGACAATAAATTAATGAATTTGAAACAATCATGTATTCTTATGTAATGAAACAATGGGAAATGAACTGTGATACTTAAATATCCACAATTGGTGGTTGTGTAATACTTTTGAAGTGCTGCTTATGGTTTTATGCAATTATATGGTTGCTTGTCACTTATCTAAGTACATGATTGTTGCCCATGGCCATGTTGCAAGGTCTGATTAGTTTAACAAACGTTAGAATCTTCTTATCAATTATTGTTATACCATACCTGTGTTGCAATAGGTTGAACGTTTCAAGGGTACTGATTGTAGAAAGTTACTAGCAGGTTTTTGAAGGATGGAAGCAATTCTCCGCTGTCCACATTTTAGCTCTTTATTCTGTCAAAAATTTATTTTTTTCCGAGGCAAATGTCTGTGACCCATATCTATATACTCAGAGTAATCTTGTAATGTTGTGTTTAGTAGTTCATTTCTTTTTTTGCCATGTACATCTCTCAAAAGTTATGATAAAAAGTCTCCGCTCTGTACCCTTGCTGAGTACCCCTGTTTGGGGCATAGTTTGGCCAACTTCCGGAGGGAATTTTCAGACCAAATTTGGGGGTTTGGAAGTCCACATTATGGTCTTGAAATCTGCTATTTTTTGGTACGAGACGATATCGTTTGCCTAGGTTTATAATCGCGCACTTTTCCAACGAATTCATGAAATCTGCTGTACCCTTGCTGAGTACCCCTGTTTGGGGCATAGTTTGGCCAACTTCCGGAGGGAATTTTCGGACCAAATTTGGGGGTTTGGAAGTCCACATTATGGTCTTGAAATCTGCTATTTCTGGGTACGAGAAGATATCGTTTGCCTAGGTTTATAATCGTGCACTTTTCCAACGAATTCATGAAATCTGCTGTACCCTTGCTGAGTACCCCTGTTTGGGGCATAGTTTGGCCAACTTCCGGAGGGAATTTTCGGACCAAGTTTGGGGGTTTGGAAGTCCACATTATGCTCTTGAAATCTGCTATTTTTGGGTATGAGACGATATCGTTTGCCTAGGTTTATAATCGCGCACTTTTCCAATAAATTCATGAAATCTGTTGTACCCTTGCTGAGTACCCCTGTTTGGGACATAGTTTGGCCAACTTCCGGAGGGAATTTTCGGACCAAATTTGGGGGTTTGGAAGTCCACATTATGGTCTTGAAATCTGCTATTTTTGGGTAAGAACATGATATCGTTTGCCTAGGTTTATAATCGCGCACTTTTCCAATGAATTCATGAAATCTGCTGTACCCTTGCTGAGTACCCCTGTTTGGGGCATAGTTTGGCCAACTTCCGGAGGGAATTTTCGGACCAAACTTGGGGGTTTGGAAGTCCACATTATGGTCTTGAAATCTACTATTTTTGGGTATGAGACGATATCGTTTGCCTAGGTTATTAATCGTGCACTTTTCCAATGAATTCATGAAATCTGCTGTACCCTTGCTGAGTACCCCTGTTTGGGGCAGAGTTTGGCCAACTTCCGGAGGGAATTTTCAGACCAAATTTGGGGGTTTGGAAGTCCACATTATGGTATTGAAATCCGCTATTTTTGGGTACGAGACGATAGCGTTTGCCTAGGTTTATAATCGTGCACTTTTCCAACGAATTCATGAAATCTGCAAGAGAGATTCAAGTATACTATCTAGGGTTGTAAATGGGTCGGTTCCGGTCCGGGTCCAGGGTGGAACCGGAACCGGAACCGTTTTCTAAGAAGGGGAACCGGAACCGGAACCGGAACCGTTAAGAATAATGGGAACCAGAACCGGAACCGGAACCGTTTATGAGGCGGGTCTGGTTCCGGTTCCGGGTCTAGACTAATACCTGTATTTTTCTTTAAAAAAATTATATTTTTTTTACATTTCAATTGGATCACGTACCTACAAACACTAATGTGACATTTTGTCTATCAATAACAGACACTTTTAACCAAAAACTCAGAAATCACATCCAAACAGGCAATGAGATGTAGAAAAATAGAAAACTCTAATGTAGAAAAGTAGAAAAGTAAAAAGGGTTCTGTTCTCATATAATAAAGTTACATTATGTTAGTATATATTGGGTCGGGTCTCGGGTCCACGGGTCTGAGCCACTGTGGATCCGGAACCGGAACCGTTTAAGTATCGGTTCCAAAAAAAGGATCCGGAACCGGAACCATTTTCTTATCGGGACCAAAATAAGGACCCAGACCCGGATCCTAACGGATCGGAACCTTCGGGTAATCGGAGAATCGGGTACCCATTTACAACCCTAATACTATCAAGCAAAGGAATGTCCACATGAGCTCATGTCCATGTGCAGAAGTTTGAAATATATTCTCTTGGCAACAACCCGTCACTCCAAATATTCTTATTACTAGAAAT
The DNA here is from genome assembly GCA_012931725.1 of Litsea cubeba. Classification (NCBI taxonomy): domain Eukaryota; kingdom Viridiplantae; phylum Streptophyta; class Magnoliopsida; order Laurales; family Lauraceae; genus Litsea; species Litsea cubeba. The sequence goes on from CM022947.1 coordinate 87,909,746, forward strand.
GGCTCAAAATTTAATGTAGAATTAAGTTCATATCTGCCTTCTGCGTTGGCAAATACTAAAGCACTCTGCACACTCAATCATGCGGGTCCAATGAAAAAGGAAATTATAGGGAAGCGTTACAAATAACAGAATACCAAGTTTTTATACAATCAATTACAAGGCCTAATTAGAATTGTTTGACCACAACCACTTGATACAATTTCAAGTCGGATTTGCCAAATACGCCAAGAAAATAATGCAACAAATTATCACAGCAAAACCAACTAATTTGTGAGGTGACTCTGCTTTTACGTCCAGCTTTGTATCAATCGACTTCAACATCGTTTCCATGCGCTCTAGCTTAGTTGCTAAATTATGAAATTCTTCGTAAGATATGCAAGATCTGTTTACAGCAGAATTTACGTCCTCCATATCATCCATGGATGTTTCGTCTTTCCAAATAAACATGCCGCAACCATTTTCTCCCTGTGAAAAAAAAAAACATGAGGTTAATTAGTTTGTTATTTTATTTTATTTTAATTAATTGAAAAGAATAACAACAAACTCACTTTCCAATCTGGGCATTTCCAAAACTTTCTACCAGGGTTAGTTGGGGTATGAGAAGTTTTTAAGACCATATATCCACGCCCACAAGGACATTTAGGAGCCCAATACAAGGACCAAACACATGATGAACTTGACCTGCCTATAAATTAAAATAAAAAATAACATTTATTCCTTAAACAACATAAACCTCAATTACCATCAACAAATTAGAAAATTTAAATTGGACACTTACTCGAATGTGATTGTGTTGCCATGAATAAAAATCACCTGTTCATACATCTAAAATTAACATTAACATCATCAATATAATTCTGATGTACCTCAAACATCAGCAAAAACAAAGAACTGTAACAGACCAAACGAAAGCCAGAAATATGACAACAAATTCCAGTAAAAGTGGTGTGTATTTCATTACTTTTGATCTAGCATTAAAAAAAAATTTCAATTGAATAGGCACATGGATGGGAATAGGGAATTGGCTACTACTACATGGAGAACTTTGTCCTCAGTGGGAATCACCTTGGATTCTTCTCAAATTCTAGTCTCTCTGTTTTTCAACATTAAAGTGTTTAATTTTGATAGCTTAATCCTTGCACTCTAGTAACTTTACCCCATAGAAACATTACATGGAGGGGGATTATCAAATACTGTAACCACTTTTAACCTACCAAATTGAAAGAGAGAAAAGTAGACCATCCACAATTAGTGACAAATTCTACAATGTACTGCAACAATAAACCAGGAAGAAAACCAGGAAACATTGTGGAAGAAATAAATGCCTCAAAAATAAATGCCTGGAGTATCTTCGGATGAAACACTGGAAGAAAAACCAGGAAGATGTTTTTCAAGTGAATTCGTTTGGTTAAATGAACGTGGTTCCGAAGTTGATCCCCAATACCGCCAATCTCACCTTTCCCAGGCTTACCACAAACAGTACCACTCATGATCACAACCCAAACAAACCCCGCAGACACTGATAAATCAAAACAAGCAAGCAAACAAAAGATTCAATCTTTCGAAATGCCATGATCTCATTTGATCGGAACAACAAGCAAAACAGCAGCGGGAGGTATAGAATAGCACCTTCTTGAAAATTGCAACAAATCGATGAGGAAATTGCATAAATCGGAAGAGAATAGCACCTTCTTGAAACAGGTCGACCCTAGGCAGAACAGCAGCGGGAGGTATAGACGAGAGATGGAGATCGCAGCACCTTCGTTTGGAAGTCGCCCCTAGGCAGAGCACTGGCGGGAGAGAGAAACGAGAGTTGGGAAGATTTGAGGGAGGGACACAGAGAGATGTAGATCGCAGCACCTTCGTTTGGAAGTCGCCCCTAGGCAGAGCACTGGCGGGAGAGAGAAACGAGAGAGGGAGAAACGGAGGGGGGACAGAGAGAGAGATCGCAGAGAGGGAGATCGCAGTCGCCGCTTCTGATCTCCGTCCGGGAGAGAGACGAGAGAGAGGGATCCGTCCGAGAGAGGGAGACGTCCGTTGGAGATCTCCGTCCGGAAGAGAGACGAGAGAGAGGGATCCGTCCGGGAGAGGGAGACGTCCGTTGGAGATCTCCGTCCGGAAGAGAGACGAGAGAGAGGGATCCGTCCGGGAGAGGGAGACGTCCGCTGGAGATCTCCGTCTGGGAGAGGGAGGTCCATCCGGGAGAGAGATTCGTCTGTGAGAGAGAAGAAAACAGAGGCAGCACCGGCGAGAGAGAAGAGAGAAGAGAGAAGAGAGAGTGGTGAGGAGATTAGGTCGTCCAATTCGTCCAGAGGGGGAAAACTAAAAAAAAGAACGGGCCCATGAAAACGCATTTGACTTCCTCTTTTGCATCCCACACGAACCGGTTGCACACTTCAGCTGCTGCTCCCGTATGGTATATTCAGAATTTATCTTGTTTTGCAGTGCATTAGTGTAAAAAAAAAAAAAACTGCAGTCAATCCACTTCTAGCTAACTTGGTGAGTCACCTTCTACCCAGAAACAACCAGGGATACGCCTTCCAAAAAGTAGCCAAAATAAAATAGGCATTTAGAATGCCCCAACTTTGAAATTTCAAAGCCTTCCGAAGGTTGGCATATTCAGCCAGAATAACTCATTGGGCATTTTCAACCATCCCATATAACTAGATACAAAATGAAATCTTCCAGACTGTCCCAAGCTATCATCTTCGACTAGATATAAAGAAATGTTTAATGAGGTCAGATTTTTAATAATTCATAAGCGACAGCCACGACCCATCATACCTGGTGGGGTCCAGTATGGAGAAAGATTGATTAAAAACAAACAACTGCTAGGAAGTTGTTAAGTTAGATTAAACACTAAACTTATTGTTAATTTAATATTACCTGAACAAATAGGAAGGAATATTTCTATTCTGCTGAGTTGAACTGATTTTAAAATCTTCAGTAACTGTATAATACAGTCTTAGGTTTCTTTCTTACAAAAACCCATCATCGGTTCACCATGAATGAATTATCAACTGCTAGAGAACCATGTCATGATCAATTCCTCATTGAAGCAATGAACAAATTAAAACTTACACAAGGGGCTTCTAGCAAGGTTCGCCATGGTTATGCAACATTTTCTTGTGTCGCAGTAACTTAACTGGTGACCTATGATACATGTATACTTCAAAATGGGTAATCTACTATATCACATCATATCCAAAACTACACTTTTTATGTGTAAAATCTGTATTCCTGCCATGTCCACGGGTCCCTACAGTATATGGGCATCATAGACACCTAGCTTGATCCAAACAAAAATAAAAGGTATGTGTATTCCAAGCATTGGTTAAAGTTTGATCTCATAAATGACACTTTTGAGATTTCTGACCACTGACCGGGTCCCATCTACTTCACTGATCTTCATTCCATGCCAGATAGCTTCATCAACAGCCATTGCATCCATCCTGTGCCAAGTGCAAATAATTTGTGCATTAGCATAGAGATCCAAGCTCTGGATATAACTAGTAAGTGTTAACACTTAGATATAGCATATATACATATATGCAAATTGAGATTGCATCTGATTGCTTTGTCCTACAAAAAGACAAGAATGACCATCTTCTTTTAAGATAATTACAAGTAAGTTGCCTGATAAACTAGTTTTCATTTAGTGTACTGAGTTTTGAAGAAAAAAATTTTTGGGCATTGTACCCCAGGCTCCAATTAGTCAGAATACTTTTGCATAATGTACAGCTACTAGTATTATCTAGAAGAAAGAATAACATTAGCTGGATGTGAATTTCCTGACTTGTCCAATCAATTCAAAATTGATAATAGTATCTGCTCCATTGCACCAGATATTAGTTCATACACGTCTCCCCACCCCAGCCCCCCTCTCCTAATTCTTCTTCTTCTTTTTTATGCATTTTCTGGTGATGGCAAAGGAGACATGACTAAAAAATAATTTAAATAAAATGCATCTGGATGTGCAGATACACATACTTTGGTGCGTATGATGCTATTTTTCCTAAATCAAAGCAGGCAACACTACAGGTCACACATAATGATTAATGACTCATAAGCAAAAAATTTGAAAAAAAGGAAACCAATGTAATTTGGTTACCATTTCCCACATGACCTCAAACAACATAGAAGAATGGAAAAACATCTATCTTGCTAAAATATTGTGGTACGCTTGCAATTTGAAAGCCATCCAGAGAGGCCCTATTAAGGGGTTACGAACATAATAAATAAACACTGCTCAAGAATTTGTAACTCCATTTCATGTTGTCACAAAGACGTGGCATGGGCATGTGGGATGTGTTGCACAATTGCTATTCCAGTGTTGGGTAGGGTGGTTACACACATTTGGAGCTATGGTTCCATAAAAGAAGGGAAATATGATGGAGCTACTGCATACTATATAGATGTTTCATTAAGTATCCAATATTAGAACTTAACTTTTAAGATCGGTGACTCACAAACTAAGGGCTAAAAGGATACAAAAATGGTTCAGAAATGGGCCAGAAACTGGAGATTTTCCAATCAAGGAGATTTTCGGGGCATCATCCATGGTAGCTCGAAGAAGCTCAACTGTCTTTATTACCAAACCCCACATGCTTTGCAGCTGGCGGGGAATCCAGTGCAGGACATTATACCTCATCTTCATTCGAGGCAGACAAGTTAGATTAGAATAAAAAGCAATCATATTTCAGAACTTCATATTCCATGGATAGGTTAATACTTACATTTTAGCTCGAGGTATATGGGGCAGTGTGAATTTTCACTGGCCTCCTCTAAGATGGAGAGGCCGTTCTACAATATTAAAACGTGGAGGAATGCTGCAATGTTGAAAGCTCATATATTGTCAAGGAGTTAAAACACAAAATTTGCAGTATAGAATTAATCAATGAATAAGAAGAGTTCAAAACTGAGGGGAAAAAGAGCTGTAGGATATAAATACCAGCACCAAGAACGAGGTCAAATCCCGTAGGGTATCTTTGTGTAATTCAGGCCCATACTGTCATCATTTCCCCATTCTAACTTCTCAGCTACTAATCCTACAAGAAAATTTCAAAAGAAATGTAACCTCCAATTGGCATTGTGGTCGGATTGGGCAAACAAAAAGCCTAAGCGAGAGGGACTCCACCATTAGATTCAAAATAATGTGATTAAAAAACAAAAAAAGGAGGCAGTTGCAATATGCATGGGCATCTGAGTGAATTTTGTTTGAGGCAAAAAAAATCTGAAAAAAATATTGAAAAACCCAGAATGTTAGGAAATGTTAAATTCTGATGTATTTTTCATTAGCAACTAAAATAAATGTATATGCCAATTACCAAACCCTTCCATGTCATATAGATCTTGTATCAAGGTTAGGTTGTATGATTTTAGATAAACATTACTTGAGTCCTATATTCATATTAGTCGTGTTTTGAGTTGGTGTGAGTGAACCTACAGTAGATTTTGTGAAAATCTTCAACTCAGTAAAACCAAAAAAAAAAAAGATTTCAGCAAGTAGGCATTGTCTTACTAACCATTTTTCTCCTCTACATACATAAATGCAAGCATTAAAGTTATTTTCTAACCACGTCTCTTGACAGTTTTACAAGCTTTGAAGACTTACAGCCAGTTGCCTTACAAAGACATACCCAACAGCAACTTAACCTCCCAACATTTGAAGGAAACACCTCTTTAGTTGGTGGAGTATACTGAAACATCAAGTGGCATTGCTCAACAAAAAATTTACCCATCCCCAAATCACGGTCACTCCCAACATTCCTTTCATTCTAAGAAAGAGATATCTCCTTAGAATGAATCAACACACACACAGAAATTTCATCTTCTAGTAATGAGTCTACTTTGTGTGGCGGTTGGTCAAAAAAATCCAAACATTTATAATCAAGGAGACAACTCCATTGTTATATCTGACTCATTATTTTCCTGGTTCTGGTCTGGGAGCGATCAAGGAGACAACATAATCCTACCTTCCAAATGGTCCCCCTGTGGTTATGCATCCAATTGAGCCAACATGAGATGGCTACATATGAATGCAGTGTCTCCATACTTTTATAGTCATCTACAATGCATTCTACCACGAATGACGGCCTTGCCCAAATTTTACAGATAAGGTAATTAGGGAGTGATCAGGGGCGGAACTAGGTATTGGCAAAGGTGGGTCATGGCCCCCCTAGAAATTGTGGAAAGCCCCTTTAACTTTTTGGAAAACCCCATATGTGATAGGAATTTCATAGTTTTTTTTTCACATATGCCAATCACACCCCCCTCCCCCACAAAAACCCTCAACCCCAAAATTTCCCTTTTTTACATGGTGGCCCTCCCAAGGAAATTTTGCTGGCTTTGGTCTGAGTGATCAAGGAGACAACTCCATTGTTATATCTGGCTCATTATTTTGGTTTAAAACATGTAGTGAAAACCCCACTGCATTTATAGCCATTTTCGTATTGGGGGATTCACTGCATGCCCACAGTTGCAAACAAATCCAAGCTAAGAACAAGAAAAAGAAGATAGAAATACACACTTCAATAAATTTTTAGCACTTTTAGAAGCATAGACATCAATCTGGTTTGGGATGACATGACAATCAGAAAATATATAAGTTCCGACATGCTTTTTTTTTTTTTTTTTTTTTTACTTTTTTCCCTAAACCTCATCCTCAAATCAGTGTCAGCATCAACACTAAAATGCAATCTTTCAATTCCATTCCGACATGCTTTTTATTTTTATTTTTTTCCCTAAACCTCATCCTCAAATCAGGAATAAATATATAAGCAAAAAATAAAATTTAGGAGCATTTGGCGGCAGGTCCCCCAACAGTATGTTTTATAGCCTGCGGTCTAGGTCATTTTCTCATAAAGGCAGCGGTCCCCTTTTAACATTTAAAGAGTCAAAAAGACAAAAACGCCCTCTCTTTATATACTCTATAGTCACCAAACACGTACCGCTTCCATCATACACTCCGAAATCTAAGCACCTGAATTGATGCAAGTTGTGTTCATTCACTTTCTCTGCCATACACGTGGCGATCTTACCTGAGCAACCAAATCATCTTGATTTGAACTTAATTGAGTTTAAAATAAGTTTATCTAAGTTTTGGTTTGAATTTATCTGAGCTTGATATGAAATTATTTGACTTTAACATGTATTTATCTAAGCTTTATGTGAAGTTATCTTAGTCTGTGATCAATTAAACATGACTTTAAATAAATTATTTGTATATTACATGATTTTTTTGAGTTTGATTTCAATTTAACTACGTTTGTGATCAATTAAACAAGGTTTCAAATGAATTTATGTGACTTTGAAACAATTTTATCTGAGTTTCTTATGAAATAATATGAGTTTGGTATGAAATTAACTGGATTTCACATGATTTTATTTGACTTTTAAATTTATTCAACTTGGTTTTAAATGAGTTTTTTTGAGTTTGCTGTGAATTTATCTAAGATTTGTATGTGTTATCTGACTTTGGCGTAATGTTATTTGACTTTGGCATGGTTTTATCTGTGTTTGGTATGAATTTATCTAACTTTGATGTATGTGTTATCTGACTTTGGCATAATGTTATTTGACTGTAGCATGATGTTATCTGTGTTTGGTATGAATTTATCTAAGTTTGATATGAATTTATTTAATTTTGTTTTGAATTAATTTGAGTTTGATACGAATTAAGTGAATTTATCTGAGTTTGCTATATGTGTTAAATGACTTTGGCATAATGTTATTTGACTTTGGCATGATGTTATCTGTTTTTGGTATGAATTTATCTATGTTTGATATGAATTTATTTGTTTTTGCTTTGAATTAATCTGAGTTTGATACGAATTAAGTGAATTTATCTGAGTTTGCTGTGAATTTATCTAACTTTGATGTATGTGTTATCTGAGTTTCGTATGGCATAATATTATTTGACTTTGGCATGATGTTATCTGTGTTTGGTATGAATTTATCTAAGTTTGATATGAATTTATTTGTGTTTGCTTTGAATTAATCTGAGTTTGATACGAATTAAGTGAATTTATCTAAGTTTGCTGTGAATTTTTCTAACTTTGATGTCAACTTATCTGACTTTGGCGTGAATTTATATGAATTCATCTGTATTTGAAATTATAACCAGTTTAAAAACAAGTTATGTCACTTTGAGATGAAATTATCTAACTAGATTTGGTTTGGTTTGACTATATTTAATTTGAATTTATCTAGTTTTGATAAAAATTTATCTGAATCTAATATGAAATTATCTGTGTTTGAAGTGAATTTAAATAAATTTATTATGAATTGTCATTCCCTCCAATTTAAAACTTAAAATTTTATCGAAAACTCATCTTACTACATTTAAATTGGGGAATAATCGGGAAAAGACACTGAGTTGGAACTAAAACCCATATTTAAATTGAATGACACCTATTTAAGTCACATGTTTAGGGACCACCGCCTGAATTAATCCCATGCGCAAGGGACTCTAGGCATTAAACAATAATGCTCTGTCCTTAGAGACTTTATAGCCCAATAACGAGGGACTTCTCGCTAATTTACCCTAAAATTTAACAAATCCAAATATAGAAATCATATCAGGAGAATCTTATGAAAGCATGCTTGATTAACTAGAGAAAATTGAGGAACTTCCCACAGGGTTTCACAAATGGGTTTTCGCGAGTAGAAGTGGGTTCCAATCAATTCAACAATAGAAAAGGGTTTTCACAAACACAACACCACACCAGGTAAATGCACAAACACTGAGAGAGAGAGAGAGGGAGGAAAGTATTTGTACCAGTGACTCTGCTTCCGGCTGTGAAAAGGAGAGGAGATGAGAGGAAGAGGAAGAGGTTGCTTCCGGTGGTTATCGTAGCTGCTGGTGATGATCGCTGCCGATGCCGGTAGATTGAGAGAGAGAGAGAGAGAGAGATCGGGGGAGGTGGAATAAGAGACGCCATCAGCCGTCGCCCAGTTTAATGATCTGTCGCCCAGTCTCCTAACCAACGCGTTATCGCCGACGATAATATTTTTCTTCATTATTTTTTTTATAGTAATTGTGTGGGGAGATTTCCAGAACCACAGGATTAAGCTAATCACGGCCGTCAGATGAGACTAAGCATTCCCACGTGCCATCCGCGTGCCATCCACGTGGCACCAATCTCACCCCGGCTACCAGGACAGGAGGTCCGACCGAAGTCAGGCAGCTCCGGGCCCTTAACGCCGAACTGGCCCACCTCGGGGCGTCATCTCGGCAGGGAGCTCCACCTCGGCTAGGCCACCCCGGATGCCATCTCAGCAGAAAGCTCCACCTCGGCTGAAGAAGCCGGGACGGAAGCCGAAACCAGAAAGGGTCTCCACTCACGCCCCTCATCCCCCACGTCACCAGGCACGTGGAGGGATGGGGGCGCGAGCCAGTGGGACAGATGCGACATCCAGCCACTCACAATCTTCACCAGATCCCTGACAGGGCGGCGTCCAGCGGCTGAGGCCACATCAGGGCAGGGCCCGAGGGCGGATCCGCTGGTACCCCCTACCGCCAAAGGCGCCCAACACGACCTGGCCCAACAAGACGTGCATTAAATGAGATGCGGGCTGACCCGACGGGCATTTAATGCATAGTGGGCTGGATTGGACCACAATTAATGCAATGTGGGCTGATCGTGACTTCCCAGTCCAATCATGGGACCCACACCACAATATCTCCCAAAGATACGTTCCACGCTCTATAAATAGAGGCTCATACCACCATCAAAGGTACGCCCATTTTCCATTCACAGAGCCCTTACTCTGTCTTTCTTCTCCCTCTCCATTGTTCCAGTTCCCATACTGACTTTGGCATCGGAGAGCCTTGCGCCGCTCAGGCCAGGGTCCTCTGACCGTTTGCTACTCTCTTTCAGGCTTTCGGACGGCATCCAGACATTCCAGACACCATCATCTTCCCGGATAAGTCCTGTAAGGCACCCTCTTATTGTGGGTCATAATTTTCTGCACCTACAATTGGCGCCGTCTGTGGGGAAGCAATATCCCAGCCTCCCCAACCTTCTCCAAATCCTTCCAAACAATCTTTCTTAACCTCATCTTCTCAGAAGCCATGCCTCCGAGAGCTAAGAAGGGTGTAGAATCGTCGAGAGCAGCACTCGGGCTGCTACCACCGCCAGCGGACGTCCCTCCTCAGGGACGGTCCCGAACGATCCAAGGCACATCCGCAGGCGAGGGTCGCCTGGGCTCCCAACTCTTTGTCGAGATCCCATTCCAGGAGGGAGTCGAGGCCTCGCTCTCAGCGGACGAAGTCGCGCCACCCGGACGCAGTAAGCGTCAGCATAAGCGTCCCCGGAAGGACAAAGCCGTGGCCGTAGGAGAAACGCGCCACGCTCAACCCCCTGGAGAGGTTCCTGAAGCTGCCCTCCTCCAGAAGCAACTCCAGAAGCAAGAACGGATGATTCGCGAGCTCCAGCAGCAGCTGAAGGCAGTGCAAACTGCCTCCTTGAGGGAGGTCTCTGAGCCTCAAGGGAAAAAGAAGGACGCTCCCAGCAGGGCAGCCCAGCCTCCTCGTGAGGAACTCAGACATCATCTGGACCAGAAACGGAGCCAGATCCGTGACGAAGGCTCGAGCAACAGCCGAAGTCACCACAGCTGCGACGGCCGAACTCGTAGCCGTCGTAGCCCAAACCATCCGAAGCGGAAGACCCGAGCTCAGACTCCAGAAAAGGACGACGAGCAAGAGCGATTTGACAAACGTGTCAGATTGGCTCTCCAGCGCAACTTAGACATGCGGGATCAGAAGCAGCTCTGTGGTCACACTGATCTCGGGGCTCTCCCTTCACAAAAGAGATTGAGCACACCCCCTTGCCCAAGAAGTTCTCCGTCCCGCGGTTCGTCCCCTATGACGGACTGTCCGACCCATCTGCACACCTCCGACACTTCTCCCAGAAGATGTCCATCTGGGGAAACGAGGGTCACCTGAACTGCAAAATCTTCTCCTCCAGTTTGGGTGACCTCCCCCTGAAGTGGTTCTGCTCCCTCCCGGAGCAGTCGGTTTCCAGTTGGAAGGAGCTCCAGCTCTCCTTCCTGAAGAAGTTCCAAGCCTACACCGTCGTCCCCAAGAAGGAAGGGGACCTCATCGCCCTGAGAATGAAGCAGGGCGAAACTCTCGCCAAGTTCACCCACCGATTCTGGGCGGTCTACAGCCAGATCGAGGGCGCGAGGGAGGGGATAGCCATCTACGCCTTCCAGCATGCCCTGATCCCTGGCACCGACTTGCGAAAGGACTTGGCCGGGGACACCCCAGAATCCATGTCAGAATTGATATCCCGGGTGAAGCGCTTTATCGCCCGGGAGGAAGACGAGATCCGAGCTAAGGATCAGGACGGGCATCCGGAGCCCGAACAGACGAATAGCCAGCCTCGGCAGAAAGGCGGGAGGCCCTCCCAGGAGCAGGAGCCCAAGCAGGCTTGGTTCTCCAGTTCGGCGAAGCCTGCGTCGTCCAGGTCTGGGGGCACCTTGCAGCCCGGACCTCCCACCAGCGCCAGTCAGGGCGTCAACGTCGTCTTCAAGGAGCCGATCTACCGCATCCTGACCAAGATCAGGTCCAAGCCGTTCTTCAAGTACCCTCCGCCCATGCAGAATGAGCCCACCTCAGGCGCCCGAAGCAAGCTCTACTGCTCCTTCCATAGGGGCAATGGGCACAGGACCGAAGACTGCAACTCTCTGCAGTGGTATCTGGAGAAGCTGGCCGAAGAGGGCCACATTCCAGAGTTCGTTGAGGCAGTAGATGCTGGCGGCAAGCGAGGGCCGAGTTCACCAGAACGCAGCCCAGATTCCAGACAACGAGGATTCGGAGAAGATCATTACGTGATCCATCTGGCGTCCTCTGTATCCATCTGTATCCCAAGAAATTCAATTTCTAAAAGATGTAATGAATCTCTGAATCAATGGAAATGGCGTTCGCCCCGTCACCAATCTGTCACCTTTCTGGTCGACTCCGGCAGCACAGGCTCTACGCCCTGGAAACGGCATGGAAGAGTTCCTACACTCAGCCTTTCCTAAAGCCCCCGTGTCTTGGACACACTTGGGCTCTACGCCCTGGAAACGGCATGGAAGAGTTCCTACACTCAGCCTTTCCTAAAGCCCCCGTGTCTTGGACACACAGGCTCTACGCCCTGGAAACGGCATAGAAGAGTTCTTACACTCAGCCTTTCCTAAAGCCCCCGTGTCTTGGACACACAGGCTCTACGCCCTGGAAACGGCATAGAAGAGTTCTTACACTCAGCCTTTCCTAAAGCCCCCGTGTCTTGGACACACAGGCTCTACGCCCTGGAAACGGCATAGAAGAGTTCTTACACTCAGCCTTTCCTAAAGCCCCCGTGTCTTGGACACACAGGCTCTACGCCCTGGAAACGGCATGGAAGAGTTCCTACACTCAGCCTTTCCTAAAGCCCCCGTGTCTTGGACACACTTGGGCTCTACGCCCTGGAAACGGCATGGAAGAGTTCCTACACTCAGCCTTTCCTAAAGCCCCGTGTCTTGGACACAATCGAGGCTCTACGCCTTGGAAATGGCCTGCAGTTCCTACACTCAGCCGTTTCCTAAAGTCCGGGTTCATACACCCCTCAGAAGGCCATAGCCGCACTCTCGCCTAGCCGAGTCCAGCGGAACGATGGATCTACCCGGCGCAAGGCAATTCGGCCAAGGTATGGATCCACCTCGGCGCAAGGCCAGCCATTTCGGCCAAAGCCAGTCTTCAAAAAAGAAGAGCTGTGCCATCACTCAAACGCAGAAAAGCAGCACAAAAACACAAGTGTTCCAGAACAGTGCAAGGAAAAAAGACAAATAAAGAGCAGCCCGGCTACTGTGGTTTCGGCGACTCCACTAGGTCGATCACCGTATCTGCTGGACCAATGGATTCGGCCGAAACCGCGACCTTGCTGTGAGCGTCGCTGGCAGGAGATTCTTCGACCAGGGCCTCATTTGCTCCGGGGGCAGAAGAGGCCTCACCCCGAGGCACGGCAGAAGCAACACTGGCAACCGGGGCACCGCTCAAGACCGGGGCAGCTGGAGCATCTTCCGGAGCAGGAACCACTGCAGGAGCTCCAACTGGGGCACTTTCGGCTGCAGAAGCGGAGCTCGGCTCAGGAGCCCCCGCACCTCTCAGTGCGGCCAGGCATCCTTCCTCGAACAGGATGGCGGTGACCTCCTCCACCTGCCTCTCGTACGGCTCAGTGGCTCGATCCACCCCATCCTGGAGGGCGGACCGAGCCTTGGCCTGAAGAGAGGCCTTTTCCTTCTCCAGCTCGGCGTTCGCCGTCTTCAACCTTGTCGTCTCGGCGCGCCCCGCCAGCACTTCCCCACGCAGCCTCGTCCCCTCAGCAGTAGATTCAGCCTTCAATCTGGCCAACTCAGACTCCAGTTCGGCGGTCTTCTTGTTCCTCGCCCAGACATAGCCTTCTTCGACGTAAGTTCGGCGACATCAGCCAGAGGCGATGCCAGCCGATCAGCCTCTTCAGCGCTGGCCTCCTTCATCCCCTCTATTCATTTCCGCGACTCTTCCAACTCCCTCTTCAGCTTGTCCCTCTCAGACTCCAGCTGAGTGACCCGCGTCGCGTTCTTATCGCTCCTTCCCACCACGGTCAGGAGCCACTGCACGTTCTGCAAATGGAAACAGAGGGTCAGGTTCGACCAAGACACTTGAAGAATGAAGAAACGCACACACTTACCAGAAGATTAGCCTGGATCGCCGAGACCATCTCGTGCGTCTCCATGTCTCTTGGCAGAGCACAGACCTCGGCGAAAGCTCCGATCACCTCGGCATTCCCCAACAGCCGGTCCTCGACTTTCAGAGGCTCACCGGGCTGAGTCTTCATCCTCGGCCTCCATGGCGCTGGGGCACTCCGGGGTCCGGAGGCCGATCCAGACCCTTGCCCCACCGAGATCGTCAGCTCGCGGGCCGCTCCACCGGCCGGCTTGCTGACCTGCGCGCTCTTCTCAATATGATTCTTGGCTCCGGGGGCCCGCGCAGAGGCCTCATTCTTCGGAGGCTGTTCATCCCCCGAGTCCTTCTCCCCAGCCTTGGACTTCTTTCTAGGCAGGGACCCCTCCCTTGGGCGCTCCGGCGAAGCGTCGCCGCACTCCCGCACTCGGAGCAGGAGCAGGAGCTGGAGCAGGAGCGGAAGCTGGAGCAGGAGCAGAAGCTGAAGTAGCGCCAGCACCTCCCGAGCTCGAAGCAGCGCGGGTGCTGGCAGAAGATGGCGTCGCAGACTAAGAAGACCCCGCAGACTAAGAAGACCCCCGCCTAAACTTGGCCGCTAGGTTCGACGGTTCCGAACTTGAAGTAGACGACTAGGGACCGGATGCAGCTCGGCTCGCAACAGGATCGTTCACAGGGATCCCGGCAGACACCGCTATCAGTGAAAAGGCGACGCGTGTAGCCGCCGACTCGCTTCCCAGTACAGGCAAGACAGAGCATGTATCGCTTCAGAGCAGTTGAAGCAACACCAGACGACGATCGCCACATCCCCGGACGGATTCTTCTAGCTTTCAACCCCTAAAGGCTAGCACACTTCAGAGGTCAAAAGCTAGGGGGCAATTGTGTGGGGAGATTTCCAGAACCACAGGATTAAGCTAATCACGGCCGTCAGATGAGACTAAGCATTCCCACGTGCCATCCGCGTGCCATCCACGTGGCACCAATCTCACCCCGGCTACCAGGACAGGAGGTCCGACCGAAGTCAGGCAGCTCCGGGCCCTTAACGCCGAACTGGCCCACCTCGGGCGTCATCTCGGCAGGGAGCTCCACCTCGGCTAGGCCACCCCGGATGCCATCTCAGCAGAAAGCTCCACCTCGGCTGAAGAAGCCGGGACGGAAGCCGAAACCAGAAAGGGTCTCCACTCACGCCCCTCATCCCCCACGTCACCAGGCACGTGGAGGGATGGGGGCGCGAGCCAGTGGGACATATGCGACATCCAGCCACTCACAATCTTCACCAGATCCCTGACAGGGCGGCGTCCAGCGGCTGAGGCCACATCAGGGCAGGGCCCGAGGGCGGATCCGCTGGTACCCCTACCGCCAAAGGCGCCCAACACGACCTGGCCCAACAAGACGTGCATTAAATGAGATGCGGGCTGACCCGACGGGCATTTAATGCATAGTGGGCTGGATTGGACCACAATTAATGCAATGTGGGCTGATCGTGACTTCCCAGTCCAATCATGGGACCCACACCACAATATCTCCCAAAGATACGTTCCACGCTCTATAAATAGAGGCTCATACCACCATCAAAGGTACGCCCATTTTCCATTCACAGAGCCCTTACTCTGTCTTTCTTCTCCCTCTCCTTCCATTGTTCCAGTTCCCATACTGACTTTGGCATCGGAGAGCCTTGCGCCGCTCAGGCCAGGGTCCTCTGACCGTTTGCTACTCTCTTTCAGGCTTTCGGACGGCATCCAGACATTCCAGACACCATCATCTTCCCGGATAAGTCCTGTAAGGCACCCTCTTATTGTGGGTCATAATTTTCTGCACCTACAGTAATAACCTGGAAAGTTTATGTGAGGGATGTCTGATATCTTACACCGATACCCGTTGCCTCCTTCTGCTAAGACCAGATACTTTTCCTTTAGTAAAGGACATCCGCAAATACATAGAGACCGAAGGGTGGTTAGTAGCTCCTCAGGCAAGGAAGGAATTTTAGGACAATTTTCAAGTGTCAGCTTTTGCAGCCCTTTTGGCAAGCAGGTCGGATTGTTGTAATTTGAGTTTCCGAGCCCATCATCAAGACTAGCGGGCAAATCCACATCATACAGGGATGTAAGCTCGGGACAGTTGTCAATTTGCAAAGACTGTAGAGAGGTGAGATGTTGCAATCCATTCGGTAGCGATGTCATATTTGGAAAGAAACCGATTCGTAAAGAAGAAAGAGAGGTAAGATACTGCAATGAGCTCCAGATCTGTTCATCGCAATTAGATAAATCTAACTTACGGACGGTTGAAATGCGAGGAAGACCACTCAGCTTGGTGCAATTGCTGATAATAATTCCACGAATATGCCTAACATCACTTTCTAGGCCTGACAATTCTTCCAGATCAGGAATAGATTTAATTTTTAATGATTCTAATGGTGGAAAACCTGTCATAGAGCCATCCCCATAAAACTCACGACCAACTTTTTTTAGTTCATAAAGATTTATGAGATTTAGATGCTTGAGAGAAGGAAGTCGGCCAAAAGGTGGGAGGAGACCACATCTGCATTCGCTCAATTTGACATAAATTAATTTGGAGAAGCTCGAGTCCCCCAACCATGTTGGAAATTTGACACCACAGTAGCCTTCTATCTGAAGCTTTTTGAGGTTGGTGTGAGGTTGGAGGGCATTGAGTACCTCCTCCTCAATGCCTTCTTGCCGCGATTCCACGCTGTCACATTTCCATTGCAACTCCAATTCGTCAATTTTTTGCTTATTTTTCAACTGAGCCTCTTTGGCCTCCTCCACATTGACCACATTCTCAAGCTCTGAGATGCCAAGACGTCCTCTTAGATGTATCAAGTCCTTCAACTCGTTTATTCCACGTCCAATCTCCTTTCCCACATTAAAATACCCCAACGTTTGGAGGCCTTTTAATGTCCCAATTCTTGGCGGGATAGAAACTCGGAGTGCATTATAACGCAGAAGTCTTAGGTTGACAAGGTTGCTCAAGTCACTGGGTAGCTCTACAAGCTTCATGCACCAATCCAATATCAAGGTTTGTAGATTGTAGAGTCTGGTTGTTGATTTCGGTAACCTTTCAATGTTAGTACAAGACAAATCAAGATACCGAAGTTGTAACAAATCTCCAATTGATTCTGGCAATTCAGTGATGTGACTTCCACTCAATTGCAAAGTGCGTATGTGCCTCGAATTTATAAATAAATCAGCTGGGATATTCCGAGGCTGAGTGTATGGCGATGACCGAATGCGCAGAGTTCTCAAACAATAGAAATCCTCAAAATTGCTGTGTAATTTTAAAAGAGAATTTGACATGTAGCGAGCCTTTTTATCAGTATTTCCATGTGACTTCTCATCTCCTATTTTCCAAATATCAGTTCCTAAAACAGAACGTGCGAGATCATGAGTGAGGTCATGCATTGTGTATTGTAAACTCCCGTGTATTTCTTGACAATTAAATAGAGACCTTGAAACCAAATCAGCCAGATATTCCTTGCCTATGTCTTCCATTTGCTCACTAGTACCTCCTTTATTAGGATGAATAAAACCTTGTGCCATCCACTTCAGAATTAATTCATTGCCTTCGACACCCTCCCACGGACCTTTATCAACTTCGAAACCACAATATGCAAAACACCGCTTCAAATGTGCTGGCAAGTGATGATAACTCAATCTTAGAGCCGGCAAAATGTCATTTCTTTCTTCTGGCAAGTCCCATATCTCGTTTTTTAAGATTGCTTCCCACTCGACAACATCTACTACAGAGCGTAACAGACCTCCCAGTGTCTTCACTGCCAAAGGCAACCCTTTGCACTTGTTTACAATTTCCTTGCCTATCTTCACCAAGTCCGGATGTGCATCTGAATCCCCATCTACAAATGCTCGTCTTTCAAACAAAGACCAGCAATCATCATCTAACAGACCCTGCAGAGAGTGAGTGGGAACTGTTCCCATGTTTGACGAAACCCTTTTGCTTCTTGTGGTTACTAGAATTCTACTTCCTCTTGCCCCAACCATCAATGGAGCTCGAAGTTCATCCCAGTCATTACAGTTGTCATTCCAAACATCGTCCAACACAAGCAAAAACTTCTTCCCTTTTAGAGCCTCCTTAATACTAACTTGAAATGGATCCAAGTTGGTAAGATGAGGATCGCTCCCTGTAACAGACTTTACAATTGCATTTGCGAGCCGAATTAAATTGAAATCTTCAGACACATAAACCCATGATCTTACCTCAAAATGTTTGTCTACCCGTTCATCATTGTAGGCCAGTTGAGCAAGCGTCGTCTTCCCAAGTCCTCCCATACCACAAATGGGAACGACCTGGATACCCGAGTTGGCGGCCCAAGAGTCGCCGTCCGATGTCAACAAACCAACCACCTTCTCTCTGTCAGCTTCTCTTCCGAATACAATCGACTCATCTATGATGGAGCTAGTCGGATGCCTCTTTCCAGGTCTGAGCATTTCAGACTTGAGCATCACTTTGAGGTGGAGGTGATTGCTTCTGCTTTCAATCTCTTCTAATCTCTCTCTGATCTCCTTAATTCGAGGACCCATGTTAAGATTGGAAACAGAGCTAGAGAATAAGTCAGATACCTGATCAGTCAGCTTCCTCTTTCTTGTTTGCATTTGTGCTCCTTCTATTTTGGATCGAAGGACTTGGCATTCGACTTCATCGACGATGTCCTCAGCGTCGTAGGCAGCATCCTTGAGTTCTCTCAGCCATAGGCGGACTGATTCCTCTCTGATTTGTCTGTCTTCTGCGTCGTTGAGAAGGGCTTGGATTCTGGAGAGGGTTGATTTGAGCTTTTGGGCCTCTCCTTTAACGCCGCCGAAGAGAAAGCCTAGGCTTTGGAGGAAGCTGGGGGTCAAAGTATCAAACATAGCTTGGAAAAGGGAGCTTAAACCTGCATCTGCCACCTTTGAAATTGCAGAATCCATGGTTCCCAGTAACTTAACTGCTGAGTGAGATGAGATGAAACGAGGGAGATGAAGGAAGGAGAAAGATGTGATCGATCGAAATTCGAAAGTAACTCAAGTCTTCTCAAGAAGAGATTCCATTCCACACAATGGGACAAACAAGAAATAAAAAGCTCGGCTTTGGGCACTTCGCCCGTTAGCCCACTTAGTAAAATAAATAAATTTTGACATAGTGAGAGTGGGCCCATTTATGGAAAGAAAGAAAGCAAGCAAGCTGCCTCTGCCACCACAAATAACATTCATGGAAGTTGCGGATCATGTTCCACATTTCACTAGATTGAGAAATAGTCTGGCCCACGTCAGATTCATATATATGAATGTAAAATCCCTGAATTCTTAATCCACTTACAAAAATAACATTTTAATATTGTATTTTATAAATATAAATCAAAAGGGCCTTTTTGGATTTTTTTTTAAGATTTTCAAACTGAAATAAAATTGAAATCACCAAAATATATGCTCGAACGTTAATGCTAATTTACAAATTATAAGCAACTTTGATGATAATTTTCAACTTCAAATATAATTTACAAGTTTCATAATAATTCCAACTTTACAAAAGTTATAAATCAAAAAATAAAAAATAAAAATCACAAGTATGACAATTTCCTAAAAATAAAATTTACAACAACTATGATTGATAAATTCTAACTTGAAAAAAAAATTGATACAACTAAGTTAATTTTTTAGCATTGTGATATTTCTAATGCTGAAAATCTGTCTTCCATTTCTTCTTCCACTGTCAAGTTTTGCTTTCTCCTCTTTGTTGAGCACTAGTCTCCCGGGCACATGCCTGTTTTTATCATTTCTTCTTATAGCATTGTTCTCCTGTTGTTAATAAGTCTCCCACCTATATTAATAGTTTTCTCTTTTGCAATTGCAGACACTAAATTTGTTAGTAAATCATGTATCATGGCAGAAAGCACAGAAAATCTACGTTCACTTATTTTCCACCATGCCAAAAATTCGAATTGATGTTGTAGGGACGCGAACTGAGGAGGTAACCCGTAGGAGTCGCACAGCTGGTCCCCCACAGGGGGTAGGCGGGGCCCAGAGCCCCGCGCCTATTGTATACACTCGGGTTGTAACCTTTGGTTGTAACCCTCATGCGTTTGTCCCACATCGAGTGTGAGGGCCTCCCACCCTTGGTATATTAGCCGTAGCGTAACCTAAGGGTGTACCACCACACTCCTCCACGTGGGGAGGTGTGGTGGTACACCCTTAGGTTACGCTACGGCTAATATACCAAGGGTGGGAGGCCCTCACACTCGATGTGGGACAAACGCATGAGGGTTACAACCAAAGGTTACAACCCGAGTGTATACAATAGGCGCGGGGCTCTGGGCCCCGCCTACCCCCTGTGGGGGACCAGCTGTGCGACTCCTACGGGTTACCTCCTCAGTTCGCGTCCCTACAAAAAGGCCGGCCTTTTTGTAGGAGGGTATCCGAGCTGAGGAGGTAACCGCTTGGGAGTCGCACAGCTGGACCCTCTACAGGGGATAGGTGGGGCCCAGGGCCCCGCGCCTATTGTATACACTCGGGCTGTAGCCTTTTGGCTGTAACCCTCATGCTTTTGTCCCGGGCAGGAGCGTGTCGCGTACCCAGGGGCCTCCCCAGGTTTCGAACCCGAGACCTCCTGTATAAAGGATAATCTGGGTGAAACCTGGTACCACTTGAGCTGGTTCTGTATTTATACCTAGCGGTCTCGGATCACGCAGTGAGCTCCGTCCTCATCAGGGAGGACGAGGGAGTTCAAAAGCCGATCTATTACACGAGCAAGACCCTGCTCGATGCCGAGACCAGGTACCTTCTGTTGGAGAAGCTTGCGTTGGCTCTTGTCACCGCCTCCCGCAAGCTCTCCCATTATTTTCAATCCCACACTATTGTGGTGATCACGGAGCACCCACTCCGTTCCTTGTTCAAAAAAGCCGACTTTTCAGGGCGCATATCAAAGTGGGCAGTTGAACTGGGGCAGTATGACATACAGTACCGTCCCCGAACTGCGATCAAAGCCCAGATTCTGGCAGACTTCATAGTCGAATTCGCCTCCCCCAACCCGGCTCCGACCCAGCTCGGCACGGCACTGGGGGGCACAGGGCAAGAGCCAGCAGAAACAGAAGTCCAGCAGTCTCCCACCTCGGCATGGAGGATCTTCGTCGACGGGTCGTCCACCTCCAAGAGAGCTGGCGCCGGCATAGTTCTCCAATCGCCAGAGGGACTGGTCATAGAGCAGGCTTTCACCCTCGACTTCAAAGCGACGAACAATGAGGCAGAGTACGAAGCACTGATCGCAGGGTTGAACAGCGCCCGAGTCCTCGGAGCCCAGCACCTGGAAATCTTCAGCGATTCTCAACTGGTAACTAGCCAGCTCGCTGGAGACTACCAGGCCAGGGACGACAGGATGGCGGCCTACTTAGCCCTGGCAAAAAAGCTACTCTCCCAATTCCAGAAAGCCGAGGTCAGGCAAATCTCCCGAGATACCAACACGCACGCAGATGCGCTTGCAAACCTGGCCTCCGCTGTTGAAGCAGGAAAGAAGAGGACCATCGAGGTCGGGTCAGTATCAAGGTCAAGTCTAGAACTCCAGTCATCTCGGCTTGTCCTCTGTGCTGACCTCGGCCCCAGCTGGATGGATCCAATCATTGCCTACCTGAAGGATGACCAGCTCCCCGAGGACAAGACTGAGGCACACAAGATCAGGCTCAAGGCAGCCCGCTTTTGGCTCTCTCCAGAAGGCAAACTCTACAGGAAGTCCTTCACAGGCCCGTACCTCCAATGCGTCCATCCGTCCAAGGTGGACGACTTCCTGTACGAAATCCATGAAGGAATCTGCGGCAGCCATATAGGAGGCCGCTCATTGGCCTACAGGGCAATCAGCCAGGGTTACTGGTGGCCCTACATGCAGAAGGACGCCCAGGTCTACGCCAGAAAATGCGAGAAATGCCAGAAGTTCTCCCACTCCCTCCATCAGCCAGCGCAGGATCTGAGCCCCCTCTCCAGTCCATGGCCCTTCGCTCAATGGGGCCTGGACATTGTGGGGCCCCTTCACCGAGCTCCAGGGAACAAAAAATGGTTGATAGTGGCTACGGACTACTTCACCAAGTGGATAGAGGCTGAACCGTTGTCTTCCATCACGGACAGGGACTCCAGGAACTTCGTCTGGAAAAACATCCTCACGAGGTTCGGCATCCCCCGGACCCTGATTTCAGATAACGGGACTCAGTTCGATTCCAAATCCTTCAGAGATTTCTGCCAAGAGCATGGCATCAGGAACCATTACTCCACCCCGGCATATCCACAGAGTAATGGCCAGGCAGAAATCTCCAACAAAGTGATCCTGGACGGCCTGAAAAAGCGACTGGACAAGGCAAAGGGCAGATGGACAGAAGAGCTTCCGAGCGTGCTGTGGGCCTATCGGACAACTCCAAGGAGGTCCACTTCGGCGACACCATTCTCTCTGGCCTACGGCATGGAGGCGGTCATTCCCCTGGAAATCGGCCTCCCTACCCTGAGGACAGAGCTGGTCGATCAAGGCCGAAATGAGACGAACCTGGCAATGGAGCTGGAGCTAGCGGACGAACGACGAGAAGCTGCAGCCCTGAGACTAACCGACTATCAGCAGCGGTTAGCCAGGGCATACAATCAAAATGTCAAGGAAAGAAGGTTCACCACGGGAGAGCTCGTTTTAAAGAAGACCCTGCCAGCTGACAGAGAACCAAATGAAGGGAAGCTAGCCCCGAACTGGCACGGCCCGTTCAGAGTAGTTTCCCTGGCAGGAAAGTCAGCCTACAAGCTTGAAGGCTTGGATGGCAAGCCATTGCCGAGACCGTGGAATGCATCCCACTTGAAGAAATTTTATTTCTAAGGATGTAATGAATCTCAATCAATGAAAACAGCTTTCACCTTGTCATCAACCTGTCATCTCTCTGACTGATTCCGACGGATTGGGCCCTCCGCCCTGGAAGAGACCTCGAGTCCAGACTCGGTCGATTCCTAAAGCTCCTAGCCTTGGGCTATGGAGAAGGCTTCGAGTCCTTACTCAGCCGAGATTGGGCCCTCCGCCCTGGAAGAGGCCTCGAGTCCAGACTCGGCCGATTTCTAAAGCTCCTAGCCTTGGGCTATGGAGAAGGCTTCGAGTCCTTACTCAGCCGAGATTGGGCCCTCCGCCCTGGAAGAGACCTCGAGTCCAGACTCGGTCGATTCCTAAAGCTCCTAGCCTTGGGCTATGGAGAAGGCTTCGAGTCCTTACTCAGCCGAGATTGGGCCCTCCGCCCTGGAAGAGACCTCGAGTCCAGACTCGGTCGATTCCTAAAGCTCCTAGCCTTGGGCTATGGAGAAGGCTTCGAGTCCTTACTCAGCCGAGATTGGGCCCTCCGCCCTGGAAGAGACCTCGAGTCCAGACTCGGTCGATTCCTAAAGCTCCTAGCCTTGGGCTATGGAGAAGGCTTCGAGTCCTTACTCAGCCGAGATTGGGCCCTCCGCCCTGGAAGAGACCTCGAGTCCAGACTCGGTCGATTCCTAAAGCTCCTAGCCTTGGGCTATGGAGAAGGCTTCGAGTCCTTACTCAGCCGAGATTGGGCCCTCCGCCCTGGAAGAGACCTCGAGTCCAGACTCGGTCGATTCCTAAAGCTCCTAGCCTTGGGCTATGGAGAAGGCTTCGAGTCCAGACTCGGCCGGATTCCTAATATCTGGGTTTTCACACCCCTCAAAGATCATTGCCGAGCTCACGCTTTAACAGCCATGACCAATGGAATGATGCCAGCGTTCAAACACAGTGCAAGCATTCCAGGACAATACACAGAAAGAGAAGGAATTCAAAAGCATTGGACAATGTTTGATAATCAAAAACTTCCTTTTCATTTATTGTGAACTGCTTTGTTACAACAACTACAGAACAGAAAGAAAAGTACAGGAAGGAGGATCGCAGTCCTCTGAAAACAAAAAATGAAGCAGAAAATAAAGTGACAGAAAGACTCCGATCTTCGCTCTGGAGGCTCTGAGCGATCCTGAACTTCACCGGGCTATGCAGCAATGCACTCTGGTTGGTCAGACCAAAGCATCGCACAGCCCCTCCAGTCGGAGACCTCGGGCCCCGCTGGGCTCTGCAACACCCTCGGTGGCAGTGGGAGCGGCAGAGCTTGAAGAAGCCTCCCGGACCAGCGAGGCCCAATCCCGCCTGCCGTACGACGGGCGCACAGGGCCGAGTCGGACGAGAAGGCGCCACCGTCCCCCTGCAGCGCATCCTCACTCTGTCTCGCCAGGGACGGATGGCCGTGGACCCGCGTTCAGAAAGCGCGTAGTCCACGGGGATTTCCTTCAGAAAGCGCGCAGACCACGACAGCCATCCCCCCTCGGGGATAGCCGTCCAACGGCGCAGGGTTCCCCCCCGGATCAAGAAGTTTCGGACACCTCCCAGGCATGATTTCTACTGCCATGTTCATTCCTTCTCCCATGGCGAGCTTGCCACCCCTATTTATAGGAAGGAGGAGGACTCGGTCTCCGAAGAAAGTTATGAGGGCGAAGTCTCCCACGCGTACTGGGGGTGCACGGCTGTTGACCAGCGATCCCTATGGCGCCACGTGGAGACATCCGTCCGATTCCCTCGTCAGCTGCGCCACCTCGTTTGTTGCTATTTATGGTCTCGAGAATACGGAGTGTCAGCATGACAGTTTGACTCTTTCTACCTCAAGGGCCACGCCACACCGTAAAGGCATTCAGTACCATTCAATGCACATCCAGAAATGGAAGAGAGACAAATGCAAAGAGAAAAATACGCAAGTGAAGAAGTCTTTTCATTGACAATGGAAAGGATTACAAGGCTGAAAGCAAAAGTAAAAGTATTACAAAAAGAACCACAAGGTAGAGCTACTCCGGTCTCGGCGACTCGACCAGGTCAATCACCGTCTCCAAGGGGCCAGAAGCTTCGGCCAAGACAGGGACCTCGCTTGGAGCGTCGCTGGCAGACGGGGCTTCAGCTGGCACCTCAGCCGAACCAGGAGCCGAAGTCTCACCCTGAGGCACGGCTAAAGCCTCGCTGGCGACTGGGGCATCGCTTAAGACCGGGGCAGCTGGAGCGTCAACGACCGCAGGGGCTTCGACCGGGGCACTGTCAGTTGTAGGTACGGAGCTGGGCTCGGGTTCCAGGTCTGAATACTTCGGCAGGTCCTGATAGACGGGGTGGTCTTCAGGGACCCCCCGCACGTCTCAGTGCGGCCAGGCATCCCTCCTCGAACAGGATGGCGGTGATCTCCTCCACCTGCTTCTCGTACAGCTCGGTGGCTCGATCTACCCCATCCTGGAAAGCGGACTGGGCCTCCTTCTCAAGCTCGGCGTTCGCAGCCTTCAACCTCGCCGTTTCAGCGCGCAGCCTCGTCCCCTCAGCAGTGGACTCAGCCTTCAACCTGGCCAGCTCGGACTCCAATTCGGCGGCCTTCTTGTTCCTCGCCCAGAGCTCGCCTTTCAGGTGGTCGGCCCGAGACGAGAGTTCGGCAACCTCAGCCAGAGCCGACGCCAGCCGAGCAGATTCTCCAGCACTGGCTACCTTGAGCTCCTCAAATCCCTTCCGCTGCTCGTCTAGCTCCTTCTTCAACTTCTCCCGCTCGGACTCCAGGCGGGTCACTCTTGCAGCGCTCCTATCCCTCCTTCCCACCACGGTCAGGAGCCTCTGTACGTTCTGCGAAAAGAAACAGAGAGTCAGGATTCGACCAAGGTATTTGAAGAATGAAGAGAGACGTTGCGAACACTTACCCGAATACTGTCCTGGATCGCCGAGACCATCAGGCTGTCATCCTCGTACCTGTCGTGCGTCTCCATATCTCTTGGCAGAGCGCAGGCCTTGGCGAGAGCCCCAATCACCTCGGCGTTTCCTAGCAACCGGTCTTCAACGCTCAAGGGTTCGCCGGCAGAGGTTTCCATCCTCGGCTTCCACGGTGCTGGGGCAGTTCGGGGCCCGGAAGCCGATCCGGACCCTTGTCCCGCCAAGATGAGAGGCTCGCGCGCTGGACCGACAGCCGACTTGCTGACCAGCGCACCCTTTTCAGCCGGCGCACTCTTTTCCTTCGGCGCGCTCTTTTCGCCTCCCTTCTCAGCAGGAGCTTTGCCCGACTGCAGATCGGCCCTTGAGCTCTTCTCCCCCGCTTTGGACTTCTTCCTGGGCGGGGACCCCTCCCTCGAGCGGTCCGGCGAGCGTTGCCGGGCTCTCCCACTCGGGACAGGAGCAGGAACAGAGGGAGCGCCCACGCCCACCGGACCCGAAGCAGCATGAGTACCAGTAGGCGACGGAGTCCCGGAAGACGCTGACCTCTGCCTAAACTTGGCAGCCAGGTCCCTGACAGCGGCCTCCCTCGAGCTTCCTCCCATGTCCTCCTCTCGGTCAGAGGTATAAGCTTCCACTATCTGCGACAAGTCCGGCGGCCCCGGATCGGAAGTGGACGCTTCGGCTCCAGACGCAGTCCGGTCAGCAGCAGGATCGGTCAAGGGGATCCCGCTAAACACCGCAACCGATACGGTCGGACGGTCAGGGTATGTCTCGTCCGCCCCAGGAACTCCGGTCCTGTGGTAGTGGCCGCGATACCTCGGCGTATACCCAAGCAGTTTCCAAGCCGACCTGGTTTCGTGCCCCTTGTACCGTTCGACCCTGTTGATGTCTTCGGTATTCCTCCTCCAGCCTTCGCTGGCAGCTCGGCGTCGCCTTGCACCCGCCTCTGCTCGACAGGCAAAGAAGAATGTCAGTTCGGCACCAATAAGATAAGCAAAACAGTAGAGAAAAGCAGCGATGATTACTTGGGACTTCCCCAGGGCGACGTGGGACCGACAGCCTCCTATCTTCACCTGGGCCGAACTCCCAGTCCCCCGAGACACAGAAGAAATCCTCCTCGGCGTTCTTACTTGAATCCTCCAAGGCTAGGACGAAGCCCCTTCGCTGCGGCTTCACACGGAGATAGTATCTTCCCTCCCCAGCCTTGCAGATATCATAAGTATCCTCGATGTCGTGAGGGCCTAGGTTGGTCCCCAGGATCTCGTTCAGCTTTGCTGTGCCCATAATGACCTTGTAGCCATTGGGCATCAGCTGGCCCGGGGCAAGGGACCAAAGGCTAAGGCAAGCCCTAAGCAAGGGGTGCAGTGGAAACCTGACCCCACCCTCGATCACAGAGATCAAAGGGAATGGCATCCAGCCGCCGTAGCAGCGATACAGGGCAGCGTCGGCAAGGTCTGCCGGTTTCAGGAGGACCCTCTCCGGAATTTTGAAGGCAGCCCTAAACTCGGCCAAGCCCTCATCAGAATCTACCCTGAATCTAGGGGTGCCCATGTCTAGAAGGGGTGACTACGAAGAAAAGCCCTAGAAATCGAAAAAACCCCAAGAAAAACCAGACGAAAGAGCAGAGCGACTTACGAGGACGAAGAGGCGGATCAGGAGCAGATCCAGGCACGTTCTGCGGTCGTCGTCCTCAAACAGATCTCAGGAACCAGAACGGAGATCGGAAGCCTCAAACGGATCTCAGAGATCAGAGCAGAAAGTAAAAGCAGAGGCGAAGGCGAAAAGATTCAGAAGCAAGAAGAAGAAGGGGACGGCCCTATTTATAGAAGGGGAAACCCTCATTTGGGTACCGCCTCCGAATTCGAAGAGACACTTCAAAGCCCGTGCCCGTCAATCAATGAGACAGCCCGTCAATCAATGGGACAACGCAGTCGGCGCGGAAACTACGCGTGTAGCCGTCAGCTCGGTTCCAAAGGCGGACAGGGCAGGGCATTTATTGCTTTAAAGAGTTGAAGCGACACCAGGTAATGATCACAGCATCCCCAGATGGATTCTTCTAGCTTTCAACCCCTAAAGGCTAGCACACTTCAGAGGTCAAAACCTAGGGGGCAATTGTGTGGGGAGATTTCCTGAACCACAAGATTAAGTTAATCACAGCCATCAGATCAGGTTAAGCATTCTCACGTGCCATCCTCGCGTCATCCACGTGACACCAGGCTCGTCCCGGCTACAAGAACAGGAGGTCCGGCCGAAGTCGGACAGCTCCGGGCCCTTAGCGCCGAACTGGCCCACCTCGGGCGTCATCTCGGCAAGGAGCACCACCACGGGTACCACCTCGGCAGAAAGCTCCATTTCGGCTAAAGAAGCCGAGACAGAAGCCGAAGCAAGAGGGAACATTCGCGTGTACCCTTCATCCCCCCACGTCGTCAGGCACGTGGAGGGATAGGGACACGCGCTGGTGGGACAGACGCGACATCCAGCCGCCCACGATCTTCGCCAGATCCCTGACAGAGTCCCATCCAGCGGCTGAAGCCACATCAGGGCAGGGCCCGAGGGCAGATCCGCTGGTACTCCTACCGCCAAAGGCGCCCAACAGGATCTGGCCCAACAAGATGTGCATTAAATGCGATGTGGGCTGACCCGACGGGCATTTAATGCATAGTGGGCTGGATTGGACCACAATTAATGCAATGTGGGCTGATCATGACTTCTAAGTCAAATCGTGGGACCCACACCACAATATCTTCCAAAGATACGTTCCACACTCTATAAATAGAGACCCATGCCACCATCTAAGGTACGCCATTTTTCCATACCAGAGCCGTTACTCTGTCTCTCTTCCTCCTCTCCTTCCATTGTTCCAGTTCATATACTGACTTTGGCATCGGAGAGCCTTGCGCCATCCAGGCCAGGGTCCTCTGACTGTTTGTTCTTCCCTTCCAGGCTTCCGGACGGCATCCAGACATTCCAGACACCATCATCTTCACGGATAAGTCCTATAAGGCTCCTCCTTATTGTGGGTCATAATTTTCTGCACCTACAGATGTCATCATCGAGACTTCAATATTGAGACCAATATGTAAATAATCGTTAATAATTAAGCATATTAAGGACTCATTAATGTGACAAATGCGACCCCAAATGTCATATTGGATGCAGAAGTACTTGCACATAGTAACTAAGTGTGGAAAAGCTATCTATCAAAAACAAAAGTGTAGTAAAGCTGAAGGCACTTACATACAGGATAGAGAGAGGGGAACTTTTATTTTAAAATTTTTTTTTCAACTACATAGGCACACTCTGCATGCATGGTTCAATGAAGCAGTGCGAATGACACAAAGTTAGTTATCTGTCCCACGAAAAGAGAGGAAACGGGGGAAAGATGCAAAGTCAGATGATGGAGATCTATCATTTAGAAGGAAAGTTTTAAATAAGAGAGATTTAGGAGAGGAACTTGGGTGGGTGGGAACTTGGAGAGGAGTAATGATTAACAATGTCAAAGCCAAAGCAATGAATGGTTTTCTTAGGCCACATTTGGAAATATCTTGATATTCAATTGAAATATTGCAGCAGGGCCCTTCCACAATGGCAATCCCCATTGAATGATGATCCATTCTAACATGAAGAACAGTGGGGTATTGGGTTTGGCTATAGTGGATATGTCCCTGAATACTCTTTTAAAAGGTTTCCAACTCTATATCAGAAAAATGGGGCATATCCACAATAAAGTGGATACTCTTCACGAAGAACAATTGGAATGTGATGTTACAGTGATGAGGTTGGGTCGTGTAGAGTAACAGATGGGTGTGGGTTCGGGTATGAATATGAAGCAGGTGGAGGGCCGTTTGGATGGTTGGATTCATGGAGTTGTAGGTGGAGGGCCGTTTGGTTGGTTGGATTCATGGAGTTGCACCGGCTATGTTCAATTCAAACAGAGCGGCTCTGGTCAAATCCAGAGTGGTCTAGCTCCATGGCTATGCAACTCATGTTCCATTCTATGGCGTACAACAGCATTTACAGATGAAGGCTACTTCCCATCCACACTTGATGGGAAGCTCCCACCATAGCCGGTGCCATCTCAGGCCTCTGAACTGGAGACGGCTGAGAGTCTAATGAATCTGGTAGACTACAGGAGGGTAAAAACTGTGGGCCCAAAATCTACCAGCTTGTATTTAGTCGGAAATGCCAGCCTAAACCATGATTTAACAGGTCGTGTTGGTGCAATAAATTCAGTCACAGGTAGCTCGTAACCACACCGTTCAAGAATCTGGTTGAAAATGTGGACGCAAACCCTGAACCATTATGCCCACTCTGATTTTCGTTGGGTAAAGGAATTGCCTCCCTACCAAACCTTCCATCACCAACTAGCTGCTGTTAAATTTTGTTTGCAATCCTGGAATCATCAAATCTCAGAATCTTGTGCAATAACTGGTAAAGAGGGGGCAAAGTCCATAAAGAACTCCAATACATCGTTGGAGCAACAGCAGGGTTCGACTGACATTTGATGGGTCTGCCCTCTGGCTGCACCATCTGAATTGTTGGATGGGTTGTTTTAGAGTGATGAGAGAAACGGAGAGAGAAAGAGGGCTTGTTTGGTTGTTTGGTGGTGAGATTAGGTGGGTCTGAGATGGAAGAGAGGATGAAGAGATGAGAGAATATAGCCTTATCCAGAGATAAAGATGGAGATATGTTCTTTGCGATGAGCATATGAGCGGAAGTTGTCGCAAGAGAGATGAAAGAGGGGCTGTTTCTCCCAAAGTCGCCAATGAAGAAGAACCCTAGCTGAAAGCGAAAAAGAAAAAAATGATAAAAAAAGGCGAAAGACACATCTTATATGTGGAGGGGTAAATTCGTCATTCCATATTTTTCGTCACCATCATATCTATTTGCATTGCATTGTGATTTAAAATACAAGTAGGTTTAGTACAAACTACCAAAGTACAAAATACCAAAGTCCGGAGGTAGTCTGCATTTTAAGCAAAGTACATGTAGATATTTTGCTATTATCCCTAAAATCCATGGTGAGTCATTTGGTTATTGCACAGCCGGTTTAGTGAAGGTGGGATCTATTTGGGACATTGTTAGAGACTATAAATTGTAACCACAGAGATCAGGCAATTATAAAGCAGGCTCTATGAAGCATCATGGCTTCTGGGTCTCCTCTCACTTGAATCAGGAAACCCAAAAACAGACTCCGAAATTTTATTTTGTTTTGGAAAGATTGATTATATTCCAAAAGAGATACTTACAGCAAAGAATCCATGAGAGACAGAGAGAGAGTACCAACAAAACTCAACAGCAAAATGAGCCCACAGACTGGGCCAGACAAACATGAAAAAAAAAAAAAAACTCAGGAAGGTAAAGACCAACCCAAAAGCCAAAACAGATAATAAGCCAACAGACCAAACAGCAAAAAAAAAAAAAAACCAGAAGAGACTCAAAGAAAAGAAGAGGCTGGATGCTGGTTATAAGATCTTATACAAATAGCTGCTTTGGACCAAGTAGAAGCTTCTAAGTAAAATCCTTTGCAGACAGTGAAATTGTGAAGGGCAATGATCCAAGCTCTCTCTCTAGCTATGAATCTTTCGCGCCAAGGAGAACACTTGGGATCAAGTAAGGAGTCCCGCACAAGCTTGCAATCTGCATGAATGCATAGATAGACAGAGAAGTAGGTTCCATTGCAGTGGCAGAGATGAGAGATTTTGCAGCCAATAGCAAATCACTCTCTTCCACACACTTAGTTGCTACAAGGAAGTAAATGGAAAGAAAAAGGTGTTCAAACCAATCCTTGGGCTCAATTTACTCAATAACCAATGACATGTAAAGGAAGTGAATACATTCATAATTTTCCAGCCATTTAAACTAAGACCCTGGCTAAACTTCGATGAGTCTCTGGAATCTGGATCCCCTAAGTGGTCTCCCACGCACTTCCTTTGAGTAGGTTGTGTGACCTCTACCATGGAGCCCACTTATTGATAGTCCAAACTGCTCAACATGACTGTCATCACCTCCAATGACATACCCTTGAATTATACTTCAATAGGAGTTAGTCCCATGTAAGATCGAGCGCATGATTGATAAATTGTTTATTGCATATGATTAATAATGCATGCGATTGTGCTGATCATGTATTGACCTAAAATCTTAGGCTGTCATAGGAGGGGATGAAATTCATGTTGAATGGTCCGGATTATCAGTAGCTGGACCACACAGTAGAGTTTCACACATCCCACTTATGGGAAGCATGTGTGAGACCACTCAGGGATCTGGACTTCACTATAATAGTTGGGAGTCCTAGCTATTTACCTCCATCACATGATTCATATGCTTTCATTTATT
The DNA here is from genome assembly GCA_012931725.1 of Litsea cubeba. Taxonomy (NCBI): domain Eukaryota; kingdom Viridiplantae; phylum Streptophyta; class Magnoliopsida; order Laurales; family Lauraceae; genus Litsea; species Litsea cubeba. Next base: position 87,941,505 of record CM022947.1, read on the forward strand.
TTCACATGTAGTTACAGTCTATGTCAACTTTCTTTCAACAATCTCAACAGACCGATCTGGACTTCACTATAATAGTTGGGAGTCCTAGCTATTTACCTCCATCACAAGGATTCATATGCTTTCATTTATTTTAACATGTAGTTACACCCTACGTCAACTTTCTTTCAACAATCTCAACAGACTGATCATCAAGTCAATTTTCCTTTGCTTGCCATGTCTAAAAATATCAATCACAAAGGAGTGAAATTCATCAATGATTCAATAAATATTGGAAAAAAACATGATTTAATTCCTTGAGTTAAATGGCGTTTTAGTGCTCATGAATAATCCAACCTTGGGCCACTGCCAAAAATCAGAGGAAGTGTTTGTGAGAAGGCTAGAATTAAGAAACATCCCCTCTGATCAGAGTGAAATTTCATGGGATGGTTGATCGTCAAACCGTGCAGAAAACCTATATCCACTACACCTCACTATATCCACTACATTCATTCATCAACCCAACCAGACTGCAACACCCCAAAGAAAAAGAACATATCAAAATTACTAGTTAAATGATGCCTGCTTCAGTAGTCAAAGCGATCATAAAGCTAAGATGTGGTCCGCTGCAGATGAGTGTTTGAAGCCATTCAGAATGCAGGCCCCACCATGGATTAATAATGCTCTCCTCTTCAAGTAAACCAAGACTACACATCCTATGATTTTAACGGTTGTAGTTGGTCAATTGGTTAGGATGGCATACAGAAGAGAGAGAGAGAGAGAGAGAGAGAGAGAGAGAGAGAACTGACCACTACATGGTGGGGCCTATCCCATGACTGTACATAAAACGAGAGAGAGAGAGAGAACTGACCACTACATGGTGGGGCCTATCCCATGACTGTACATAAAACCCAGCTAGAAACTGGAAATCAAATCACATCTGTAGAAAGTTTCAATTATTTCAACACATCAAAGTACCAAGCAAGTAGAAAACCAAACAGAATGAAGAAAAGGACATACATTCAGTAATTCTACGATTCCAGTTCAACAAACAAAAAATTATGCACAGATGAGACAACGGAAAATCAAGGAAAGAGAAGGGAAGTAATCAAACATATTCAATTCTCATCTCTTTGAGTACTACCAGATGCTGATGTTGATGAAGCAGGAGAAGTAGAAGAATGCTCACCACCGCGAGATCCTGACATGGAAAACAACTCACTGAAAGGCCATGGGACAGGTACCCAAAACCTTCTCCCATGTCCATTCCATTCTTCACTACTTCTCTCCTCTCTACTATTCCCTGACCCATTTGAATCCTTTGATTCGTCAGCAGGCAACTGAAACCTACAAACAGGGCATGAACTATGAAGCTCCAGCCATGGCAAAATACACCCAGAATGGAATTTATGCTTACATGGCATCTCCTTAGCCTCTGATCCAATGTTGAAATCCTCCAAACAGATCGAGCATTGCAAATTCTCTACAATCTTCACTGTGGGCATTGCTTCAACTGCCCCTTTCTGTGCAGGTGGTGTCCCATATCTGTTTGGGTCATTCTCTACCAGATGCTGCAGTAGCATATCCAAACCTGGCCCAAAGAAGTAATCTCCCAAGGCGCCGAAGCCGCTCTGGTTATCATTATGGGTCTGGTTGGAATCAGATGATCCTTGAAGAATTACAGACTGGATGAAAGGGTTGGTCAAAATCGTGCGCTCCCTTTCCCTTTCCCTTTCACTCTCTGAATTATCAGATTCGGATGCAGTTATTGCATGAATGCTTTGAAACAATCGGAGGATAGCTTCTGAGCTCCTTCTCCTTCTCTGAAGAACTGCTTCAGAGTCCCTTTCCAGTTGTGATCCTCCTTGTTCTTGTTCTTCTTCCTCTTCTTCACTTCGGAATCTCCGTCGTCGCCGATGGCTGCCCAGCATTCCCAGCAAAACGGGTGCCCATAGAGAGAGTGCTCTATCAGCCAGATCACTTTCATCTTCTCTTCTGCTATCTATTTCTTCCACAAAACCACTTTCACAAAATGGGCATTTGATCTCAGTTTCCATAACTGGATTCACCATCTGTGAGCACATGTAACACCAGTAACTGGAAACCAGAGCTTCACCCATCTCTCTACCTGAACCAATTGCAACAGCTAAGTAAAAAAAAATAATAATAACCCAGAAAAATTCACCTCAGAAAACAGGAATCACCTGGGATATTGCAAATTTCACAACCCATTCAGAGAACTTCCCAGAGAAAGAGGGAAAAAAAAACGCAGATCATCTTATCTTCTCTAATTTAATTTACAGGAATCAGAGACAAAAAAAAAAAAAAAAATCAGGTTTCCAAGATTTAACAACCCAACAAAACCAAGCATCACCTAAAAGAGAATTATGTCCTCAATGCTCAGGAATTCAAAATTAACAAAAAAAAAAAAAAAAAAGATAACCCACAATTGAGAATTAGACCTTTTTCCAATTTTCAGTAACTGAAAGAGAATATTCTTTCAACTTCACAATCCAACAGAAAGAAATCTCCTCACTAGGGAATCCCTTCCCATCATACACAGAAACTCAGCTTCAAAAAGAAATGTCAAATCTGCTCCAATTACCAACTACACCACTTTCTGCTTTGTTAGCAATTAAAAGAAGATCTGATCCAATTTTCATAAAATCCAAAGAACCCCCAAGAATTCTCCCAACAGTCAGAACTCAGAAGTCCCCTCATAACAAGAATTTTATCCACCATGAGTACATATTCAAACAGACATAACCCTCAATAGAGAAGTCGAGATTTTCTCCAAAAACCTGCTATTTCCAACTGATAGGTGCAAGATTCTTCAATCAAAAACAAAACCCAGAAGAAAAAAAAAATCCCAATCAAAGCAAGCAACAAGAAAACAAAATGAGATGGACACCGAAGAAAATCACAGGCATCTGAAAAGAAATTGCTAACCAAGAAAAGACAAATGGTGGGGATTTAGATTTACCACGGATTTCCAGCAAAGAAGAATCTTGAAGGAGAAAGAAAACGATTTCACTTTTGTTTTCCTCGAGAGTACTACATGGATCATATATTGGACATGCAATTCCGATTTGCTTTGAAGGAGATGAAAGAGAGATTGTACCTTCAGAAGTGGGGATTTCAGTTGGGTTTGACGGATTCTGATTTCTGCGGTTTTGGGTGGAAAGAAAGGAAGTTGCAGAGAAACAGCGAATGCGTCTTCTCACTCTCACTCAGACTCCTTGTAATTGTGGTTGCATTTCTTTGTCTTGTGGGAAGAGAAGGGCCCCACCACAACCAGTCAATCTGTATTTTAGTTTTAGAAAGAGTGCTGCTATTGGCACACCAATTTTTTCTTTTCCAACATAAGGAATTTATCTTTTTTTTATTACGTTTTTACCCCTTCATGTAATGACTAAAATATCCATTACCCCTCTTTTCACACACAATCTCTTCTTCTTCCCTCCCACCCATCTCTTCTTCTTCCCTCCCACCCATCTCTTCTTCCCTCCCACCCATCTCACTCTCCACTTTTCAAAAAAACTCAAAACATATTGGTCAACTCATCTTTCTCCATTTTCTACTCTTGGGAAACTCATCTTCCTCCATCTCCTTCATCTTTCATTCTTCTTGTACTTTATCTTTTTTCATTCTATTTCTAAAGGATTTCTAATACAATGAAGAAAGAAAACAACAATCAAATGTGTCTTTCAATCAGAGCAGTAGTGGAAAGGTCCGTTTTCTTCATTTCTCGCTTGGAACGAGTTGCAGGTCTCGATATTTACGGTCTTTCAGGTCCGAACATATTGCATCTGTTCGGAACTGTACATCCGAACAGAAGGAACATGTTCGAAAGATAATGTCCGAACACTTCTGTTCGGACACTAAGGTCCGAACGGTCTAATTTTGTTCGGAACTACAGTTCCGAACATTTGCATTTTGTTCGGCCACTCAGAGACCGAACCGTCACGATTTCTGGGTTGTAAACCCTTGCGATGATGGATGAAAAACAACCCAAATGTATGAAAAAACACTAACATTATTTGTAAAATCTTACATTGAATGAGAATCTATCCCCATAATAAGTTTCCATGAAAAACAAGGTAATCTAAGATGAAAAAATGATAAATAAAAAATGGGGAAGAAGAATGAAATGGTAATGGTGGAGAGCCCTTTGTTGGAAGAGGATGTGTGTGGGAAGAAAGAGGGAAATGAAGGGATGGGTACTTTGGGAAATTTTGATGTGTGTGGAAAGAAATAATGTAATTTTTAAATTATAGTGATGTGTGTAGAGAGAATTTGTGTGAAAAAAGAAAAAATTTGTGTTCAAATAGAATTTCCCTTTAGAAATGACCATGAATTATAAGATGGAAAGGACCCTATGCCTTCCAAGTTTTGGGTATGGATCATAAAATTCTTACTGCCATTCTAATGGGTCCAAACTCATCACCATCATCATCATTGTAATTGTCATCTATCAGACCTTATCCTATGTTGGGCTGACTGTGAGCTCCATTTCTAGCTATGTTCTTAGTAACTATAAATTATGTCTTTTCCCACTCCTCCATTTTAAGTCTTCATTAGTCTCCTCCTTTCTATAGGGTCAACTCAAGTGCAAATTTTTATTTTTTTAGGTTTATGTATACACCCCCCTAATGATTTTGAGATGTGTAAATAGGCCAATGTGGTTATAACATTTGTAAATATGTCTTGCCTTGTCATTTTAATACCTTCCATATTTCCAAAACCAGTATCCCTAACGAGAATGGACACCCACTATAAGGTTTGTGTTGAATTTATATAAAAATGATAATTTTGTCCTTACATCAATTAAATAAAAATGAATATGTTATTGTTTACAACAAATACCATTATTTTATCCCAAGTCCCAACGGTCTCTCATGCAGAAGAAGCTCAATCATGTATTTTGAAACTTTCATCAATCCAGTAGCGGGTTGTGCGCAAATTGGATCAATTATAACTAATTATAAGTACAGGGGTTGATTGTCATTGTGCTTGATTTGGATTGAATAAAATTGACCCTGTAACGATAAAAATGGGTTTACGGAGAGTTATTCTCTCCCACTAAATATATTTGTTAATGATATAAGCTTTAGAGAAAAATAAGTCCAACCCTATGAAATTATGCATATATAGATAAAGAGATGAGCAAAAGTGTCATTTCACTCTATAAACTTAGGGCGGTTGAAAGACTATTCATTTAGGGATATTAAAGGTATTAAAATGAAAAAAAAAGAGCCGATTTACAAATACTAAAACCATTGAAGCCTATTTACAAATTCTATAAATCTTAGGAGGGTATATATATATATATATAAACTCTTTTTTTTTTTCCTTTCATCTAATGTTATTATTAGCAATAGCCAAGTTGATCAGCATCCAATATTCCAGTGGATCCAGGCAGACTACTGGTAGGATTTTATGTAATATGCTAAGAAAATGAACAGAGGTTTGAAGGGTCCATACACTTTACCCAAAATGAGATTGGCCCACAAATCATATAGGTTGGCTCTGACCATTTATCCGCTTTACTTGATTGTTTACGCAAGCGACCTGAGGAGCAGAACCATATATTGTTTGGCCACCGGATAAGTGGACCTACCCAGTTTTGGGCCACCAAGCACACAATATGACCTGCTTAGGCCAATGGACAACCTTGGAATCTGTGGGACACATGTACACACATGGGCTTTGCTAGTAGTTTATCTGACCTGCATTCATTCTGCTGATTTGTGACAATTGAGCATACACATTCATATGCATCAGTAATATATCTTTCTGATGATGATCCAGACTGAGAAATTCAGCTACCAACTAACTACACATCAATGTAATGTCCTCTGGATTCAAATGAAGTTAAAGGGCATTGTGGCAAAGTGGGTGTAACCAGCAGTGCACCCTTACAAATATGGGAGGCTTCTTGAAGCACAAACATAATTCTAAAGCTGAAATCAAATGTAATTTTCATGACCAGGACCATGTAACGGTGGGGACCAAAATGCAGAACCCATTATTTAAAGGTAACAGCAGCACTTTCACAAAGCAATTTCATTCAAGAAAATGCATGGTATATGGTTTACCGATCCTCAAAAATACCCCACATTGTTTCTTGCTTCTTCTCTCCAGCATTAGTTGAACCTCTACAAAACCCTAAAATAAAATTTTGCAAAAACAAGGCATTTCAGGCTTTTGTGTTTGACATTGTTTCCGCATCGGTTTCTCAGTCCACCTATGATGACCAACCTCAAAGAAGAAAAGAAAAAAAAAAAAAGAAAGAAAAAAAAAGAAAAAAGAAAAAGAGCTGTGCTTCTCTGTGTCGGAATACTTCTGCAAGAAGGAAAAAACGGAAAAAATGGCTCCAAGAAATGGATCTGTACTCAAAAGAACTGGATCTGTACAAATACTGCCTCTGTACATTGCATGGCCCAAATTTATAAAAAAGGATGAAGGGCAACATGAAGTTGATGCAGCAATTCAACACTTAATAGCCTCCAATTCAAATGCTCTGATGTTTGCTTGCCTCCACATTAACCTCCTGCATCAGAAGTGGGAAATATATATTAACATTATAAAAAGAAGTAACCTATAATTGCTACCTCTATCCAATACTTTGGGACTTCAAATAAAACATAATCTGTCCTAGTGTATTAAAAAAAAAGGAAAAAGATAACAAGAAAGATGGTGCTGAGTAATGTGTTTTAAGGTTTAAGAACTATAAAACTTCCATTTATACTCTAATGAGGCCCTAGTCCAAAAAAAAACCCAAAATGTAATCAAGACTTTACAGCGTTTCCAATTTAAAGAATATTCAGTCGTAATTTCATTTCCTCTCTTTTCCCTCTTCTTTCAATCTGTTTTAGTGTGCGCACGCAAGTGCGTGTGTGCGTGTGCATGTGTTGTGTGTGTGTGTGTGAGAGAGAGAGGGAGTTGATTTTCAAGTGCATAAATCCAGTTCTTTAGCACTTTCTTATCCTAGAGTTTTTTTTTTTTTTTTCAAAATTTGAAAGATATTATCGAATAATCATTACATGTTCGATAAAGCTCTCTGAGCCTCCAATTTTTTACACGGTTTCATCCCAGAGGACCAAAACATTATGATACTCTTATAAAAAGGCACTTCAAAAGGATCCTTTTCAAGCTCAAGAGGTCTTCGCGAAGGGAACCCCCCTGTTGCCATCCCATTTCACAATTGCTGCCAAGGGTCTGAGTAGACTATTTCAAAAAGCTAGTAAAACAAGAATCACCCAAAGTTTCCAAATCAGGATCACTGTTTCCCACCATCACTTTAGAGATGACACCATGGTATTTTTGCAACACCATTCTATGGTAGGTGCATCACTAATCCTAATGAGATGCTTTAAAGGAATGTCAGGAATACGGGTGATAGTATCAAAAAGTGCAGTGGCAGGTGTAGCATTGGAGTCTGTGCTTGTCATTTCTAGCAGCGGTACATGGCCTACCCTTTGGGGCCACCCAAGAGCCACATCAACGTGGGATCCAATTGTTGAGAAGATTCATAATTCAAGTCCAAATTAACATCATGGAAGAATCCATGTTTGTCGTTGGTGGTTAGATCACTCTTGCCAATCTACCAATTTACTACTATTTTCTTGTTCAAAATTCTGGCCAAAGAAGCTAACATGCTCAAGAGATGATGCTGGACAGACCCATGGTCCCCATGGGTCAACCCGTCAATGGATCCAGCCCATCTGTCTTAACCAACCCTTCGGGCCCAGCCCCATTCATTTTATGTTATATAGAGCTTTTAGTTATGTTTTAAGTTGTTTTAGTAGGATGTTTTAATCCTGGTCATTAATGTGTTTGGATGGTCCAGATTAGTCCTAGGGTTATTTCTTTTCCTATATAATGATGTAAAGCTCATTTGGCTAAGCAATGGTTAATGATTAATGAAATGGAGTTTTCTTCGAGTTCTCCTCTTCGAGATCTCTAAGGCCTCCTGATTTGGAGCTTGGTGAGAGCCCAAGTTACTAACGCCTTCGGATCGGAGTTCGATGAGAGCCCAATTTTTCCCCTATCTCTCCATCCTCTACTTTGCTTAACTTGCATATCTACCTTCGTTGTCCACATCAATTGGTATAAGAGCCGAAGATCGGTACACCCGAAATAAAAAAATCAGCGCAAAGTTCCTTCGATAAGAACCAATCAGGTAATCCATACCCTTTTCCTTGATTCCAATCTACTCATCATCATCGATAGATCCCTCATCACGATCCTATCCCTGCACCAAGCCGAACAACCCTGTGGAACCTTCCTAAGCATAAACCCTCAAGGCCAAACCATGACCATGTCGACAAAACCAGAACCATCTCATGACCCATCTCAAGACACATCATGGTAAAAGATGGGGTAAAGTATGGTAAGATGAAGTATGTGGTAAAGTAAAGTAGGAGAGAGAGAGAGAGTTGTAAAGTAGTTGCCCTTTGTATTGACTTTACTACATTTTACATAGTTTTATGTGATAAAGAAAAGTGTCTTTGATGCTTTTTACATGTATACTTCCTCCCTTATCGAAAACATTCCTGAAACTACACGGGCTGATCAGCTAAGGAGCTTTTTTTCTCCAATAGGGAGGGTCTTTGATGCTTTCATACCTGGTTCTAGCAGGAGAGGCGGGGGAGGCTGTTTTGGCTTTGTTCGTTTTGGCGATATGGAGACAGCAATCAAAGCAGTGGAGAAGTTGAACGGGAGTATTTTTGCTGGGAGAAAGTTGGGGGTAAATGTGGCTAGATTTGGGTGGTCTAAGAGGTTGAGGAGGGATGTGAGCGGGGGCCCTGTTAACGGTGTGGCTGCAAAAGTCAAACGGGTTTGTAAGCCTAAAGAAGGAAAGACTCCGGTTGTTTATAGTGCCCCAGGCTCTGCTAATAGACAGCAAACTCTTTCTTATGCTGAAGTGGTGAAAGGGCCAGGAAGTGATGATGAGTTCTGTATTTCTATCCCCAAAGAAGTTATTGTTAATAACACCAGTTGATTATCAAATAGCTTGGTAGGCATTGTTAGGTGGGATGGAGTTATTCCCTCTAACCCAGGCAGTTATGAGGTGGGTGGAATCAGAGATGTTAAGGTATCTAAGTTGGGTGAGAAGAAGGTGCTGGTTTCTTTTCCTAACTCGGGAGGTTTTGGGAGGGATAGACTATGATCAGAAAAAATCTTTTGTTTCCCTTGAGAAATGGGTTCCTAGCCTTGTTGTTTCTACGAGGGAGGTGTGGATTCAGTGCTTTTGTGTTCTACACAGAAGGGGTGTGGAAGTCTTCAGGGCCATTGGTAGAAAGTTCGGGAAAGTGGTGGTCATTGTAGAGGAGCCCATGGACAAATCACTCTTGGAGTATGGTAGGTTATGTGTTAAAACTGAAATTTTTGGGTTCATCAATCACGTAGTGAAAATCAATACTTTTGGAGCCATTTTCAATGTGGTGGTGAGGAAGGAAATGGAGTTACATTGCAAGTGCACCAAGGGAGAAACAGGAGGTGTAATGTCAGCAGAGGTGGAATCGAAGAGGGTGGATGTCACTACCCGAGGTGAAGAAAATAACAAAGAGATGTGGGAGGCGATGGACTCTACCTCTTCTGGCGACAGTAGCGGTCCGGGTAACGGATTTCATAACCGGTGTAGAAAAGGGGAGGTGGTGGCAGAAGTTGATTCTCTGGCGCGGGTTCCGGCTAGCATAGATGACGTGGCGTACGATGCCCACTTTCTCAATAGGGCTGGTAGGGAGAAGGATAGGTCGGCTAGCACATTAAATGTGGACGAGACAGGGGCATTGAAAGTTTGCTTTGTTGGGGAAGCTCATCAGAATGGTGATGAAGGGAGTAAGGTTGTTTCCCATAAACGAGGCCTGTGCAAGGAAACCTCTCCTCCAGAGGTCAGCTCTGTTGAGTTGAACTTGAAGAAAGTTACACTAGTTGGTGGCGAAAGCTCTTTCATGCCAGATACGCGAGTTTCACAATAGGAGTTGTCGGGTGGGCCTTTTGAAGTCGAGTTGGCCCCAGGAGAGCTGGGTTCTTATTGCGGGCTTTCTTTACAGGGTGGGTCCATCCCGGGCGGGTCTGTTGTTACCAGCCCTGTTTAGGCCCATTGCACCCAAAACTTTTTTTCTAAAGGGAAGGGCCCTTTTTAGGATGGGTCCCATTTCTTCAAACAGGGATATGGATGTGAGAGGTCAATGCACGGATACTTCAAAATGGGCAACGTATCGTGTCGTATCGTATCCGATACTTCACTTTTTACATGTAAAATCCGTGTCCCTGCCATGTCTAAGGTGTATCCCTGCCGTATCTGGGCATCATAGGAGAGGTGTATCTGTATTAAAGAGAAGAATGCCCTTCGAGATGCAATTCGGAGAAGGGATCGTCCCAGGCACGCAGTCAGGTCTATAAGCGTCCCGATGGTGATGGCTAAGCATAGGAGGTTTTTGGGGAAGAGATGGAGGATACCTTCTCGTGTCCTCTCGGATGGAAAAGGGGTTCTTAAGAAACCTCTGTACTCAAGTTCTAAGGATCAAGGAGGCAATCATGAAGTCTCTAACATCCAGCTAAGGGACGGAGTGCCGGAGGTCAAATCAACAGCAGGGGATGAGGTTTCAATGGACTTGAATAATGGATCCACGGGTTTTCATCTGGCAGCAAGGGAGGCAGCCATCAAGACGATTGAAGTGGCCAAGCTGTTGGGCGCTTCTTTTGGAGAAGATGAACCGGAGATTATGCAGAAGTTAATCCAATTGGAGGTGTCCGAATTAAGAGGTAAGTCTACTACTGCATGACTCGTTTCTCTTTGGGAGTTCCTTTTTGTTTGTGATTTTTATTGTCTCTTTAAATGTGAGGGGGCTTGGTAGGCCTCAGAAAAGATTGGCTGTTAGGAAGTTGGTTAGGAAGCACAAAGTTGATGTGCTGCTGCTTCAAGAGAAGAGACTAAAGTGGCAACTGATATCCATAGTGTTGTTCGTGAGGTTTGGGGCAGCTGCAGGTGTGCTTGGGATTGGGTTCCTTCAGCTGGTGCTTCAGGTGGTCTGATTTCTATATGGAAGGAGGATGTTTTGCAAGTTGAGGCTATTTTGCATGATCAAAGAGCTCTGGCTGTCAAAGTTCATGGGGCTAGTGACAATTTTTCTTGGGCCATTGCTAATATCTATGGGCCTAATGCTTTGGCTTACAGATCCTTTTTTCTGGATTTGTTAGCCAATTTTAAATCCCAATGGCATGTCCCTTGGGTGTTTGGGGGAGATTTCAATATGGTGAGGATTCCTTTTAAGAAAAAGTGGGGGAGGTCCACTACCAGGTCTATGACTTTATTCAACGACTTCATCAATGCTATTGAATTGATGGACTTGCCACTTCAAGGGAGGAAGTATACATGGACCAACAATAGGGATCGGGCAGCAATAAGCAAGATTGATAGATTCTTGTTGTCTAAAGAGTGAGATGATCACTATGAGGGTGTTATTCAGCTGGCGCTCCCGAGGGTGATTTCACATCACTGTCCTATCAATTTATGTCCTAAAATCTTGGATTGGGGCCCTAGGCCGTTTCGTTTTGATAATTGTTGGCTTCTTCATAGAGGCTTTCTTGACCTGGCTAGGTCCTAGTGGTGTCAAGCTAATGTGGAGGGGTACGCTGGATACATAGTTTGCAAGAAGCTTCGCGTCCTTAAAGAGAATATCAAGAGATGGAATAGAGAAGTTTTCGGTCGAGTGGATGAATCTAGAGACAACTTGGCTAGTTTGGTGTAAGATCTTGATAAAGAGGGTGAAATCCGGGAGTTGAGGCCGGATGAAGTTGCTTTTAGACAAGAGCCGGTGAGAAGGATATGGGATTTAAATCGCAAGGAAGAAATCTAATGGAGGCAAAAATCAAGAGTTACTTGGCTAAACGAGGGTGATAAAAATACCAGGTTTTTTCATCAAATGGCTAGTATGAGGAGCAGGGTCAATTATGTGGGGAAAATTCGGCGTAATGGTAGTATTTTTGAAAGTCCTGCTGAGGTCAAGGACGAGGTGGTGCGTTTCTTCGAAGATATCTATAAGAGTGATGTGGGAGCTAGGCCCAAGCTTGACGGCCTTTGCTTTCTCTCAATTCTTTTTGATGTCAAGAATTGGATGGAAAGGGAGTTCGAGGAGGAAGAGGTATTTAAAGCTTTGGAGGAGTGTGGTGGAGACAAGGCTCCTGGTCCAGACGGTTTCAACTTCTCTTTCATCAAAGCAAGTTGGAATTTTCTTAAGGAAGACTTTGGTAAGGTGATTTCTGAATTTCATCAAAGGGGTAGAATCAATAGAGAAATGAATGCGCCTTTCATATCACTCATTCCAAAAGTGCAAAATCTTGTGGAGTTAAAGGACTATAGACCAATTAGCCTTGTGGGATGTGTTTATAAGCTGTTAGCTAAGATTCTGGCAAATCGGCTGAAAAGTGCTCTTCCTCATGTTATTAGCCCTTTTCAAGGGGCTTTTGTGGCGGGGAGGCAAATTCTTCACGGAGTTTTGATTGCTAATGAACTTGTGGATTCAAGGAAGAAGTCTAAGAAAGAAGGAGTCATTTTTAAAATCGACTTAGAGAAGGCTTACGATCATGTGGAGTGGGATTTTGTTGATTACATGTTATTTAGATTGGGCTTTGGGGAAGTGTGGCATGGTTGGATTCATCAGTGTATTTCTACCACCTCTTTCTCAGTTTTGGTAAATGGATCCCCAACTAAACTATTCAAAGCTTCTAGAGGAATTCGTCAAGGGGATCCGTTATCCCCGCTCCTTTTCACAATTGTGGTGGAGGCCTTGAGCTCTCTTTTGGTCAAAGCTAGAGAGTTGGGAATGATTAATGGTTTTTAGATGGGGCGGAGTGGAGAGACTATTACTCATCTTCAATTTGCAGATGACACAATTTTGTTCAGTTTGACCGAGCCGGAAGAAATTCTGACCCTTAGAAGAATCCTCCGATGCTTCCAGTTAGTGTCAGGCTTGAAGATTAACATCTCTAAGAGTATGCTGGTAGGAATTGGGTGTCCAGACGAGACCATGAAGGCTTTGGCAACCAAATTAAATTGTAGATATGGTAAACTTCCCATTATTTATCTTGGGCTGCCTATTGGAGCAAAGGCAAGATCTAAGACACTTTGGGATCCGGTCATTGAAAAATTTAAGAAAAAACTGTCTTTTTGGAAGAAGAGGTATTTGTCTATGGGCGGAAGAATTACTCTTATCAACGCTTGTTATCTAATCTTCCAGTTTACTACATGTCGCTCTTCAAAATGCCAAAGGTGGTGATTGAAAGGTTGGATCGAATTCGGAGGGATTTCTTATGGGATGGTCAGGGTGACAAGAAGAAATTACACTTGATGAAATGGAGTGAGGTGTCAATCCAGGCCCATCCATTTTGGCCAATTTCTTGCTTTGTAATTAGTCAAAGCTGTACCTACTACCCACTAGTCAAAGCTGTACCTACTACCCACTTATTGCTTTGTAATTAGTCAAAGTTGTTAGTCATACCTACTACCCACTAGTCAAAGCTGTACCTACTACCCACTTATTGTTTTGTAATTAGTCAAAGTTGTTCCCTAATTTTAGGATCTAAGATTTGTAATTGATTGTAATTAGGGTATTAAGCCCTTATATATACATCAGTTGATCCAAGGAGGAGTGAGGATTCATCTCTCTCTCTCTCTTGTTAAATTTGTCATGGTATCAAAGCCAAATCAATCATCTGATCATCTCCTGAGTCATCTTCCAAGCCTTGGAAGCCATCTGCGATCGTCATCTTCAACTAGATCCTCTCTATTCATCGCTGATCATCTCTGATCAAGCGTGGCCCACTTGTGATCAACATCACCAATCTCAGCGGATTCTTCCCTCTTGGTCGACTGAAAATCTTCTTATTTATGAAGATTTTTTCCAGATTTATTAATCATCAGAGGTAGGTCTTCAACCTATTTTTGTGGAAATTCAATTTTTTCCATTTGTTTTTATCTCGGCCGTCCAAAATCCAGGATCTGGATCTGATTTGACCGGGACCACTTTCAAAAGTTAGGTGATTATCCTGTTCACCCATCCCCACTCTCTGATCTATCAAGAGATCACCAAGTGGGGCCCAGGTTCTACGGGAAGAACAACGTCCGCTCACTAAAACTACTCTGGAACAACAGAGATCTGTTGAGGCTCCCGTTGCCTATGTTGCTACAACCAGACCTCCTCCTCGGGACATCAGTACAGTTCAGTGCCATAACTGCAAGAAATATGGTCACTATGCAAATCAATGCAAGGCAAAAATCTGTCGGTATTGTAAGGCCACTGGTCATGTTATTGAAGAATGCCGGAAGAAGACTCGCAATTCTACTTCCCGCAACTATGTGCAGTCAGCCCCGGGTACTTACAATGTGCAGTTAGCTCCTAGTGCTTACACAGTCACCACTCCACCATATGCTTCATCTGACTTCAGTGGTTCTCTGCAGCATGATTCTTCCTCCTAACCTGGTTCCTCACGATCTGCGTCACCAGCTCTTCTCACTCCTGAGATGGTAAACCAAATGATCATCAATGCCTTAGCTTCCATGAACATCGCAGGTACTGCTTCATCTCTTTCCAATACCTGGTAGTTAGATTCTGGTGCAAGTAACCATATGACCACTTCAGCCCTAAAATTACAAAATGTTGTTCCTTACACTGGTCATCTTACTGTCCAAGCTGCCAATGGAAATCATCTTCCCATCACCTCTGTTGGTGATACCCATAGCCCCTTACCACTAACCAATGTTTTAGTTTCTCCTCATCTTGCTACTAATTTGGTTTCTGTGGGTCAACTTGTTGAAAATAACTGCAATGTCTCTTTTTCTCCTTCCGGTTGTGTTGTGCAGGACCAGACGTCGGGGGAAGTGATCGCGAGGGGGCCTAATCGTGGAAGGATTTTTTCTTTACAAGTGTCTTCATTTATTCCGAATAACTCTTCTCATCAGTTACTTTGTTTTTTCCTTAAGAATAATTCTCGGTTGTGGCATAATAGACTTGGTCATCCGAATGACTCTACAATGTCTACTTTATTTCAATCTGGATTATTAAATAAACCTATTGATTCTGCTTCGTTTGAATGTGATGCTTGTAAATTAGGAAAGAGCAAAACTTTACCTTTTCCACACTCTAACACACGGAGCACTGCATGTTTTGACTTAATTCACAGTGATGTTTGGGGCATTGCTCCGACTCTTTCTCATAGTCATTTTAAGTACTTTGTCACCTTCATTGATGACTTCAGCAGATTTACTTGGCTTTATTTATTACATTCCAAGTCTGATGTTCTTCATGCTTTTAAAAACTTTTTAAGCTATGTTGAAACCCAATTCTCCACATGCATTAAGATTCTGCGATCAGACTCGGGAGGGAGTATGTGTCCAATGATTTTCAATCTTTTCTGACCAATAAAGGAATCATTTCTCAACGCACATGTCCGTATAGTCCACAACAAAATGGAGTTGCGGAACGGAAAAACAGACATCTCCTTGATGTAACTAGAACAGTTCTCATTCAATCTTCCGTTCCCCCTCGTTTTTGGACTGAAGCCCTCACCACCGCAGTTTATCTCATCAATCGTCTTCCATCACCTACCATTGATCATTTCACACCTTATTTTAAACTGCTTGGGCAACAACCTGTGTTTGATCACCTTCATACATTTGGATGTGTTTGTTTTGTTCATCTTCCTCTCCCGGAACGAACAAAACTAACCGCGCAATCTCGCAGGTGTGCGTTTTTGGGTTATGCCACCAATCAAAAAGGTTTTTTTTGTTATGATCCCATTGGACGTCGTATCAGGGTTTCTCGCAATGTCATTTTCTTTGAAAATGAGAATTTCTTCCTGACTCACATAGAATGTCCTCCACCATCTTCACCAGCTCTCTTACCTGGTTTCTCGAATCAACCAACGGATCAAACAACTGTTACTAGGTTTAGTCCTGATTTTGTGTATCATCAACGGGAAAAACCTACCACTGCAGATGGCTGTCCTCCTGATCCTCCGCCGACCAATGGTTCCGCACCTACTCAAGCCCTGCGTCGCTCCTCCAGAGATTCTAGACCACCTGAGAGGTATGGATTTACCCATACTTCTTTGATGACAACTCTATCTTCTGTCCCTATCCCTAGCTCTTATTTGCAGGCTGTACAACAAGATTGTTGGAACCAGGCCATGAAGGAGGAATTGGATGCATTGGATCAGAATCACACCTGGGATATTGTGGAGTGTCCTTCAGCAATTAAACCCATTGGCTGCAAATGGGTCTACTCGGTCAAACTTAAATCTGATGGGTCGTTGGATAGATACAAAGCTAGACTTGTGGCACTCGTAAACAGACAGGAGTATGGCATTAACTATGAGGAGACGTTTGCCCCTGTGGCAAAGATGACATCTGTTAGGTTACTTCTCGCCATTGCTGCATCTCAGTCTTGGCCATTATACCAAATGGATGTCAAAAATGCATTTCTCCATGGGGATTTGCAGGAAGAAATCTATATGCGTATACCACAAGGCATACCCTCTCCCTCCAAGAAGTCTGTCTGTCGGCTGCGAAAATCTCTTTATGGACTCAAGCAAGTTCCTCGGGCATGGTTTGATACCTTCAAGGGTCGCTTATGCGATATTGGCTTTACTCAGAGCCCTTACGATTCCTCTTTTTCTCTACCACACATCTACTGGGGTTACTGTGCTTCTGGTGTATGTTGACGATATTATTATCACTAGCACGGATGATGGTATGATCAAATCTCTCCAAGATTCTCTCCGGACTTACTTCAATATGAAGGATTTGGGCCCTTTGCATTATTTCTTGGGCTTAGAGGTGCATCAATCTCCCAACGGTCTCTTTCTTAATCAACAAAAATACACATCAGACCTTATAGAGTTGGCTGACCTCCATGATTCTTCGCCTGTTGATACTCCTGTTGAGGTAAATCTTAAACTAAGTAAAGATGATGGCGATCTCCTTCCTGATCCTCATATATACCGGCGCCTGGTGGGCAGTCTTATATATCTCACCATCACTAGACCTGACATCTCCTATGCTGTTAATCTTGTGAGCCAGTTCATGACAGCTCCTCGTCACCTTCATTTGACAGCTGTAAAGCGGATTATTTGCTATCTACTGCGAACTGTCCCTCGTGGTCTATATTACCCAAAGGATAATCCTCTTCATCTGACCGCTTGTGCGGATGCTGACTGGGCGGGCTGTCCAGACACACGCCGTTCTACTACTGGTTGGTGCATGTACCTTAGAAATTCTCCCATTTCTTGGAAATGCAAGAAACAAGAACGTATGTCCAGATCTTCCACGGAAGTTGAATATAGGGCCATGTCTTCTGCTTGTTCTGAGATCTTATGGTTACGTGGACTTCTTTCAAAACTCGGGTTCGCTCAAACTGCTCCTACTCCATTGCATGCTGATAATACCGGGGCTATCCGCATCACTGCAAATCCAGTCTTTCATGAACGCACCAAACATATCGAAGTTGACTGCCACTTTATTTGAGATGAATATAAGCGTGATGTCATTCGGCTACCTCATGTCCCTACAGAGTTTCAGTTTGCCGATATCTTCACTAAGGGACTTCCTCGGCCTCGACATCAATTTCTTGTCTCCAAATTGCTGCTTTATGACTCCCCAGCATCAATTTGAGGGGGGGTGTCAATCCAGGCCCATCCATTTTGGCCCATTTCTTGCTTTGTAATTAGTCAAAGCTGTACCTACTACCCACTAGTCAAAGCTGCACCTACTACCCACTTATTGCTTTGTAATTAGTCAAAGTTGTTAGTCATACCTACTACCCACTAGTCAAAGCTGTACCTACTGTAGAAGATAACAGGCCTTTTTAAAATAGGCCCTGGCCCATCCAGGCCCATGTATAATCTTTCTTTGTTTAGACTGTATCAATTAGCTTTATTCTCTCCCTGTATAGCTGATTTCTTTCCTCTTCTTTCTTTGTATAGATTAGAAGATATTCTTTGATTATTCTAATTTGTATACTTAGCTTGTTTAGAGCCTTAATTGAGGCACAATCTAATTATAAATACAATCAGTCGATCCTCCATTGAGGTACGACCTTCTCCCACATTGTTCTGTGCTCCTTCTTCTTCTCTTCCACATAATCTGACATGGTATCAGAGCCTTAATTGCCTTCTCTCTTTGATTCAGTCACTTGGATCTTCTTCATGGAGTGTCTGATCATCCCTAATAGTGTCTGATCATCCCTGATCAAGACGTGGCCCACTTCGGATCATTTTCAACATCTCTCACGATCACCTCCATCTTGGTCGACCAGCATCACTGGTATTTATGAGCATTTTTCTGGATTTTTTCTCCCATCAGAGGTAAGGTTTCCAGCAACATTGTGATATTACTATTTCTTGCCTCTGTTTTCATCAAAACCGTCCAAATTTGTGGATTTTGATCCGATTTGAGTGAAACTTTGGCCTGGAGTTGCGAAAATAACTCATCCTTCCATTCCATACCTCTGATCGGGCCGCGATCAACTACTCAGATCTCACAAGGAGATCGACTGACTGTCGAAGCATGTCGACATTGACGTTTCACGTCTGTTTGCCGCTGTTCTTCTCTTTATCACTATGGCCCACCTGTGATGATCACAAAATTAACAACGATCATTCCCAACTTGGTCGACTGATTATTCTGGGAATTGTAGTGATTTTTTCTGGATTTTTGGCATCATCTTTGTGGTAGTTTTCACCTCTTCTTCATCCGACTATTTTCTCAGAAGGTTTTCATCAGATCCGTCCAGTATTGCGGATTTTCATTAGATTAGTATGCAACTTGATCTGAAAGTCACTCAGAAGTATCACTCAGAGGTCTGTGTTCCCTGATCAAAGATTTGATCACTCTTTGGGCCCCACGTGTTCACTCCAGAAGCCAAAAGGGGGTCGTCAGCCTGTTTTACAAATTTTTTTTTGTCTGTTTTGGGTTCTCCTGCTTCAGCAACAGATCTGAACCATATTTCAGACTTCTTTGGCAGTTTAATTTCATTTGATTGCTGTCCCACTACTACTGATTGTACTGCTTGCTGTGAATCATCTGATCTGGACTGGTTGATTATTTGTTGCTGGTTCATAATAATTTAATATGGAGAAATATGATGTTATTCCCATTAAATTCAATGGAAATAATTACATGGCTTGGTCATTTCACTTGAAGAATTTCGTAGAAGGTCAAGGACTGTTTGGTTATCTTGATGGGTCGATACCTAAACCTGCTACAACTGATACCAAAGCCTTAGCCACCTGGGCTAAAGAAAATGCTAAGGTTATCACTTGGATTCTTAATTCCATTGATCCTTCTCTTGCTATTGCTCTTCAAGCTTATGCTGCTGCCTGTGATATGTGGGGACATTTAAAGAATGTTTATCACCAAACCAATAAAGCTCGCAAATTTCAACTTGATAGTGAGATTGCGAAATTCAGTCAAGGTGATAAAACAGTGCAAGAATACTACAATGGATTTCTCACATTATGGACAGAGAGGGATGCTATGATAATTTAGTCCGTATCTGTTGGGTTTCTGACTGAGGCTCTCAAATTACAAGAAGAAACTCACATTAGTCAGTTTCTTATGAACCTCAGATCCGAATTTGAATCTGTCCGTTCAGCCCTTATGAATAGAGAAGTCACAGCAAATCTGGACACATGCTTCCAAGAAGTTCTTAGAGAAGAACTTCGCCTGAACTCTCAACGTGTCATCCTTGACGAACCAAAGGCTTCTCTTCAGGCTGAGACTGCTCTTCTTGCAACCCCCAATCAGAAGCCTACTCAATGCTATGAATGCAAAGGCTTTGGTCATCTCGCCAAGAACTGTCGGAAGAAATTGGTTTGCAGATATTGCAAACGCTCTGGTCATCTTATTGATGATTGTCATAGTTTACAAAGGAAGAATGGACCCCAGCAGAAGCAACATCCTCCTACTGCGTCCAGACAACATACTCCAGCTGCATTCCAAGTTCAAGCTCCTTTTCCTCGACTCAGGCAGCACTTCTTCCGGGACTGTATCCATGACTCCAGCCCAGATTCAAGATCTGATTCAGAGCACAGTCACTTCTGCATATGCATCTATGGGCATCTCTGGTGGTCGGTACCAAATTCCTTTTCCTATAGCATATCCTGTGTTTCATTCATCTGCTTACCTTTCTTCACCTATTACATCTTCCACCTGGTTTTTAGATTCAGGAGCCTCCAATCACATGACATCTGTCGAGCATAGCTTTACAGATTCTAACCCTTATCTTGGAAAAGAGAAAATAACCACTGCTAATGGTGATCAACTTCTCATTTCGGGAGTTGGTAACATTACTTTGTCCAGTATTTCTGGCCAGTCCTTCACACTTTCAAATGTTTACTTTGTTCCTCAATTATCAGCCAATCTTCTTTCTGTAGGTCAACTTATCGATGATGGCTATCTTGTTCACTTTTCTTCCTCTGGTTGTGTTATACAGGGGCGACAAACTGGGAAGGTGATCGCGACGGGGAGTAAATATGGCGCCTGTTCTTGCTGGATATTGGACAACATTCTTTTTTTGCTTCTTATTCTGATTTCAAACAATTGTGGACTGTTTGGCATAAACGTCTTGGTCATGTCAACAATGCAAATTTGCTTTCCTTGTTTAAATTTGGTGATTTGGATTCTAAGTTTGATAATAAAATGATATCTTCTTTCTCTCAATCCAAGTGTGAAACTTGTTGTTTAAGTAAAAGTCATATTTTGCATTTTCCTGTTCATAATACTCGTGCTTTAGCAGCATTTGATATCATTCATTCAGATGTTTGGGGAATTGCTCCTACCTTGAGTAGGACAGGATTTAAATACTATGTGACTTTTATTGATGATCATTCTCGTTATACTTGGATTTACTTTATGCACATGAAATCTGAAGTCTTCTCCATTTTTCAAAAATTCTATAACATGGTCCAAACCCAATTTCAGAGAGCTATCAAAATTGTTAGATCAGATTCCGGTGGTGAATACATGTCTCATGAATTCTCTGCCTTTATGTCTAATAAAGGAATTATTCACCAAAAATCGTGTCCACATACTCCTCAGCAAAATGGGATTGCGGAACGCAAGAACAGACATATTCTTGAAACTGTTCGTACTTTGTTGATTGCATCTTTAGTTCCTCCAAAATTTTGGTGTGATGCTGCACAGACTGCTGTGTATCTTATCAACCGTCTTCCTAGCACTGTTCTAGGCAAGACTACTCCTTACGGAGTTCTCTTTGGTAAAAACCCTTCATACTCTCACTTACGTGTTTTTGGTTGCTTGTGTTTCGTTCATCTTCCTCCTAATGAACGCACAAAATTATCTCCACAGGCTGCTAAATGCATTTTTTTGGGTTACAGTCCTGAACATAAAGGATTTTTATGTTATGATCAGTTGGAAAAACGCATGCGCATATCTCGAAATGTTGTTTTCTTGGAACATATTCCATTCTTTTCTTTACATTTGGATCATCATCCTATTGCTGTATCCTATCTGCCACAATTCTCAGAATCTCCTTCTTCATCACCTCCTCTCAAAGTTTATGTCCGGCGGAACAAGGTCCCTCTTTTGGCAACTCCCTCTCCTGATCCTCTCCCACTGCCGCCTACTGAGTTTCCAGGTAATAACACTTCTTCTGATAGCACCATCTCTTTGCGACGCTCTAGTCGTCCTTCTGTTGCTCCTAACCGCTATGGCTTTCCTGCCCTTTTTACTTCCTTAGATAGCACTCCCATACCCACTTCCTATTCACAGGCCTCCAAGATTGCTTACTGGCAGGATGCTATGACTGAGGAATTAGTTGCTCTTGAAGCCAACCAAACATGGGATTTGGTCCCGGCTCCAGATGGCGCTTCTATAATTGGCAGCAAATGGATATACTCTATCAAAGTACACTCTGATGGGAGTCTTGATCGCTACAAAGCCCGATTGGTTGCACAGGGTTATAAGCAGGAATATGGAATTGACTATGAGGAAACATTTGCTCCAGTGGCGAAAATGACCACAGTTCGTACTCTTCTTTGTGTCGCGGCAGCCCGCAATTGGCCTCTATGGCAAATGGACGTCAAGAATGCTTTTTTACATGGGGACTTGCGAGAGACTGTTTATTTAAAACCTCCTCCAGGTTATGCTTGTCCTCCAAAGCATGTGTGCAAATTGAAGAAAGCTCTTTATGGACTTAAACAAGCTCCCAGGGCTTGGTTCAATAAGTTCCGGGCAGCAATCCTTCAGGCCGGATTTCGTCAAAGTCACTCTGATAGTTCCCTCTTTCTGCGATGGACATCGAAGGGCTACACATTCCTCTTAGTCTATGTTGATGATATGATCATCAGTGGTAATGATAATGCAGGCATTACTGATCTCAAACACCACCTTACTCGCCACTTCAGAATGAAGGATCTTGGTCCTCTCACCTACTTTCTGGGGCTTGAGTTTATGCGTAACAAATCAGGCATTAGGGTTTCTTCAGCGCAAATATGCGACAGATTTGATCACATCGGCCAGGCTTGATGATGCTCTCCCTTTTGATACGCCTCTGGAATTGAACAGCAAAATCAGTTCTGCTGATGGCACTCCCCTGGATGATCCATCTGTTTTCCGGCGGATCGTTGGTAGTTTGCTCTACCTAACTATGACTCGGCCGGATATTTCTCATGCAGTTCATACGGTTAGCCAATTTGTTAGCAATCCCCACAAACCACATCTTGCTGCTGCGTTACGCATCCTTCGCTATGTTAAAGGAACTATTCATCATGGCCTCTTCTTCCCTTCTAATACTTCTCTGCAATTATCAGCTTATGCTGATGCTGACTGGGCTGGCTGTCCGGACTCTCGGAGGTCTACCACTGGCTGGTGTATGTTTCTTGGAAAATCTCTGATTTCATGGAAGTGCAAGAAGCAAACCACCGTTTCAAAGTCTTCTGCTGAGGCAGAATATTGGGCGATGTCATCCGCTAGTGCTGAAATTATCTGGCTCCGACGCCTTCTGTGTGAATTCGGTGTTATTGTTGGTCGTTCCACCCCTCTCCATGGGGACAATACCAGTGCTACCAGAATTGCCAACAACCCAGTTTTCCATGAAAGAACAAAGCACATTGAGATTGACTGTCACTTCATCCGTCAACATGTTGTTACTGAGAAGATAACTCTGCCTCATGTTTCTTCGTTTAACCAGTTGGCGGATATCTTCACCAAAGCTCTTCCTAAACTGCGTCATCAAGATCTAACTAGCAAATTGATGTTTTCAGCCTTACCACATCAATTTGAGGGGGAGTGTAGAAGATAACAGGCCTTTTTAAAATAGGCCCTGGCCCATCCAGGCCCATGTATAATCTTTCTTTGTTTAGACTGTATCAATTAGCTTTATTCTCTCCCTGTATAGCTGATTTCTTTCCTCTTCTTTCTTTGTATAGATTAGGAGATATTCTTTGATTATTCTAATTTGTATACTTAGCTTGTTTAGAGCCTTAATTGAGGCACAATCTAATTATAAATACAATCAGTCGATCCTCCATTGAGGTACGACCTTCTCCCACATTGTTCTGTGCTTCTAATTTGTATACTTAGCTTGTTTAGAGCCTTAATTGAGGCACAATCTAATTATAAATACAATCAGTCGATCCTCCATTGAGGTACGACCTTCTCCCACATTGTTCTGTGCTCCTTCTTCTTCTCTTCCACATAATCTGACACCTACTACCCACTTATTGCTTTGTAATTAGTCAAAGTTGTTCCTTAATTTTAGGATCTAAGATTTGTAATTGATTGTAATTAGGGTATTAAGCCCTTATATATACATCACTTGATCCAAGGAGGAGAGAAGATTCATCTCTCTCTTGTTCTGTGTTTCATCTCTCTCTCTCTCTAAATTTGTCATGAGGTGATTAAGCCTAAATCTAGTGGGGGTTTGGGTTTGGGCAGTCTAGAAAACAAAAATTGGGCGTTGTTGGCTAAATGGTGGTGGAGGTTTGGGGAGGAAAAGGAGGCTCTTTGGAACAAGTTGATTGCTTATAAGTATGGGGAGGATAAATGGCGGTGGTGGCCTAAGCTTGGGCCTAAGCAAGGTAGATCGGGCGTTTGGAGTGCTATTGCTTCTATTGGAGATGTGTCTAATGCTAGGGGCGAAGCTTTGTTCAAAGGAGTGGGCTTCAAGGTGGGGAATGGTAGGGATGTTAGATTATGGTTGGATGACTGGGTGGGGGTGGGGCCCTTGTGTGGGTTATTTCCTAGACTCTTTAGATTGGTGGCCAATAAGGAGTCATCTGTTAGTGATTGTTTTGAGGTGAGGAGTGGATGTAATGTGTGGGGTGTTATGTTTAAAAGGGATCTTCGGTCTTTGGAGAGGGAATTATATGAGGAGTTATTGAGTTTTCTGGCTAACATGTTTTTTTTGCAGGGATACTAAAGACTCTAGGATTTGGAAGCCTTCCATTTCCGGGGAGTTCTCCGCCAAAGCTTTCTACTTAACTTTGGAAGGTAACCCCACCCACTTGACTCCTTCGGCTCATGTATCGTTGGGGTTGGTTCCTCCTCGGGTTGAGGTGTTTTGTTGGCTAGTGGTTGCATCAAAAGTGGCCATTGTTGATAATCTAAGAAAGAGAGGAATGACTTCTACCAATATTCTAGACACATGTACAATGTGTGGTAGGGAGAATGAGACGATTAATCATCTTTTCATGCATTGTGAGGTGGCGGTCCAAGTTTGGAATGACTTTATTAGGAGGTGTGGTATTGCTTGGTGTTGTCCGAAGAATATAGCGGAAACGGCAAATGCTTGGCGTGGTGGGTGATTCATTGGTTGTGGGCATTTATTATGGAGAAGGATTCCTTTTGCTATTTTATGGTCTATTTGGAAGGAAAGAAATGAGAGGATATTTAGAGGCTCTTCATCTTCGGTGGTTGATTTGATAGATAAGGTTGCTTTTAGGATTGCGAAATGGGCTTCAATTCTGAAGGGTTTACAAATATTAACTTGAACGATGTTATCTATAATTGGGAAGCTTGTATGGGGTGTCTCCCTTTTAAGGAGAGAAGATCTGTCCCTTGCTCTCCCCTCCTTTTGGGATTTTAAAGTTCAATGTGGATGGAGCTTCCAGGGGTAAGCCAGAGCCTGCAGGAATTGGAGGCGTGTTGCGTAATTGTAAAGGTGAGGTGCTCCTTATGTTTTCTAAGAATGTGGGTATTTGTGACTTGAACGAAGCCGAGGTGTTAGCTATTTTCGAGGGTCTTAGGTTGTTTGCAAGGAGATATATTGGTGCTCTTGTGGTGGAAAGTGATTCCTCAAATGCGATCACTTGGGTATCCAACCAACAAGATTTTCCTTGGAAATTTCAATTCCATTTTAATAAAATTAGGGAGCTTTCGGCCACTCTAAATGTCTTTTTTCGTCATGAGGTTAGATCAGCCAACTCGATCGCGGATGCACTAGCCAAGCAAGGGGTTGAGAGGTTGTCTCCATGGGTGGGTGTGATTATGTATAATACTCTTGTACCTTCTCTTTTACTTTTTCAGCTTTGTACTTGTTTTCTCTTTTCAATAAAGTTCTTGTTACTGTTCCAAAAAAAAAAAGTGTCTTATGATAAAAAAAAAAAATTGCAGTTGAAATTTACTTTACCGCACTACTTTTTCATCCAGGCATTGTAAATTACATATAAATTAAGTATTTAATAAAAAAAATATTCTAATAATAAACTTTACTACGATCAATAACATTAACTTCTTGTTATTTTGAATTTTTTTAATATATATTAAAATCATAGTACCTTCCAAACAACTCAATTTAAAATCTGTAATATTCTTCAAAAATCGCCAAATAGTAAAAATATTATTATATTTTAATATTACACTATTCTATTATATACTATTTTATTCTTGCAATATTTAAATCTGTAAATATTGTCTGCTGTAAACATCCAAACGGGCCCTAACTAACTGAAAATGAAGATATTCTAATAGGTGGGAGAACAAATTAGCAGAAATCTTAACAGTACATTCAATTCTTAAATATGAGGAATGATTCAAAGCAAGCATCCCACACCCTAATACAGTGTAAACTGCCTTATTGGGGCCCAGCTGCATGCACGGTGGATAGGTTGATAGGAAGGGTCACCATGGATTACATGTGGCTCAAAAAATACACTATTAGAATTATAGCTATGTCTTCAACTTGGACACAACAATGCTGTCCAACTGGCCATTTTGCAAGCCCTTGATCTGATAGCTATAACCTAGTATCAAAAGTTCAAAACAATCAGAATATTTTCATGCAACACATAATCCATCATGGACTACTCCCATCCAACAGTCATGCACGCAGGTTGTCCCCAAAATTCTCTCTACATCATATTGGGGGCAGGTGGCTTTCAATGGGTCATTCCTGTAACAAATGTTACGAGTAGAAGAAATCAAAGTTAATGGAAAAAGATACATTGCTTGTACTCACATTAGAAAACTGAAAAGATTTGCTAATGCCTGACTTCAGTTGTGAGGCTTCAGCAGCAGATGTAGACCCGCCATCATCACCAGTACTTTGTCTGTCAGCCTGCAGATAACAACAACCACATATAAGAACTAGACATGTACATTATTATGAAAACAAAATAATGAGTACCTTCAGTAAAATAATAAACACAGAAGTATCTTCAAAGTGAAGTATGATCCATCAAGATCATCATCATTGATTTATCCCACATATCAAGGGTCGACTTTGTGAGTTTACTTTTTCAGTCATCCTAACATTTGGCTTTGTTCTATCACAACTAGAACCTAGCACATAACTTCTTTTCCAATTGCTTCACTCAGAATCTTTAATGTTCACCCTCCCTTCTCCTTGTCCCTTAACACTTCAAATTTTCTTCATAAAAGGGCTGTTTCATGTCTACTATATACATGTCCAAAGAATCTCAAACGGCATTCCTTGATTCGCCAAAATAAAATCTGGTCAGATGGCATTTGGTATCTACAAGGTGTCAATAAATACAATACAATAATATATTTTCTTTTGCATCAACATCAATAGATTGCCAAACAACAGTTCCAGCCACCACTGATACAATTAATGCCAATCAATGTAGTAACTTTTAAACCTTTGAAGTACAAATAGCTGATTTTTTTAAAATGATGCTTTGTCTTGCCGTTACCCTCTATTGTCATCCTCATGCGGGCCATCTTTTCACACCTTTCTGCAGACCCATTTGGGACATCTTTGACTTTTACCCATTCATGTAGTTTGTAAACAGAATAAATGTTTCCATAATAACATATTCTTATTCCTCTCTGATGCTGGCCAGACTACTGGGTCCCGCCTGAAGGTCTATTCCAGAAAGACCAAAGCCCACAAGGCCCAGCAGTGAGAATTCCCAAGATCTCCAATGAAGTCTCATTTTCCTATTTTGGAGATTTTTCTGATTTTGCTAGATTTGATTTTATTAGATTTCTTAATTTTAGTATTAGCTAATAGTTAGGGATAATTGTTAGAAAGACTATCTTAGAGTTGATTCCTAAATTAATTGGTTTGGAGTCTTTATAAGGATTGTTATGCTTCTCAATCAATACATAGAAATTGAATGAAAATTGAGTTTTCTCTCCATCGTGAGTTGCTTCTTGTCTGTGGTGTGAGACCTGGACCATCCTACCCTAAGCAATTGGCTTGGAGATTAGCCCATTGGCTATTCTCCTCTTCCCTACGCTGCGTCACTCTCCTTACTCAACTTCTTTCAAAAAGCACTATTGCTAATCTCCTATTTCTCCACTTTTGTCATGTGGCATCAAAACACTGGCATTATTTTATTTTATTTTAATTTTTGAATAGTAACTTGTATTAATCAAAAGCTTGGCAGTACAAAAGAAATATACTGGAAAGCAATGAAAAATACCAAAAAGAAAGGAAAACACCAACCAGAAACAAGAAAACACAAAGGAGAGGGGAAGGGAACAAAAACCTCTCCGAAGCCTAAAGGCCTCAACTCTAAATCCAAGGTACCCCAAAAAGTTAAGTCACCTCTCTCCAGTTACGTAAGATTACATTAATAGACATTCCCCAAAATTCTGGGAGGACCGAAACCCACGAAGCAGCATGAAATTTTGATCTGTTGAAGACAGCATAAAATTCTGCAGTGGCACTAAATTTCCCATCTATTTTTTACTAGTCTTGGTGTGTATTTGTATCAGAGCACAAAGGTTCACTCTGGGTCATGGTAAACTCCGGGTCACTTGATGATCTTGATCCCATAGTCATTGTTCCCATTTCCCAATCATAATATTGTGGTCCTCCGAGCACATTTATACTCTTGGCAACTTTTTCCTCATAATAATTTACCTAGTTCTCTACTGACAGTTTTTGGTTGTGCAAATTTATGGCAAGCACTATTCAAAATGACAAAAAAGGGTATAGCTTATTATTGACCACAAGGCATTCTGATGAAACAAATAGTAGGTGCCTCTTCCAAGAAAGGATGAGTCAGCATGTAGACCTACTAGAGCTTGATAAATGGAATTGACTCTCTCATGATAATGGGAAAAATTCATCAAAATTATCATCTGAGCTTCTAAGAGCCTGCACAATACGCACATCCACTATAATTGCCTCAAGACCCTCAACTATCCACCTCCATGTGGGTTCCATTAAGCCTGAATCAGTACTGCTTTGTACCTACTTATTGTAGCCCATCATCAAAAAGTGAGGTAATCAATATACAAGCACGACCAATTTGGCTTATTAATCGAAGGCTTATCTTCCTCCACCTAAATGTGTTGCTTCTAATAGTGAGCCTCCATATCTTACAATGAAAAGGTCTAACTGCCTCACAGTCACTTCACTTCTACAATAATTCTTGAGGCAAAATCTGGGAAACTATAAAGCAGATATTACATCATTAGCAACACCAACTTAGCCTTCGTAAAATTAGGTCAGCATAAATCCCAACTAAAAGCTAGGGTGCAAGGAAGAGAGGTTTCTATGATTGTGCGTATTTGTGCATGAATGGGTGGCAACTAGGGAAGAGAAGTTCTGGACATACACAAGGTGATGGCACTCTCAAAGGAATTACTAATATCCAACAAAAGAAACAGCCCTCAAAGCAGACAATATAATGGTCTCTTTACTCTTATACATAACAAGGTGATGTTCATCATTTTATTTTGAAGATTGAAAACATATACATTCAATTGAAGAGGTGGTTTGGCTACTCTATTTTTCAAGTTTTATTTCAGTAGGGCTACACCATTCAGTCATTCGCTAGACCTGCCTACATGCATTTTTTAATGATAACTTCCACTCTCTTTTTAGAGGGGGGGGGGGGGGGGGGGGGGGGGGGTGGGGAGATTGGGTTTGAAATGAGGGGGGGGGGGGGGGGGAAATTGGGTTGAATGAAGATCCTGTAGTAGCGCAAAAAAACAGCCCCTTTCTTTGGGTTTGAAATGAAGATCCTGTAGTAGCGCAAAAAAACAGCCCCTTTCTTGGACTGCAATGCGATTATTTTTATTATTGTTTTTTGGCTATTACATGGGAGGGAATGGTAAACTATCCTAATCTATAGCCCAGGGGTCATCCCTGGGGTGATCCATGCATTACTTGCACTCTACTCGACGCTCATACGCTGCCACAGGATCTTCTGCCTTCGTGCTCTGCCTGAGTACGCTCAAACCATCCTCGGCCAGTGCTAGGGGTTGATCCTTGCCACTGTGGGTGGGTGAAATGAAACGCCCACAACCACTGGGGCTATCTCTCGTTCTCACAATTTATTGGGCCCATTCCCAATCCGATTTTACCCATAATCACAACCAGAACAGGCACCAGACCTGTCAATCTTTAAACAGGTCCAAACTGGCCTATTAACTTAGTCCAACAGCCCACATAGGGCTGCCAACTCCCACATTATTGCATACTTATATGAATATTAACACCATCATGAGTTCAAGTGTACAGCTGAACATGCTGGTAAATTGAAAAAAAAAAAAAAAAAAAAACATACAAGAAATTTATTTATAAAGTAAACTTTTCATGTTTATTTTAAGTATACAAGAAAAATAACTCTTGAGGGTGAGGCTTTTTGCTGGATGTGCAGCTTGTGCTCTAGTTTGGTTGGGTTTGGCTCCCATGGGGGTGGAGGTTTTTTGCTTGTTGGCAGTTGCAAGTAAGGTATCGACAGCTGATAATTTGCAAAGAAGGGTTTGACATTAGAAAGCATCTCGGATATTTGTGTGATGTGTAGGAAGGAAAGGAGTCTGTTGATCATCTCTTCCTTCATTGTGAAGTCGCTTCCGAAGTGTGGTATCACTTTCTTAGTAGGTGTAGCATGACTTGGTGTTTCCTGTGTCCTATCTCAGAGTTAGTTTAGTATTGAAAGATGGGGATTTTTCATGGATGCGGGCCAGGCTTCTTCTTTGGAGGATCATTCCTTTCACGATCCTTTGTTCTATTTGGAGGGAAAGAAAGGAGAGGATTCTTAAAGTTCTTCATCTTCAGTCGCCAGGATTATTTTGGATGTTAGTCTTAGAAAATGTTAAGAGAGATTTACAGGTGTTCATTGACTTGGAGAAGGCTTATGACCGGGTTCCTAGGGAGATTCTTTGGAAAGTTCTGGAAAAGAAAAGAGTTTGTGTCGCTTATATTGAGGCGATAAAGGATATGTATGATAGAGTCGTGACATCTATAAGGACGACTGGCGGCGAAACTAAGGAGTTTCCTATCACGATTGGTCTACACCAAGGCTCAGCGTTAAGCCCGTACTTGTTTGCCCTAGTTATGGATGAGATTACAAGACATATCCAGGATGAGGTGCCGTGGTGTATGTTATTTGCAGATGACATTGTTTTAGTGGATGAGACGAGAGAAGGAGTGAATGCTAAACTTGAATTGTGGCGGAAAACATTAGAGACAAAAGGGTTTAGGCTAAGTCGATGCAAAACGGAATATATGGAATGCAAGTTTAGTCAAAGTAGGACACCTGGTAACATAGAAGTAAGTTTGGGCACACAAAAGATAGTAGAAAAAGAAAACTTTAGGTACCTTGGATCTATGGTGCAACAGGATGGAGGGATTGATACTGATGTAAGTCACAGGATTCAAGCCGGGTGGACCAAATGGAGGAGTGCTTCGGGGGTCTTGTGTGATCGGAAAGTCCCCCTCAAGGTTAAAGGAAAGTATTATAAGGTGGCGGTACGGCCAGCGTTGTTATATGGATCAGAGTGTTGGGCAGTAAAGCATAATCATGTCAAGAAGATGGAAGTTGCGGAGATGAGAATGCTAAGATGGATGTGCGGGATCACAAGGAGAGATAGGATTAGGAATGAAGAGATTAGGGGCATAGTAGGAATAGTACCGATTGGAGATAAAATGAGAGAAAATCGACTGAGATGGTTCGGCCATGTTAGAAAGCGTCCAACAGAGGCACCTGTTAAAAGGTGTGAAAGCATGGAGTTTGCCAAGAGTAGGAGAGGGAGAGGGAGACCCAAGAGAAGTTGGAAAGAAACTATTAAACATGATCTTGCCTACATGGATCTAACGGAGGACATGGCCCTAAACAGATTTGATTGGCGTCGTCAAATCCATATAGCCGACCCCACCTAGTGGGAAAAGGCTTGGTTTGGTTTGGTTTGGTTTAGTCTTAGAAAATGTGAGATGGATTCTGGTTATAAAAGAATTTGATAGGTTCAACATGACTGACATTCTTTCTAATTGGGAGGCATGTATGTATTGTGGGAGGAAGTAAGAAAGGAGAAGTTCCTTGGACCCCTCATCCCCTCCGCCAGTTGGAGATTATAATTTAATGTGGTCGAAGCTTTGAGGGGAAAGCCAAGGCCAGCAGGTATTGGAGGTGTGCTTCATAACTCCCAAGGTGAGATCCTGCTTATGTTTTCTGTGAATGTGGGAGTTAAGAAGCCCAATGAGGCAGAGTGATGGCGATTTCGGAAGCTCTTTGGTTGTTCTTGTGATCTTATCAAACCAAGTTGATGTGAAAAGTGACTCGGGTAACACAGTGAAGTGGTCTTCTCATTTTGCCTCTAGGCCTTGGAGATTTTAGTTCCTAATGAAATCAAGTTGTCTTCTCAGTTAAATGTGTTTTTTGTCATGTTCTAAGATCGGCAAATTCTATGGCATATGGTCTTCCTAAGAAAGGGGTAGATAGAGTCTCCGATGGGGGTGGGGGGCATGTTATGTAATTGTTGTTTGTGGGTATAAGCTCTTATACCCCTTTTTAATTTTCATTCTTGCTTTATATTTATATATATATATATATATAAAACGCCGGAAACAAAGAAAGATGTTCAAATAAGCATAAGCATACAAGCATACCAAATCATATACAAAGGGAAAATAAATACCGCATAAGCACGTCCATTGTCTTCAACATCTTCAAAAAGAGACGAGTAATATGCTGGATCATAGATAGCGCCTCCTAAAAAGTCATCAGGAACGGAGTGCTGTTTTTCTATGCCAAGACTTGAGGGATTCAAAAAACTGTTTCTCAAGTCAAAATCTGCATCTCTGCTGTTACTTTCAACAGATGAAGCCCCCAATCTGTACATCTGAATCCATAAAAATGAGGACAGAAACCTCATTGAAGACCCAATAATTTGCATACAAAGAGTGAGCCTCACTGAGAAGATGAAAAAGGGTCCGTACTTCTTAGAGGAAATATTCCTGTTAAACAAGGAAATGATCAATATTTGTGCTTTCATTTATAGAGGAAAACGCATTCATAATTTGATACAATATGAGAGAATACCGGAACAGAAGTATCAGTTCCAGAAAATAAATAATTAGGGTACTGAATAAACAAATCATGAAATGATGGAGATGTAAAAGAATAAGAAATTACAGCAAAATCAATGTAAGACACCTTTCATAGCACTACTGGTAAAATTGGTTAAAACTCGCCACTTTATCATTATGGAACAAATTCAAATTCAAATATTTTTTTTGGCATTTTAGATGAAATCATTTCAGGATTTTTACTATAAACACCCAAAAATCTCAGTATTTCATGCTGTCCATTTAATTTCATCTTGCCAGTTGACAGAGCATAATTGGCAATTTCAGTTCGGTCCTGCCAAAATCGTCGAATAATTTCAGTTCAAATCAGTGGCCAACCGAACACCACCACTAAAAAAATCAGTCCAGATGTCGGTCTATTTCAGTGGATGTTGGCTCATTTCAATCCATTTTGACAATATTGAAATACAGTTATAAACTGCATGTCATGTTATGCGTTGAGATTTGATAATGCATTGTCTAATTTCACATTGTCATGTACACAGCTTATAAAATATTCATTTGGCATATATAAATAGCATATTTCAATTTTTGTGAGAATCCTACAATTAGTATCCCGATTCTTCGGATTCCTATCAAATCCTAAGGAAAACGATTTGTATCTATGCAACGAATCCCATTTACAACTGAATCTTATGATTCAAAAGCAATTTGACTAAGCGAGAATATTAGCAACCAAGAGGTTAATATTAATAATCTTTTAATTTTTTCTTTCTTTCTTTCTTATTTATAACATTTCTGTTTTTTATAGGTTATTTTGTGATCAATGAAACCTCTTAAGAATTCTTGCAATTTTGGGGAGACCTTAGAGATGAATATAAAGAACAAGCATTCGTCTAAAGTGTTCAGCTATACATATAAGGTTTTGTCCTACATTCATTTTTTCAAAATTGTTTCCAGTTTGTTCTTCATGAACACTTTTTAAACTTCAGGAGACATCCTAACATGTAACATTGATATTTGGATTTTCATTTTTATTTTTTGTTTGAATGAGAACAAAGAAAATAACTAATGCAACTTCTTTATTTTTCCTAGTACCAACTAATATCTTAAACATATTTAACTATTTGCACATATCATTTATGATATATTAATAGTGAATGATGGGATGATTTCCTCCAACACTCCTATGATCTACAGTCCATTTGGATAGGTATCGGTCGTCATAAGGGACCCGGTGAAATTCAGAGGGAGGTGGGTCCCGCCTTTTGGGGCGGTCCGAACGAGCACGCACGAGAAAGATTTTCGTCGATGATGTTCTTCATGTTATTGTATCATAGTTTTATTTGCCATTGTATTTATGCTACTATGGATGAAAAATGGATGGATATAAATAAATATCATTTCTATCCTTTTTATTTATTTTTTTATAAGAAAAATGAAAAAAATCCTACGATTTACGATAAGATTCAAAGCATCCCCTCGAACAATTTGCAATATGATTTCGATTTTCAAATAACGCATATTGCATTATTTAGTAGAATAAATTAAATGTATATAACCTATATGTTACTTTTAAATATTAATATCTTTTCATATTTTTCTACATACATACATATATATTATATTTATTATTTTTACGTTTTTCCAAAATGTAACTATGAGATGTATCGCCAAATTTCCGAATCAGCTGAAACATTTTTAGTTTGGACCCAAACCGAAACAGGGTTTGAATCGAAATTGACATTAGTTCCACATTCAAGAAAAGATGAATTAAAGATATTCTGTAATGGATGTTTGAATATCTCTTCCTTGTCAGCCACAAACTGGTGGAAGGTTGGCCCTATGATCCTTATGGTGTGGAAGGAAAGATTTTGCAACAAATGTTGTAAATAAAAATATTTTAGAACCTTTTGAAACAAAAGACACTTGAATTATGGATGTTGTGTCCAAACTCACCTGCCCCAGCCTCCCCTTTTTATTCCAGACCTCCGCTTATGTCAAAAGGCTATGTTTTTACTTTAAGGGCTTTTTTTTTGCTATAATTTTTCACAGGAATTCCAACTGTCTATGTTTTCTGAGATTCTTGTTAGGAATTCTTTGTTTCATGAGTGGAATTTTGTGAATCTAGGTATTCCAACATTTTCAAATGCCCAAATCAAGTTCCCCAGATTCCAACCAGCATTTGGGATTTTAAGAATCCAGGGATTCTGGTGACTTTGCGATGGAACTTTGGCATCTACAACTGTCATTTAAGACAACAGCTCCTCATGCAACTATTGCAGTTTACGAATACGTCAGACCAGAAATGGACGTCTTCATATTAAATGGGAGTAGAATCCATATCTTGGAAAATAGAAATTTGTAATTCGACATTTTGTTATAGGAATTCCACATGCCACAATTCTTCACTAAGATGGGATTACGTTCTTCAATTAGTCAACCTAATTAAAAGGAATGATGATAAGGTCATAAGGTCAAGTCAATTGTAATGAAGTAGTGAACAATCGTAAGGTCGAGTCGATTGCAATGAAGCTGAAAGGAATGGCTTTCCACGGGTGGGGATAAGTCTAGGCAACTGGAGAAATAAAGGGAAAGTCTAAGGTACACACATTGGAGAAGATTAAGTCTTGCACAAAAAAGGCTTTCCACCACCTTCTGACAATAAAAAGAGAATATCATTGAATAGGGTAAAATGGGAGAACATAAATTAAGAAGTCGATCCTAAGCAGTAGGGTTTCTGAACAATGAAGATGATTAGGTGGTTCCTTTATCTAGACAAATGGTGGCATAATTTAGCACATATCGTAAACTAGGTAGAGAGAATATCTCATTTTCACAAATAAAAAGTGAGGGAGTGAGAGAGTTGCTTTTTTTTAATTTTTTAAAAGATAAGAAAGTTACAATTTGTTCATAGTAAACTGAGAGATTTTGTGATCTTAGCTTGGTTGGAGTTTTTCAGCAAAACCCAAAAGGGGATGATGATGATGATCCATCAAATACTCTCTTCTACTATAAAGCCCAACTACCAATGAGCTTTTCCCCCAGATTTATCCCAATCCACTGAATTTGCCGAACCCCTCCAATTAGAAAGACCTCCCAAAACTATTATGTAAACAATTAACACTACAAATTCAAGTAGCCCTACAAAATATTAAAGATGTATACTTTCAAAACTCATTTGTATGTACAACTGTAGAAATGCCACTTAAATATAAGAACAAAAGTTTAAGTTGAGGCCATTTACAACTAAAATTTATTTGCATGTCTAACAAGTACACAAGTACTGGACTTGGCAATATTTTAGGAATTGTAACATCTTTGCTACATAATGAGAAACATGATAAACGAAAGCATTCAAATATGCAATTAAATATAGAAGTAGTAATGCATGTTATTCATTTGACTACAAACTCTCTCTAATTGTCTTTAAGGAGGGTATAGAGGATTGCGCACCATATTGCATTAGAGAACAGAATAAACCATGCAACATCAAGCAAGACCGTGCAACCAAGAAGAACAGCATAGGTCCGACCAAGGATTTGGCTGCTACTCTCTATTGCAATCAGCGCAAACAGTGACACCACCAAATTGATGACTAACACTCCATTGTACTGTGCTCCGAGAGATCCAACCAAACTACAACCAATCTACAAAAAATGCAACTCTTTCATCATGTAGACATATATAAGGAAGCTAAACATATACCAACAAACTCCAAATTTACCAGAAAAATAAATTTTAATGTGCACATAGATGTACATGCTATTTATTACATTTATGACACATTTACACCATCTATTGTGACAGAGAGATTATTGTCCTAGATATGCGTGTACCCTTCATACTCTGGACCTTTTAAGAAACATTAATCTGTATCTTTTGGTGGGAGTCCTTACAGCAAATGCCTCTGTTTTTTACTCGGTTTATAAGTCGAAGAAAACAATGTCATAAACTTATGACATATGCTGAAAGCACCACCACTAGTAAACGAGTTAAGTTTTTATTTATTTAATTATATTATCATGTTATTGTTATTTACTTGGCTTATGAGTCAAAGAGAAGCCCTAAAAAAGATTATATCTTGTAGCTTACATGACCACAAAATGACCCCATTCCCCTGGTCAGGGCACGTGCATGGGTGATCAAAACCATTCAATTGATAGATCCCTCCATATATAAACATATCATGGAATGGAAAAAGACATCTCTTCCAACAGAAAAAGAAAATTCATCTAATCACACCATTGATGTAGACCATCCTAGCAATTTATAATATTACAATGCAAAAATCCTAGACACTATAATGGATACAATGCTTCTTCTTCTTTTTTTTTTATTTTTTTTATTTTTGAAAGGTAAAAAAGATAAATATTCTAAATACTTTAAAAAGTGAGAAAATACCATCCTAATGAATAATTCCTGTTCTTGCATGCTTTGGATATGTATCTATTCTTGTCACCAAAAAAATGCAGATGCATACATACAACCAACCCCCAAAACCTCCAATTTTATTACAAAGGGAAAAAAATAACTGAAAAAAAGAAGAAAAAAAAGAAAAGAAAAGAAACCCACCAAATGCAAAAGACAAACAACCTAATATAACTAATTTGGGTGCATAAAACAAATTTACAATATGAATAAGTGATAGAAATCGAAATGCAAAATGTATTGGATGACTTGATGCATGCTAAATCCATAGAATCTTATAACATATACAAGAAAAAACGCATCGAATTCTAGGTCCTTCGAGTAAGTTTGAATCCATAGAACATAAGGAGAAAAGAAAAACAAAGTGAAAGAAAAAGAACATTAATCTCAGATCAGTATTGAAATTCATTGTAATTCAAACAAGTGAAATCTCAATCACAATGGAGCTTCAAACTTATCAAGAAATTTGATAGAATTCCAAAACAATTTAAGAAATGCGAAGGAAGAATCACAAAGAATTTCAGGCGCTTCAAATGAATATGAATCCAAAGAAATCCAAAAAAAGGAAATTAAAAGAAGGAAAGATTTTGTTTTTTTTCTTTTTTAAGAAAAGGAACACCAATCTCATATCGAAACCGAAACTAATTCAAATTCAAAACCACACCAGCGAAATCGCGCGCGAAATGGAGCTCCAGAATCATCAAG
The DNA here is from genome assembly GCA_012931725.1 of Litsea cubeba. Lineage (NCBI taxonomy): Eukaryota > Viridiplantae > Streptophyta > Magnoliopsida > Laurales > Lauraceae > Litsea > Litsea cubeba. The sequence goes on from CM022947.1 coordinate 87,979,376, forward strand.
AAGTGAAGAAGAAGATTTCAACAGAATCCAAAGAATGCAAAGAAGAAGAAACTACAGAGCGTTTCAGACGCTTCAAATGAATTTGAAATGAGTGGAATCGCCCAGCGCATGCAACAGAAGAAATAACAAAGAAGATGAAAGGAAGAAACCCTAGGATCGAAGAGAATACGGACTTGGATGTAGATGAAGAAAACAGCAACGGCCTGGATCTTGTCGTAGTCTCGAAGCCACGATCTGATCGATTCACAGCACGATGGCGAGAATGAACAACAGCGCATCCTAGATCGATCACGAGAGTTTGTGTAGAGAGAGAGAATTGTTCTGATTCATGAGAAATAGCTTTCTCGATTTGGTTGGGGATAGTTGGTTTCTTTTCCTTTTCCTTGTTTCGTTCGCTGGCTCGTTTGTTCGCAGTGTCGACTGCTACATTCGGGCGAGAGAGGGAGGGGAAATGAAATTCCCTTTTTCCCCCAAGAGGAGAGGGAGTTACACTAATATGTAATGTGAAAGTGTCAGGAGGAAAAGAAGTTTCATGGAATTCTCTTTTTTTTTTCCCAAGGGAAGGAGGTTGATGTAAATAAATAAGCACGGCCCACCCGTACGGCCTACGGGGCTTTGTTTAATATATTTCGAAGTGAGGGGGTTTTCGCGCGACTATGGAGCATGGACTGTGGATGGGATCCAGATGTGGGGTTAGGGCGTGGGCAACAGTGGGATGGTTGATCGATAGAGTTTTAAATGGGTATTCGATTATTTAATTTTTAAAAAAATTTGATCTGAAAAAAAAAAAATTCACACCTATTTTAAGTTATGATTTATAAACTGGTCGGATCCAAAATGCAATTTAGATTTCAATTGATAAACGAGTCCAATTCTGAATTCATATAGGTTTCGACCCGTGAACATGAAATAAATTTTTTTTGGACATTTTTATATATACACTGCCGGAGGTGGGTAGACTTGATGTACTGTTATAAGTTGAATGATATACTTATTTTAAGAAGAAAAGAAAATTAAAGAGAAGTTATAACTAATTTTTGAACTAGATTAAGTTCTCTAGGTGAATTTGGATCCGGATATTTCTATCGGAATCAGTTCTGGAACTAATAAAACAGGTTCCGAGTCAAAACTGGATCCAAAACTATAATCGTTATTTAGAAACGGGTCCGAGTCCGGAACCAGTATGGTTTCGACCCGAAATCATTCTGTTTGCAACCCTAGTGACAGAGAAGTGAAGGTGGGACCCAGTGATCCTAAAAAGATATTTGATTCAATTTGCTATTTAAAATGTTTGGGGGCTTTCATGTTTATCATAAGAGACTTATAAAAGTAACATTTAATAGGCTAATTTTATGAATTATCATAGTTGAAAGAGGGAAGTTAGGGCTTGATTTTTTTAGTAGGTTTTCTGGCAAGAATTTGTTATAATGAGAATTTCAGATGTTGATATGGTAATAGTTCATGTGGCTTTTTTTTTAAAATTTTTGTAAAGAAACGGACTATGGATTTTGGAGTATATCTATTGTCATCATTTATAATAACTTCAACCTAAATCAGGAATTGTGCTATTTTACAAGGGATAATTGTGTGTAAATTAAAAGAGTGGAGTTAACAATAATAATAGCTTCACCCTAATTATTGAGGCGGTGGACCACACTTGCATGCATCATGCAATTCTCATCGGATGACAACAGAAAGGCTTGTGGATACATCTATAAACCTTGGGGATTTTCAATATCTGCGGTGTGAAAGTATGGTCCAAATGTCCAATCCCCAATCCCATATCTCATGCTTTTCTTGTAGGCGTAGCAGTGTCTTTAGTCTCCACCACGAGGCTCACGTGATGATAATTCCGATCGTTCGTCTTTAAATTTCATTCCCTCCGTTAATATATTTTCAAATTTTACTTCAGCAGGAGTTCACACCACTAGATTGTGCACACTATTAACAAATGGAATTAAGGTATTAAATTTGAACATATGTAACGGGAGGGGATAGAATTAGAAATAAACAATTCGTACACTTACCTTCCTTGCTCACCCCCTTATAGTTTTACCTGGTGTATATGGATAGGAGGATTTGCATGTGCCCGTAAAAATTAGTTTTCAGCTATTTAGAATCGGACTCATGGCGGCCAAAAGACCCTTGAGTTGAGCTGGGTGGGAGATACCTACATCTTCATCAATCAAAGATGATGATATGGCTAACAAGCCCTAAGTCCAAGCCCAGATACCAACAGGCCAATAGACGGGCTTGTTAACCCATATTGGTCACGGGCCCATGCCCATGCTCTAGCCAGGGCTTGAAAAACCAGACCTGGGCCAGACACACAGAAACGGGTTGGACACTTGGACCCTAATTGACAAAAGTGGCAATGTCAAGGCCGAACAACAGACCCCAAACAGAGAGACCGAGAGAAAAAAAATGGCAGAGACATCTCCTCCTTCATCTGAAGCATCTTCTTCTCAAGCAGAAGCAGGGAAGCCATGGCACTCATACACGGCCGAGGATCTCAAACGGGCCATTTTCGGACCCAAAGACTCTGCTGCCCCATCCACTCCTTCCCTCCACCAGAACCCAACCCCATATTTTCTAATGCTGCAGGTGCTCTCTCTCTGTTTTTTTTTTTTTTTTTCTTCTGTTACTGTGTCTGATTCATGATTCGCTTCTTCGCTTCATGGTTTTGCTTTTGATTTGTTTGGTTGCACGAAAGATTGAATTTTTCGACCTGGGTATGTTGCAGATTTTTCTGTTTTTCAGTATCTTGTGTTATCTTTGTTGTTTTGGGTTTTAGTTTTATTGAAAGATGATAGCTACAGAAAGACCAAGATGAACATCCAATATACCCAGATCGATAAATGCAATTTTTTAGAAGACCCATCATCATTATCTTGGCGTTATCCTATCTATCTGGGGCGACTTAATGTGATCTACTCACTATAAAAGAAAAGCTTAATTCAAAAGAAGAAGAAGAAGAAGCTAAGACCACATATTAACTTTGTGATCTGCTCTCTATAAAGGAGGAGCTAACCATTAAAAAAGGGATTGACATTATGACCATCATCATAACCTAGTCCCATCTTCTTTTTTTTTTGGATTGCATGTTTCTGTAAGATTTCAAGGGACCATCAAATTTATGATTATTTATAAAATGTCTCATGTATAATTGCTTTAGAACATTGCCTGTGTTTCTCAGTCTTGTGTGTGCTGAAATCGCTAAAAAGAAAGCATTCAAACAAGATAGAGTTTGACTGAAACAACTGTAGTTGAAGAATGAGAGAAGTGCATCATTGGTGAAAAAAAATGAAACATTGATATCATCTCATCTACATGGTTAGATGCTAGCGAAATGCAACATGTAGTGCCATCTCTTGAGCTAGTGGCAAGGAGAGCGTGCCTTAAAGGTTCTTCTTCATCCCCCAATGAAATAAATACGATAGCATCATCCATAACTGCAAGTTTTTCCATATCTCAATAGAAGAAAATGCAGGAGCAGACGTTTTGGTGAAAGAGGGAGTAGAATGGGAGAAAAATGATTGTTGCTGACGGCTTAGGTTATTAGTAGATAGTCAATACCATATTTCCTTCTATAGGGGCCTTGTCCATCCGCTTGATAGATTGCCCTGTTTCATATATTCTTCTCTTATTTATATGATTTTCAGCTGTCTTGAAGAGAAAAAAGAAGAAGATAAAACACCGACACTTATTTAGTTTTTATATTTGTCATGCGTTGTATATTTATCATATGTAATCTCTTATTTAGGCTCGACTCATGCATGTGTGTTCATGTATACAAGCCTGTGCATTGTTATTCTTGTTCTAGTTTAGTTTTAAGCTTTATGAGTCATGTTTTTTGGAAATTTATTTTCATGCTGGTTGCAGGAAGATAGAGAAATGGCTGATAATTTCCTCTACAATTTGTAGGATGTCCTGCCACAGGTGGAGTCTCAATACAAAGCTTATGAAGATGCATTCTTCCAGAAATTTAAAGGTGGGTTTGTTTACTTTTTGAATAATTTACAACGTGTTGTCTGCATGGCTTGCATTTGTTTACTAATCTGTACTTTGCTTTCATGGAGCAGAAAGGTACATGATAAATGGGGCGGAGAATGTAGCAATTTTTTTTTTTAAATCAGTAGCAATGTAGCGATATTTCATTTAATGTTATGACATTTTTCTGTACTACTTTGTTCCTTGCCTTTAGATGAGTTGATGTTCGCACGAGAGCACCCGGCTGCAGTGTGTGGTGTAGTTGGTTCAGCTGCTCTTATTCTTCTACGAGGTATAGCACTATAGCTTTGATATTCTTATTCTAGTGGTCATTGATTGCACCTTTATTCTCAAGAATTTGAACACATTGATGCTAGTCTTTCAGTGAATTCCAGATAAACTCTCACATTAAGGTTTCTTGTGACTTCTAACACATCAACATTTTTGTTGTTTACGCCATCCAGTTCTTCTAGCATATGTTTCAAACTATTTTTGCTGTTCCACATGGCACTTAAACCAGAATTTCTTCTTTTTGCAGGCCCAAGGAGGTTTTTATTTCGTCATACATTAGGTCGCTTTCAGAGTGAGGAGGTATTCATTTTCATTTAATATTTCTTTATTTGAAAATGATTGCCTGGACTTGGTTGCAGTAATAACCTTTCTTTAGAAAAAAAAATTATTTCAGTGATGGACACTATTCTGATGCATTGCTGAATCATTTAGTGACACTGTATCTATAGAAGGACAAAAAGAAATGATCCCATATTGACGACCATATGGGATCTTTCCATGTTGTCGCCTTCTATTGACCCACATGGGGGCCATCTTAGCTTGATCCAATTCATTGATATCACATTGATAGCTTGATGACATGGAAGATAGAAATGCAGAAACTAAGCCTTTCCATGTTGTGTGGTTGACTGTTCAATTTATAGGGTTGGATAACCCAATCAGTGCTACAATTGATGTCAATCTTGGCTACAGTCGTGGATACAATCATGGATATAATGGCTACAGTCACGGTTATTATTATCTCCCAGGATTCAGTAGAATCCATCTAATTCTATCTATTTACAACAATGTATTGGTACATGAAGGACTGTAATATAATGATCTTCAGTTAATAGGATAGTCCATAGGAGTAGGATCTTCAGTGATCCTTAGTGTCTCTATCTCTACACTCCCCTTCAAATTGATGCGAAGATTGCCGAGCATCAATTTGTTAGCAAGAAAGTGTTGGTGTGACTTAGGCATAGTTTTGGTGAAGAGATTAGCCAAATGATACTAGGAGGAGACATGGGGAAGATGTAAAGCTCTTGATGTGACATGCTTGCGAATGAAGTGGCAGTCAACTTCAATGTGTTTGGTCCTCTTGTGAAACATTGGATTTGTCACAATCTTGATATCACTTATGTTGTCAACGTAGAGTGGTCTGGGCTATTAAGTGAAGCCCTAAGTTCACAGAGAAGACATTGCCAGATCACGTCGCTACTAGCAGAGGATATAGATCGATGCTCGGTTTTATCAAGGGATTTAGAAATAGTTGTCTGCTTTCTACTCTTTCTAGAAATAGGAGATGTGCCTAAGAAGTTGCAATGGATAAGTGGAGGAGTAAAAGAGGCCTCTATCAAGAGTCCCACTAATGCATCAACGAATACAATGTATTGTGGTGAGATGAGGACATGAGGCTTATGAGGAGAACTAACAAATTGGTTGACAATCTATATTGCATGAGAAATATTAGGACAAGTCGTGCTTAAGTAGATCAGGCTGCCAACAAGTTGACGATACATTTTGGGATATAGTGGACTTCATTTTTTAAAGGAGTGTCTCTTGTCCTTGAGTCAGAAAAATGCGTCATTGAAAGTTAGTCTTCTGCATATTTGCATTGGATTGATGTGAATACCACCATCAGGGTGCGTAATTTCAGGCCAAGTAAGTCAAACTGCCCTAATCTTTATTCTTGAATGTGTTCATAAGATAGCCCTTGAGTTTCTGAATGCCAATGGCATATTACCGCCGATAGGAACATCATTGACAAAATAGCAATAAGATAATATAGACATGAGAATTTCGGTGAATAAAAAGTGAACGATCATTCGAGCTTTAATAGAACTGTGATCGGAGAATAGCATTGTGAAACTTGTCACACCAAGCACGACGGGCTTGTTTGATGCCGTAAAGAGATTTCTTTAGGTGGCACAAACGTTAGGTGGACAAGCATATCCAAGTGGTGGACACATGCAGACAATCTCATGTAAGTTGCCCTATTGAAAGGCGTTTTTTATGTCCATTTTCCATGGAGGCCTTTTGCAAACAGTTGCAACTCTATCAAGGTCCAAACTGTTGTCATCTTTCCTACCGGGGCAAAGGTTTCCCGTAGTCTATGCCACATTCTTGCTTAAAGCCTTGAGCCACCAGACAATCTTTATACCGATCCAGAGTCCCATCGGATTTGACTTTGATGGAGTAAACCCACTTATTCCCAATGACAGAACTAGAATCAGGATGTGGAAAAACCAAAAAAGTTCTCAAGTGCAATTAACTTCATGTGCAAGTTGTTCTTCTGCCATAGCATTCTGTCAACAAGGTTCTTTAGCAATCGGTGAGTATGAGGAAAGAAAAGAGACAATCTAAAATAGTGAAAAGTGCAGAAAATCCACTGTGGCCTGAGCATTTAGAAATACATGTAAAATGTCGTAGTACATGTTTTTCGACAAGGATGTACCGACGAGGAAGGAAAAAGATCCAGCAATGGAGGGTCGATAGGAGGCAATGTCGCTTGGCATGGGACTTATACTTTTTTTTTTTTTTTTTATCACAGGAGAGGATGATGGAATAGGAAATTCAGGAAGATGTGGTAAGTGTGTGATTTGAGAATCTGACAAAGGGAATAAAATGGAATATGCTCAAGGAATACAACATCCCGTGAGATATGAATATGATGTGCCACTGTATCATAGCATAATAAACCTTTTGATGTTTCTTGAACTTTTCTTGTCTTCAAGACATCACGTGTCTGTTGGAATTTGAGATGCCTTGAGAAGTCTTATGAAGCATTGAAGTGTTTAGTATCTCAAGTATCATCTTGTGTTGGAATTATTGTCAACACAATGTCACAAGTGTGGTGTTGATAGAGCTTCAAAGAGAAAACAGAGCTGAAATAGAACAGTACAGGAAATCAGAATTTCATCTGTCAACCGGTAGTTCTACCGGTAGAACAGGGGTAGAACAGGGGTAGAAAAGGCTGACCCTGAGATTTCCATCTGTCAACCGCAAGTACTACCGGTAGAAAGTTCAACCGCAAGTACTACCGGTAGAAAAGGTTGATATTCCAGCAGAATGTTTGGACATGAGAATCTCATCTGTTAAACCGGTAGTACTACCGGTAGAACACACGGGAAACTTGAGTTGCGCAGAAATAGAAGTTTTGCACGAAAATTTAGGAAACTTATGTATTTCGTTTGGGACTCTTTCCAAACGAATTCTAGCCTAATTTAAACACTCTTTAGGGTTACCATAACCTATATAAAGGCTTGCTAAGTTCGTTTTCAAGAGCACAGAAGAGAAGAGAAGAGAAGAGAGAAGAAAAGAGAGGGTTTTGGAGAGAAGAAGGTGTTGTTGCTGTGTGCAGTTGTGTTGCACGTTTCTACAGCAAGTGTGGACGAGAATGTGCTCATGAAGATGGTGATTCGTCCATAGATAAGTGTCTCTCTTTTTATGCTTTAAATTTCAATTTGTAAGGGATTGAGAGAGAGAGATTGTAGAGGGGAAGGGCTGTAGAAAAGTTCTCTACTTTTATTCTGTAGAACATCAAGTTGGTGCTTGGTGTTAGGGGTTTGGTGATCCTATCTGTTGGTGCAGATAAATTGTAAAGGGAGTAGGTGCTTCCTAGATAGTCGGTGCTATCTGAAACTTAAGGGTTGGTGCTCTTTGTCGTTGGTGCGACTAAATAGATTCAGACCTGTTCCGGATCGGTGTTCGGACAGTCTTTGAACCGTGGACGTAGCCTTTTGGTGAACCACGTTAAATCTAGTGTCCTTGTGTGATTTGATTTGCTTTTGTTGTTAAATTGGACCTGTTTTTAAGGAATCACTGATTCACCCCCCCCCTCTCAGTGATCGCGATATCTAACAATTGGTATCAGAGCAAAGTTTCCCTTGATAAGCTTAACACGCTAAGGGTGATCTCTTGTCAAATCACATGGCATCCAATACAGGGAATAAGAAAGCACCTTTGTTTGATGGTTCTAATTACTCCTTCTGGAAGATCAGAATGCAGGCTTTCATCAAATCACTTGGCTATGATGTCTGGGAGACTGTCAGAGTCGGTTACAATACTGCCATCGTACCCACTGATGCTGCAACGAAGAAGTTAGCAGACAACGACTCCAAGGCGCAGAATGCACTCTTTAGTGGCCTTGTGGACAGCGAGTTGGTCAAAGTAATTGCATGCAAAACAGCCAATGAAATATGGGACAAGTTGAAAAGCATTCATGAAGGAGATGAGAAAATCAAAGAAGAGAAATTGCAAACTCATCGCTCTCAATTCGAGTCTCTTCGCATGGAGGAAAGCGAGAATGTTGACTCGTATATGCAACGAGTGAATGAAGTCACGAATGACATTCGTGGACTAGGGGAGGAGATTAAAGAACCAGTCATCGTCAAAAAGGTTCTAAGATCTCTTCTTCCTCGGTTTGATTCAAAAGTCTCAGCCATAGAAGAAGCCAAGGATCTGAATGAATTTACCATGGATGAGTTGCATGGTTCACTCACTGCCTATGAGATGCGCATAGGTAAGACGTCTTCATCTGATAGAGAAGCGGCCTTCAAAGTTCAGAAAAAGGGAAAAGAGACTGCTGGTCATGATGCTGATACTGATGATGATGAGCTTGAGGCTCAATTAGTTAGAAAGCTGAAGAAAGGAAGCAATGGAAAGTACAAAGGGAAGCTACCCTTTAAATGCTTCAATTGTGGCGGTGTTGGTCACTTTGCTGCGAAGTGTCCGCTGAAAGAAAACAATGATGATGACTCTTATGTTGATAAGAGTAAATGGAAGAAAAATTTCAGAAAGAGGGGTAAAGCAAAAAGCTTCATCAGTCAATATAATGACAGCACGTCTGAAACTTCAGACGATGATGAATCAGCCGAGGCAACTGAAGCTCTCTTCATGGTTACTGTTGAAGGAGAAGAGGAGCAAGAGCCGGAAGAGGAAGAGGAGGCTGAGGTCAATCTTGAAGAAGAACTCATTGCCGCACTTGAGGAGCTTAGCATGGAACGAAAAACAAGTAAGAAAAATCTGAAACTTCTTCATGAATCTGAAAGTTCAGTTATTGCTTTGAAAACTCAAGTTGAAGAATATAAAAGAATGGTGGAAGTCCTTGAAAATCAAATAAGTATCAAAAAGGAAGAGGCTATGAAACTTGAAACTGAAATCGCTAGAGCAAAGGCTGAAAACTTGGAAAGTAGCCGAAAACTCAAAGCGCTCTAAGCAATTGAAGGGACAATGAAACTCAATGAAATTCTGAAAGTTCAAAAGCCCTTCCACAATAAATTTGGTATTGGATTTGAGACCGGAGAGACCTCTAAAGCTGCACCTTCTTTGTTTATGAAACAAAGTGCCATACCTCTCAAGGCTACAAAGCTTCAAATTCAGCCTAGTATTGAGATGGTCAATAAGAAAAGGTTTGTGGAGTTTAACCAGCCACCTAAGAAAGGAAGAATGTTCAGATTCTATGGTTATTGCTATCATTGTAATAGATATGGACATAAAAGAGCTGATTGTATATTCTATGTTAGAAACAGTCCATTAGTGACTAGGAACCCTTTCTCAATCCTAAACGGCCACAAAATTGAGTGCTATAAGTGTTATAATTATGGACACTTGGCTAGGGATTGTAGGTTGCCTATTGCTAACCAATTTCAGGTTGAAAAGAAACCCAAGTTAGTTAAGGCATGGAGGGCAAAGAAAAGGGAAGATAATTCCAAGGAATCTCTCATTGTGCAAATGGCATTCAATGCACAAAAGAAGGCAGCACCATGGGTCCTTGATAGTGGCTGTTCAAGCCATATGACAGGTGATAAGGAAAAATTCGTCAAATTACAGCACTATGAAGGCGGATCAGTGAAGTTTGGTAACAATGATGGTGCCAAAATCTGCGGAAAAGGTGTTGTTCAGCTAAAGGCAAACAAGATCAGATCAGACGAGGTCTTATATGTGTCTGGACTGAGACACAACTTGCTTAGTGTGAGCCAGATCTGTGACAAAGGCCACGAAGTTGTCTTCACTAAGAATGGGTTTGCTATCAAGAAGTGTAGCGACGGCAAAACAGTGGCTACTGGATATAGGACTGCTGGAAATCTCTATACATTGTCAGATGGAGCTGAAAAGACTTGCTTGATGAGTCGGACAGAGGAAAGTTGGTTGTGGCATAAACGCCTTGGGCATCTAAACTTTGATAACATGTCAAAGATTTGCAATTCAAAGGTTGTCAGAGGTATGTCTACAGTTGAAAAGCAACCCCATTTGCGATTCTTGCCAAAAGGGAAAGCAAACGAGGGTAATGTTCAAGTCAAAGGAGCATCATTCAAAGAAACCTCTTGAGCTAGTGCACACTGATCTCTGTGGACCGATGCGAACTCAAAGCACCAATGGAGATAAGTATGTTATGCTATGCATTGATGATTATACTCGTATGACATGGGTATTGTTTCTTAAGCATAAACATCAAGCACTTGATCGTTTTAAAGTGTTTACTGTTTAAAGCACAGGTTGAAAATATGCTTGGAAAACGTATCAAGACTTTAAGGTCTGATCGAGGCGGTGAATTCACATCTGAAGAGTTCACTAACTATTGTGAGCACCATGGCATTCAAAGACAATATTCAGCCCCTAGAACTCCACAGCAAAATGGAGTTGTGGAACGGAAAAAATCGCACCGTGCAAGAGATGGCTCGCACAATGCTAATTGAGAGCAAGCTAGCTGACAAATACTGGAAGGAGGCAATCCATACGGCTGTATACATTCAGAATCGATGCTTGATCAGGCCACATGAAGACAAAACTCCTTATGAGCTATGGTTTGGGAGAAAAGCAACAGTCAAGCACTTCAGAGTCTTCGGTAGCAAGTGTTACATCAAGCGTCTTGAACAAAATCCGGGCAAATTTGATGAAAGAGCTGATGAAGGTATATTTCTGGGTTACTCCTCCTCTAGTAAGGCTTACAGATGTCTTAACAAAAGGACCAGAAAAATCATAGAAAGTGCTGATGTTAGAATTGATGAAAACCGTAAATCAAAGAATGTAACTCATTATGACAGTCCAGTTTATGAGGACTCGAGTGAGATTGATGATGAAGTGGCTGAACCTAATGATTCTGAGAAATCAAAGGATGACTCAGAGGATGCTACACCTAGAAAGAAAAGCACTTGGGTAGAGCAACACCCTAAGGATCAAATCATTGGAGATCCTGAGGCCGGTGTTAAAACAAGACAAAGTGTAGTTAGCAATTACTCACTTGTGTCTGTAAAGAAATAAGTCATCAGGTCAAACCGACCTAATGGGTCAGCTCGACCCATGTTCTAGATAGATACTAATGAGCTGTCATTAGATAGATACAAATCTTATGTTACTGCTGTAATCATGTGATTAGATTTAGTTCCTTTATTATTCCCTGTAATTATGTAATCAGTCTCCCTAATCTAGGCAACAGTGTATTATAAATAGCTATCATCATCAATACAAAGATACAGAAAATTCTCTTGCATCTAAGATCTCTTTTGAATGCTTCTGGCTTGGTTCATGTAAATCTAACATGGTATCAGAGCCCTAGAGCACTGATCGTCTATCCATTCCAGCATAGGAGAATACCTGTGACGGTTTTGATTGCTTGTAAAAGCACTGTATCGGCTGTGATCAAAGGTGGCCCACCTATTGATCACCCACTGCCCAGAGAAATACTCCCATCCTGGTCGACCATAATTCCTGGGAATTATACACATTTTTTCCAGATTTCTTGATCATCTGAGGTAGGCCATTCTCCCTGCTTTGTACTTCTCCCATTTGTGCACATAGTTTTAATCACGACCGTCCAACTTTTTGGTATCTCAAGCTTTTATCAAAATTCCACTTGGAGGTGCTTCGGATTTTTGATACAGAGATCACTGTGTGATCTGATCTTCATCTTGATCATCCAGTGGGGCCCACAGAGCAAATCTGTGCCCCAAATCAAGGACGCCTGGGCCATTTTTTTTGGTTTTTTGAACTGTTTTTGATCTGGTTACTTCCTGTGAATGTATTTCTTCATCTGATCAATCAGCGGGACCCATAGCACTCATCTGTGATCTATTTCAAGTGCCCTGGACTCATTTACTTACATTTATTCAAGATCTGTTCTGTTCCTGTGGTTGGATTTCAATTCTGTTTTGGATTTGGGACTGGATTTCACATATATTCAGTCTGTGATCACTGTGTCTTGCTCAAATGTCTTCTGATAGACCTGTAACGGGTATTACTATTATACTTGATGGCTCAAATTATCCATATTGATCCCATCTCATGCAAAATTTCCTCAAAGGTCAAAATTATGGAAATATGTTGCTGAGCAGATCCCTCCACCAGATAGTAAGGATGCTAAGTTTGAGGAATGGGAAGCTTCCATCGGGAAAATTAATTCTTGGATTGCCAATTCAGTCAATCCATCTATTGGGAATCAATTGGCTAAATTCAATTATCCTAAGGACGCTTGGGATCATTTAGCAAGGTTATACACTCAGTCTAATGCTGCTCGAAGGTATCAGTTAGAATGGGATATTAAAAATGCAGATCAAGGAAATGATTCCATTCATGATTTCTTCATCAAAATGACTGCCTTATGGGACCAACTGGCTCTAATGGAACCCAACTTTAAAACAACTGAAGATGCTCACACTTTTGAAGTTTATCGGCAGCAGACTCGGCTTGTTCAATTTCTTATGGCCCTCCGCCCTGATTTTGAACATGTTCGCGGTCAATTATTACATCGGTCACCACTGCCTTTTGTGGATACAGCACTCTCAGAACTTTTGGCAGAGGAACAAACTCAGCTTTCTCTTACAAGGAAGAAACATGTGGAACCCACACATGTACTGTCAGCAAATGTTAGTATCCCAAGGAATGATCGCTCATTTCCATCTGGTACCAATGACTTTTGCAATTATTGTAAGAAGAAAGGGCACTGGAAACGGGATTGTCCTACCAGACCCCCAAGGCCGACAGATAAGAACAGAACCTCTGGTCAGCAGCCCAATCGTGGTCCCATGCAATCTTATCAACAGCGACCATATGCCGCCAAAGTTGCTGAAGATGATAGTTTTCTGCCTCCGCAACTGGATCTTACATCTCAGATTCAAGCTATGGTTGATGAGCGAATGCAACAGTTGTTTCTGGCTTCCTCCACTGGTTCTGCCTCTCAGATGGTCACTACACCCTCAGCCTCTGGTTCTGCCATGACCATTTCTGGTCCGTCAGGTACTCTTGATTCTACATGGATCTTTGATTCTGGTGCATCCTATCATATGACAAATGATGTTTCCATACTTCATACTTGTCATACTCCTGCTAGCTCTCTCACCATCCATACAGCTGATGCCACTCCTCTACCAGTCTCTCTTATTGGCTCTGTTTCAAATAAGTTGATCTCTCTCACTAATGTTTTGTGTGTTCCTCATCTGTCTATCAACTTAATCTCTGTTAGTCAATTGACTTCGTCTGGATTTCTTGTCTCATTTTCTTCTACTGGCTGTTCTGTGCAGGATCCGCGCACCGGGAGACAGATTGGGACCGGCCTTAGGTCAGGAGGACTCTACTATCTCCAATCGCTGCATCTTCCATCTTCCAGCATCTCTCCTGCCGCACTTGTTGCTTCTACATCTTCCTTTGCCCTTTGGCACTCTCGTTTAGGACATTTATCTTTGAATAAAATGAAGTTTTTATTTACTAGTGGTGTATTTGGAAATATTTCTGTTTCAGACATTTCTACTTGTTTTGGTTGCCAATTTGGTAAACAACATGCCTTCCCTTATAATAAAAGCTCTTCTTCTTCTAATGCTCCTTTTGATTTGGTGCATTCTGATGTTTGGGGACCTGCCTCTCAGCCAACAAAAGGTGGCTCCATTTATTATGTGTTGTTTATTGATGATTTCACTAGGTATACATGGTTGTATTTAATGAAAAACCGTTCTGAGTTCTACACTATTTATTCAGCTTTCTCCACCATGATTTCCACTCAATTTGACAAAAGAATTAAAGTATTCAGGTCTGACTCCGGGGGAGAATACATGTCTCACAAATTTCGTTCTTATCTGACCAGTCAAGGGACTCTACCTCAATTATCATGTCCTGCCACACCACAGCAGAATGGTGTCGCAGAACGAAAACACAGACATATCCTAGAGACTGCTAGATCCTTGATTTATTCCTCATATGTTCCTCTGCAATTCTGGGGAGAAGCAGTCCTGACTGCAATCTATCTGATTAACAGAACACCATCCTCTGTTTTATCTGGCACATCTCCTTATGAAAAGTTATTTTCCTGTAAACCTGACTTGTCCTATCTCAAAGTTTTTGGCTGCACCTGTTTTGTTCTGTTGCATGATAATGAGAGAACCAAACTTTCACCAAAATCCACAGTCTGTGTATTTTTAGGGTATGGCATTGAACAAAAAGGCTATCGATGCTATGATCCTAAAACCAATCGGTTACGGGTCTCTCGTAATGTCACCTTCCTGGAACAAATTCCTTTTTACACTTTACCTACTCAATCCCCTTCTCCTGAGCAATCAATGGTTCATCCTCTTGATCCCTTTCCAGACTTGTTTCCCTCTGATACCCCTGCAGATATATCACTCACCCCTGCACCCCTGCAGGTATATCATCGGCGGCCCAAACCTCCGTCTGCTCCTGATGTTGCTCCTCCTCCTACTTCTGACCATGGGCCTATCTCCTCTGCTCCAGATGTGCCGGATCTTCCTCAAGATCGAAGGTACCCATTGCGCACCAGAATTCCTCCCTCTAGATTTGGCTTTGTTTGTACTGATCATTTTTCTCCATCATATAAGTCCTTCCTTGCAGCAATTCATACCTTGGCAGAACCACAATCCTATAAGGAGGCCATTGCTCATCCGCACTGGAGGTCTGCTATCACAGAAGAACTTGCAGCTCTGCAGAAAACTCAAACATGGGATCTTGTTCCACTTCCCTCTGGGAAACGGGCTATCGGTTGCAAATGGATATTTAAGATCAAGACCAAATCTGATGGATCTGTTGATCGTTACAAGGCTCGCTTGGTTGCAAAAGGATACACTCAAGAATATGGAGTCGATTATGAGGAGACCTTTGCTCCGGTTGCTAAAATGACAACTGTTCGTACTTTTATCTCTGTCGCTGCTGTTAGACACTGGCCTCTCTATCAGCTCGATGTCAAGAATGCTTTCTTGAACGGATTCCTTCAGGAAGAAATCTATATGCATCCTCCTCCAGGCGTTGTGAGAACTCCTCATTATGTGTGTCGTCTCAAACGAGCTTTATATGGACTCAAACAAGGCCCTCGTGCTTGGTTTGAACGGTTTAGCACAAGCATCATCAGCATTGGTTTTTCTCAGAGTGCTCATGACTCTGCTCTCTTCACTCGCTATTCGCGATCTGGCTGTGTTTTTCTGTTACTCTATGTCGATGATATGATTATCACCGGCAGTGATTCTTCTGGTATTCTTTCCTTGAAGCGTTTTCTTCATCAACAGTTTGAGATGAAAGATTTGGGTCATCTGCGGTACTTTCTGGGCATTGAGGTTGCCTACTCTCCCACAGGATATCTTTTGTCGCAAACAAAATACTGCAATGACATTCTCCAACGCGCCGGGCTTACAGATTTGAAGCCTGTCTCTACTCCGATTGAACATAATCTGAAGCTTCGAACCACTGATGGCGATCTACTTCCTGATCCAACTCGTTATCGTGAAGTGGTAGGCAGCTTGGTTTATCTGACCATCACCAGACCAGATATTGCCTATGCGGTACATGTGGTGAGCCAATTTGTTGCGCAACCCACTCATATTCACTGGGCTGCTGTCCTGCGCATACTGAGATACTTACAAGGAAGTTCCAATCGCGCCCTCCTTCTTTCCTCCAGTCAGAATCTTACTCTGCATGGCTATTCTGATTCCGACTGGGCAGGAGATGTCAATGATCGTCGCTTTACTACCGGTTTCTCTATTTTTCTTGGCTCTTCTCTCATCTCTTGGAAAAGCAAGAAACAGGAAGTCGTCTCGCGATCATCAACTGAAGCTGAATATCGTGCTGTATCTCACACTACTGCTGAAATTATTTGGCTTCGCTGGTTACTTCGGGATTTAGGAGTTTTTGTTCCTACATCTACCTCTCTCTTCACGGACAATGAAAGTGCACGGAAACTGGCAACAAAGGATGTCTTCCATGAACGCTCAAAACATCTTGAAGTTGACTGTCATTTCATCCGTCAACATGTTCGGAGTGGTACTATTAAGCTCTTTCACATCTCATCAGCTGCTCAAATAGCAGATTTCTTCACCAAGAGTCACTCCACTTCTCGTTTTTCGGAGTTAGTTTCCAAGCTCTCAATGGTCACCTTCTCCCATCCAGAGCTTGAGAGGGGGTGTAAAGAAATAAGTCATCAGGTCAAACCGACCTAATGGGTCAGCTCGACCCATGTTCTAGATAGATACTAATGAGCTGTCATTAGATAGATACAAATCTTATGTTACTGCTGTAATCATGTGATTAGATTTAGTTCCTTTATTATTCCCTGTAATTATGTAATCAGTCTCCCTAATCTAGGCAACAGTGTATTATAAATAGCTATCATCATCAATACAAAGATACAGAAAATTCTCTTGCATCTAAGATCTCTTTTGAATGCTTCTGGCTTGGTTCATGTAAATCTAACAGTGTCCACCATTGAACCCAAGACTGTGGCTGAAGCCAGTCTCGATGAAAGTTGGTTCAAAGCTATGCATGAGGAGTTGGAGCAAATTGAGAAGAACTCCACATGGGAACTAGTTTCTAGACCTACCGATAAGAATGTTATTGGTACTAAATGGGTCTTTCGGAATAAGCTGAATGAAGATGGTCAGGTCATACGAAACAAAGCAAGGTTGGTTTGTAAAGGCTATGCTCAAGTTGAAGGCATAGATTTTGAAGAGACCTTTGCACCGGTGGCTCGTCTGGAAGCCATTCGTATGTTTCTTGCATTGGCTGCATACAAAACCTTCAAGGTATTTCAGATGGATGTAAAGTCAGCCTTCTTGAATGGATTACTTGAAGAAGAGGTCTACATTGAGCAACCTGATGGTTTTCTCATTAGCAAAAATTCAGACCTAGTGTGCAAGTTGAAAAAGGCTCTTTATGGGCTGAAACAAGCGCCAAGGGCGTGGTATGCAAGGCTGGACCTCTATCTCCGCAAGATCGGCTTTGGAAAAGGACTGGTTGATAGCAATCTTTATGTCAAGACAGAGTTGAGCAAACAGCTGGTTGTCATTGTTTATGTCGATGACATAATCTTTGGTGGCAATGATGAGGAAATGTGCAGGAATTTTGCTGAAGAGATGAAGAAAGAATTTGAGATGTCAATGCTTGGAGAACTAAAGTTCTTCCTTGGTTTACAAGTTCAGCAGCTGAAACATGGTATCTTCATATCACAGATGAAATACATCAAGGAAATGCTGAAGCGTTTTAACATGGAAGACAGCAAGCCAGTGAGCACACCAATGACAACGAACACAAAGCTAAGCAAAGATGATAAGGGTTCGTCCGTTGATCACACCACTTATCGTTCTATGATAGGAAGCTTGCTTTATTTGACTGCTACAAGACCGGATCTTCTGCAAGCAGTATGTATGGTGGCTCGATTTCAAGCATCACCAACTGAGACGCACTTTACAGCAGTAAAAAGGATATTTCGATATCTGAAAGGTACCATGGAGCTTGGCATTTGGTATCCTAAAGGCAAATCCTTCACTCTTGTTGCATACTCTGACGCCGATTGGGCTGGATGTATAGATGATCGCAAGAGTACAAGCGGTGGTGCATTCTATCTCGGTGAAAGGTTGGTGGCATGGCACAGTAAGAAACAAGATTCAGTATCCCTTTCTACAGCGGAAGCGGAATATATTGCAGCGGCAACTTGTTGTACGCAAGTGTTATGGATGCGACAAATGCTCTCTGATCTAGGAGTTCCGACAACGGATCCTACGCCGATCCTCTGTGACAACACAAGTGCAATTCACATCTCTAAGAATCCTGTTCAGCATTCTAGAACGAAGCATGTTGCAATCCGCTATCACTTTCTCAAGGAAAAGGTTGCAGACGGTGAGGTAAAGTTGGAATATGTTCCAACTACTGAGCAAGTTGCTGATATCTTCACAAAACCTCTGCCAAAGGAAGTCTTCGAGTATCTCCGGAAAAAATTAGGAGTTACTCACTCTCCTAATCCTTAGGAGTTGTGCTTGAAAGGGGGAGCAATGTATTCCTTGAATATCCTATTCGCTCCTTGGTTGGTCCCTTTGGACTTGTTGTCAAAGGGGGAGAAAGTTATGCTAGGAGAAAGCTATGCTAGAAGAAGTTATGCTATGATGGCTTGGGGGAGATTGGTATCAAGAATGTGAATGTGAAGATCTTGATTCTGTTGGTTTATGGTTCTGAAGAAGCTTCATGAAGGTCAACTGGTTCAAAGTGTTCCAAGTGTTGAAGTTCCAAGTGTTGCCAACAATTCCAAAGGGGGAGATTGTTGGAATTTGAGATGCCTTGAGAAGTCTTATGAAGCATTGAAGTGTTTAGTATCTCAAGTATCATCTTGTGTTGGAATTATTGTCAACACAATGTCACAAGTGTGGTGTTGATAGAGCTTCAAAGAGAAAACAGAGCTGAAATAGAACAGTACAGGAAATCAGAATTTCATCTGTCAACCGGTAGTTCTACCGGTAGAACAGGGGTAGAACAGGGGTAGAAAAGGGGTAGAAAAGGCTGACCCTGAGATTTCCATCTGTCAACCGCAAGTACTACCGGTAGAAAAGGCTGATATTCCAGCAGAATGTTTGGACATGAGAATCTCATCTGTTAAACCGGTAGTACTACCGGTAGAACACACGGGAAACCTGAGTTGCGCAGAAATAGAAGTTTTGCACGAAAATTCAGGAAACTTATGTATTTCGTTTGGGACTCTTTCTAAACGAATTCTAGCCTAATTTAAACACTCTTTAGGGTTACCATAACCTATATAAAGGCTTGCTAAGTTCGTTTTCAAGAGTACAGAAGAGAAGAGAAGAGAAAAGAGAAGAAAAGAGAGGGTTTTGGAGACAAGAAGGTGTTGTTGCTGTGTGCAGTTGTGTTGCACGTTTCTACAGCAAGTGTGGACGAGAATGTGCTCATGAAGATGGTGATTCGTCCATAGATAAGCGTCTCTCTTTTTATGCTTTAAATTTCAATTTGTAAGGGATTGAGAGAGAGAGAGATTGTAGAGGGGAAGGGCTGTAGAAAAGTTCTCTACTTTTATTCTGTAGAACATCAAGTTGGTGCTTGGTGTTAGGGGTTTGGTGATCCTATCTGTTGGTGCAGATAAATTGTAAAGGGAGTAGGTGCTTCCTAGATAGTCGGTGCTATCTGAAACTTAAGGGTTGGTGCTCTTTGTCGTTGGTGCGACTAAATAGATTCAGACCTGTTCCGGATCGGTGTTCGGACAGTCTTTGAACCGTGGACGTAGCCTTTTGGTGAACCACGTTAAATCTGGTGTCCTTGTGTGATTTGATTTGCTTTTGTTGTTAAATTGGACCTGTTTTTAAGGAATCACTGATTCCCCCCCCCCCCCCCCCCCTCTCAGTGATCGCGATATCTAACAGTGTCTACGATCTGTCTGAGAGAAAGGCTATAGTTATGGCCTTTCTAATAACTCAATCTGTACTCTATAGAGAAATGAAAATAAACATTGCATTATAAAAAAAATGAAAATAAACATTGCCTACACTAGAAAATAAAATTATATTAATAATCCAGTAAAAAAAAGAGAAATATAAATGAATAAAAATAAAATTATATTAATAATTCAGTGAGAAATTTAAATGATATATTTTAAGTGTTATTTATTAGCGGTCTGCAGTCTAATGGATTTTTTGTGCATGCTTATTGCTGTTAACAACCGGTAACACCAAAAGCTCGAGCTGTTAGTGAACGGCATAACAATTATATCAACACCCCCTCTCGAACGGGAAGCCGTTCGAATTCGAAAACCCAACAAACAGACGGAACAGACAGACCCGATAGACAGATGGAGGTAACATGCCTCCCAGGGGTTTCGAACTCGTGACCTTTAGCTCTGATACCATGTTAACAACCGGTAACACCAAAAGCTCGAGCTGTTAGTGAACGGCATAACAATTATATCAACAATTGCGTGCTTCTCTTATACTGTATAATTTTCCAGTTTTCCTTCGTATCTGTTTGACATTTTTCATTAGTGAAATTGGTAACATGTTACCAATTAAAAAGATTTTGGAAAGAAATTATGATATTTTATTTATACTTTGTCCTAATTGAAGTAAAACGTTTGTGCATGCTATAATATAATTTAGTGCTCATATTCTTGAAATGATGTGGATGGAAAGGCTAAAGCAGTAGCACCAAAGTTGTCAAGTTCGTTTCGGACGCCGTTTCGGTTTTGTTCCAAAATGAAACATCTCGGGTTATTCGGATATTTCGCTTTCCAATTCGGAAATTTGTTTCGGAAAATATAAGAAAATTACATAAGTATATATATTAAAAATATATAGAAAATTTCATTCTACCAAGCATCAAAAATTTAATTTGCAAAAGATAAGGTTCAAATACATCCCCTCAAATATCACAAAATAAAGCAAAAAGTCAGCTAACTATGCATCACTGTAATAATGATTATCATCTTCATTTGCTCCAAAATCCTCTCCTATAGGGCCACCTA
The DNA here is from genome assembly GCA_012931725.1 of Litsea cubeba. Classification (NCBI taxonomy): domain Eukaryota; kingdom Viridiplantae; phylum Streptophyta; class Magnoliopsida; order Laurales; family Lauraceae; genus Litsea; species Litsea cubeba. The sequence goes on from CM022947.1 coordinate 88,000,365, forward strand.
TTTCATCACCCCCATCAAAATCAGGGAGACCCTCTTGCACTTGTGCCGATTGCTCCATAGTCGTCCAACCGTTGACATCCTCTATGGTCAAGAGAGGTGCTTCTTCAGCAACCCAATCCGCCAAAATATTAATATTCTCCAAACTTATTGGGTCGGAAGCAGCATTTCCAGTCCTTTTGAGCATATCCCTACAGTTTACATAAGTTAATATTTTGGTATGACAATTAATAATTTGCAAAAGAATTAACATTTGATATACCTTTCACGGAGCTTCAAATTATAATGCACAAAAACTAGATCATTCAGCCTCTGATGTTCTAGCCTATTTCTCTTAGGTTAATGAATATGTTCGAAGATACTCCAATATCTTTCACAACCACTAGCACTGATGCATTGGCTCAAAATTCGAATTGCCATTTTTTTTAACTCAGGGGTACCATTTCCAAACCGATCCCACCATATATCTGTAAAAATTTAAATGAAATATTAAATTATATTTTACGAATTGCAATCATATAATAAGTTAATGAAAAATAAAAAAGCTTTCATTTGCCTGGAGACATTTTCTCTCGATTTCGTATTGCGGCTGCAGAACCGAAGTCAAAACGTGAATCTTTATAGGCATCACATTGTTTGAAAATCATGTCCTGAGTATCAAAATCAGGAACTAATTTCTCTATCACATAATTGAAACCCCTCATGACTTCGCTATGCTTCGAAAAAGTAGGACTAAAGAAAAATGATGGATTCAAATAGTATGCTGCGGCGTGTAGTGCACTGTGAAGTTGATTTTCCCACCTGCGATCGATAATCTTCCAATATATCTGGTAGTCCTTATTTTTTAACCTCTTTTGAATCACCTCTTTTGCTCGGTCCATTGCCTCGTACACATAACCCATTGCAGGCTTCTCTTCACTGTCCGCTAGACGTAGAATTACCACCAAAGCTTCACTAACCTTCAATATATGCTCAACATCCTTCCAAAATGTGTTATTGAGTATGATTTCAGTGATCTCCATGCCAACAGGTGTACTCGAAGCATTAGATTCATCCCAAGCGGTACTTGTAAACATTTGCCTAAGCTCTTTTTTGTATTTAAAAAGGCACTGCAAGTTAATAAAATTGGTAGCAAATCTTGTGATGGCTGGCCGGATTAATTCTCTCCCATTTGTATATTCTCTTCTCATTAAATTCAACACTGATAAATGATTGTAAATGAACTTTGTGATTTTCCTTGCTGTCTCAATTGTGGATGCATTAACTGGAAACAAGTGGGGCTTTGCCATGTCCTCTAACATCAGATCTATGCAATGGGCTGCACAAGCTGTCCAATAAAAAGTCCCATATTTTTTAGCCAATCTTTTTCCCGCTGCTTTGTAAGTGGCATCATTATCAGTAATAAATTGGACAATATTGTTAGGCCCAACAAGTAAGACAATTTCATAAAAAATTTTAAATAGTGCATCTGAATTTTTATAATTGGACTAGTATCAACAGACTTCAGGAACATTACCCCTTTTGGGCAATACACAAGGAAGTTAGTCAATGTTCTTTGCCTTTCATCTGTCCACCCATCAGCCATGACAGAGCACCCAGTTTCACTCCAACATGATTTATAATGCTCCATGAAACCATTACTTCTAGTACAATTTTTCCCAAAATCTTTCCACGAAGGTCATGATATGATGGCATCTTGTAACCTGGCCCCACTGCAGCAATTCCATCAGCCATTGGTTGACAAAATTTTGATCTTGCTACATTAAATGGGAGATTTGCATCAAACCAAAAACGGCCAACAGCCAAATCAGTTGCATCCTTCAATTCCTTTGTTGCCAATGCTGATTTGATGCCTGGCTGAGATCCAGGACTTGTTCGTGGTGCAAAGAAATTCGACATTGGAGCCTGAGAAGTATTTGACATGCCCCTTCTTTTGTTTTGGGTAGATATTTGAGAGACCTGCTCTTTACCCTTTCTACTTGTTGTGGTGGGGGTAATTGGATTTGTAAATGGTTGTACTTCTTCTACCTCAACATCATCTTCATCTGCATCACCCCTTGGAGTTCCATAAGGGTTTCCAATCTCCTCATTTAATTGCCTTTTTTTTGCTCTATCCTTTTTACCTTCTAAAACAAGTCTTTCCATTTGCCATTTGACATCACCTGGCACATTCTTACAAGGTGCAATATCTCCTTTTACCCCCCACCACCACCCACCCCCCAAGGTGTTCTTTAAGTCTAGTGATTCTACCACCTTTTATGACTTTGTTACAAAAATGACAAATTACATGTTTGTTGTTGGTTGGATCCACATAACTATAAGCCCATGCAGGATCATCAGATCTAATACTGGCAACAGCAGATGATATGGGTGTACTATCACTCATTTTTAAATCAAAGAAATAATCTTCCAAATATGATACAATAGCAACACACAAATGATAGACAAGTACAATTGTTAGTTTAATGTTTCAATTATTAATAGGTGTCATCAAGCAATTACAAAATTTTAGCAGATAGCCATGTTTGTCAATACATGGATGGAGAATCACAAGTGGATCTCAGGTGCAATAGTAATAGTCAATTGAGAGACATTTTAATATTTATTGCAATAAATTGGGCCACATCATCAGGTTAAAGATAAATAGTCAATTGAGCCCCATGTTTTGTAACTCATCCAAAAAAAAAAAAGTTTAATGGAATATTTAATAAGTGGGCAATTTCAGAAGTCCTTCATAAGAGAAATATCACAAAACAGGTTCAAGTGGTAGTCACGTTCAAGATTTTTGGGTCAGTTGGATAGTGGCCTAATTGGACTCAATTTGCATTGGCCCTAGTCTCCTAGGGTGGTCTAGGGGTGCCCTATTAGATGGCTGGATCTGATTTCCCATCAAGTGGGCCATGTGGTCCCACAACCAATATAGACCCAACTACACTTTGACGATTTGGAATTGGAGAAAAGTGGGCCTCACGTTGTGGCAACATCACACCCGTTCTGTAAAGCACCTTTATAAAAGACTCATCTCGAAACCCTCTTCTCCAAACCCATTTTCGCAGCAATGAGCAAACAGACGACAGCCATGGAAAAAAACGAAGAAGAAATGGAAAGAGAGGGAGAGATCGACATACCTGGTTCTCCGGCGACTTTGTAGCAAATAAGTTGGACGATGGCAACGGAGGATCTACAAATGGGAGAGAAATTTGTATCCAGAATCTCAAGAAATTGCAAGATAAATAGGGCAATGGAGGATCTCGTGCTTGATATATGCATATTAGGGTCCAATTTATAGATCGATTGGAATTGGGAGTTTCGAAGTTACATGCCGTTGAAGAAGATGAAACGAGGCGTCACTGCAGCAATAGCTCTGTCAAAGCTTCCTCTTCGATGATGGATGAGAAGAGGTATGTCGATTACTTTCATTTATTTCGATTAGTTTCATTTGTTCGAATTCCCAAATGAATGGGTAAACTTCAAGAGTCACTTTGATTTCGTCCGAATCAAGGGTTTCGGACACAGTTCGCCCGAAATTAGGGGTTTTGAAACGAAACCCTAATATTCGGGCGAATTCGAACGAATAATGAACCGAACATTTACAACTGAGTTGATCAGTTCGTTTTTTGGTACGAAACGATATTACTCGGACAATTCGTCCGAACCGAACCGAAATTGACAACCCTGAGTAGCACTCATCCATGGTAGTGTGGTAGTGGCTGTTAGATCTTGAATCAGCATATGATGGGACCTGTCTTTTCTTTGTAGCCCAAGATACAGCTTTCACCTTATAAAACGTCCCTTTAATTGAAGTGGCACCTGAAGATAATACTCCACTAGCTCTCTCCAATTTCCTCACATTGCACTCAGCGCGTACTTGCTGTGTGTTACCGAAGCCCTTTTGTTTTTATCTTATAGTTGCTCATAGACCCACCTGGGAGTTGGAGTGGCATGAGGTGTGGGTTTGCTGCTCCCCATGTCTTGTGTTCGAATCGAAACAGGCCCCAGATTTACCCAGCGTGCGTTTGTGTGGGTTTAGCGGGTGTCACCTAGGGAATTAGTCCTATTGGGTCAAAGACCTCAGAGATACTCTCATCATAAAAAAAAAAAGGTTGCTCATAGATATTAAAATCTATTATATTGGTCCTCCTTTAACTTAATATTTGAGTTTGTTTCTGATGTGCAGATGTATTTTAGTAGTTCCGAACTCTTGTGACATTAATGTTCTCCTGCAAATCCTTGGGCAGGCACAATTTCTCAAAGTTGAGAAGAACGTTAAAGACTTTGGCATATCTGTAGACTTAATGAAGAATGAGAGTAAAAAACTGCTTGAAAGAGCAGCTCTTGCCGAAGATGATATGAAAAGGGGCCATGCTAAGCTCAAGTAACTGCTTACCTAATTCTTCATGTTGCTTGAGTTTATTTTAGTACCTTGGGTTAGTTTGACAAGCCCAACAGTATTTTGCATCATTAAAATGTAAAGCGGCCTCCTAAGTACGAAGGCAGGCATGTTGCAAGTTGAATATTTAACATTTTAATGTTTATTTTGCAATTTTTTTGCCTTCAGCCATTGTTTCTTATTTCCATAAATATTATTTTTTCCCATAAATAATCTGCTAATTTACTTAGTGATTTGTTGTGGTAGTATCTCACCTGATTATTGTTAAGCTGATCTTTTTATACATTTCTCCAGGGATGCCGGAAATGAAATCCAGAGGCTTGTTAAATCAGTTTACAAGATTGAATCTGAAACAGCTGGTATATATGCATGTTCCTTTTAGTAGTTCTCTCTCTTTAAAATCATGGTATGGTCATTGACCTTTTGGATATGCACAGTATTCTCAATCCCATTCTCTGATCCAGATCTGTGATGGGGCCCAGAGCAAATAATCCATCCTGTTCAAAACAATCCATCCTGGAAAATCTTAGCTGTTCCTTGTTTGGTCATTTTCCATTAAATGTGGCCAGTTGATGTGTTTCTGTTTTAACCACATATTTCAAGCCATGGGACAAAATGTTAAAATTGTCCTATATATATCAGAAATATTCAGTTCTCTCCTATTATATGAGAACTTTTTTGTGGGGCCCACTAAGCAACCCATCCAAACCTAGCAACCAATAGGGAACCCCCCTGATAGTCATTGGAAAATATTCAAGTGAGAACTAGTTCTTACCTATTATGCGAGAACTTTTTTATGGGGCCCACTAAGCAACCCAGCCAAACCTAGCAACCAATAGGGGAAACCCCCCCCCCCCCCCCCCCCCCCCTAATAGTCATTGATCCCAAAGATTGGCACACATCCAAATGGACCGAACCATTGGATTGAGGGTTGAATATTTTTTTGAAGCCATTAAACTTGTGGGTCACGGATGAAGAGGTAGGGGCATGGTGTTGGGGTCAAACTTGATACTTGGGGTGGTCTCACATAGATTTTTCCATCCCCCATGGTCCCATCCCCAAATGGGACCCACAAAAAAGTTCTCATATAATAGGTGAGAACTTTTTCTCACCTGAATATTTTCGTATATAATATATTTATATGGGAGATGCTCCTATGAGAGCATCTCTCACCTTATTATGAGAGATAAGGTGGGGGCCCTCACATTTAAGTTGTTGGCTTTGGATATGGATGTGAGGGCCCCCACCTTATCTCTCATAGGAGCATCTCCCATATATATATATATTAAAATAGATTTTTTTAAGGAGAGCCCGTAGCAATTGGAAGGTGCTTATTGTTGTAACGATGAGGTTGCTGGTTCGAGTCATGTTACCATTAAGAAAAAGATCTTTTTCCCTTTTTTTGGCTGGTGGGTTGTTATCCAGGTTGGATGGTCTAAGATCAGTCCTGGTTTGATATAATTTCCGTACTCCCAGTTTTTTTGTTGTGCAATTGGGCCCACCTATGATCAATCCAACCCCTCACACCCACTGACTGTGATGCCTGGACACAGGATGGATATGGCAGACGTGCCATGGATATGGTGGGAACACAAGTTTTACACATAAAATTGAAGTATCAGACAAAACACGATATGGAGAACTTCCCTAAGTTAGGAATTTTGGTTTCATCTCTCTCCATTTGGCACCTGTCCAACCTATGTCCACTATTGGATTGAATATATATGAATAAAACACAGTTAAAATTGTTAAAACTTTGATGCCCTTAAATTAAGAGTAACCATAATCTAATGGGCCTTAGTTTTTGCCCATCCCCTTATCTCTGTTCGGGTGGGGCCCACATAGGGAAGCACAAAAGATACAAATATATCAACTTGGGTTGATACTAGTGGCCTCAGTCAATGATTTGATCCCCCACTTGCAGAGTAATCTTGGTTCAGGGATCTTAGTTTCTTTTTCATCATGGATATCTTTCATATTGGCAATAAATATTTGGTCTTGCAAAATGTGTCTTAAGATCCCTTCACACTGAAAATACCTTCAAAAAAGGGGATTTTTTCCATGATCCTTGTACCCAAGGTACTACTACTACTCTACCCACCACATTTACACGTACTGACATTTGTAAACCATCATTCCCTTCTCTCGATGAAAATTCCTCCCACGTCATGTAATTAAGGAGAGTATTCAATTGTGTAGATTTAATGGATGTTCATAAACTGCTTCTTCCCTTGTAATATATGGCTTGTAGATTTTATAATGTCTCAATTATTCATCACCTTATCTAATATGTTCAAGACACTCACTTCACTTGTCTAGATTTAGTGGAGAGGCTACGAGCTATTCCTGGTAGAGACGCTATCAAGCTTCGAGCAGAGGTAAGTTTATCATCTTTCCTTTTCTTGCTTTGGTAAATACTCATGAGCGCACATACAAAAGCTACCCAAATTTCTAACCAGCAGAGTGTGACCATGGACCGGTCCTTGTTTGTTTCTGCTGAGGTAGATGCCTTACCACTGAGCTATCAGTGGATTGGCAAGTTTATCATCTATCCTTTCAGCCTTCGTTTTTGAAATCCCTTTTCCTTTCAATGAAGAAAGTTTAGGCGTTTCAATGTTAAACCTGAATCACAAGCAATTGGAATATCTGTGTTGGGCCTGGATTTGGTGTCAAACTAAAAAGCTGAAGATCCAGATCTGAAGTTGGATCCAGGACAAGTAATGCTTACATGTGTTGGTGGGGCTCTTGAAATGGGAATGTCATTCAAGCTCTGTAGACTCTCAAAACAGTAACATGGTCCAAGCTATGTCGATATTGAAGCAATTTTTTTCTTAATACAATGCTGTAGTCAGTTCCAGGTTGGGATTCGGATCCTGGATCCAAAAAAAAAAGGGTTCCATCCCATTTCATTTCGATGGGAGATCTGGCCAGATAATTGGATACATATTTGCATCCCTAGCAGTGCCTTAGTTGGAGACCAAATTAGTCGATTGGGGTGAAACTTGGGCAGGTCGGATCAGTTATTAGCTAAATCCAAGTGTGCACCGCATGAAACCCAAACATACCTGACCTGATATGTAAATGCTTTGCTGAAGTGCAATTTTAGTCCATTAGGGTTGACTCAGATCAAGGCAGTACTCAAAGTTTTGGGTCTGATCTGCTTTTTAAAGGGCCTCAAATTAGAATAAAAGGAACGTATATCCATTGCATAGAATTTATAACACTGTGTATTGTGTATGTGTACGGTTTCCTTCTGCGGAAAGGTACCTCTCATTCATGAGAGGGGACAATTTTAGCACCACGCAGAACCAACCTATCATCATTCATCCAACCCCATCACACTTGCTGACCCAGGAATTGGCACTCACCCTTAGCACTAATCTAAATTATCCTCACTGTTGGATTGAATTTCATAAAAGAATGTAACTAAAGAATTCTTTGAACTTTAAGGCCCTAAATCAACGGTTGTGATGAATTTGATTGAGATGATTTTTTGCCTAAAACCATATCGACAATAAGACCTTTTCATTATGCTATCCCCCAATGATTGGCATGCATCCAAGTGGGTCTCACGAAGGCTTAGATTTTACCTCCCACGCAAGTTTGAGATGTACCACTCAAACAGGAGCCAGCAGGACACCCTACTTACACGTGTGCTCGCACACACATCTATTGGTAAGTCATTTACCCAGGTTGAGGGTATCCCAAAGCCAAACTTGATCCTTATCCAAATTGCACGGTGGTTCCAAATTCCAAGCCTGGCCCTTGCCTGAACCCAAAGAAGCCCGGCACAAATTTCACTTTTGATCGGGTCAAGCAATGGAAGCTATGATTTGGCCCAACCCAAGTTGCACCTCTATTAGTCAACATACCATTGTTTGTCTTCTTTGCCCCTAGTCGTTATAGACGAATCACCAGTATTGATTTGGAGTCACAAGTCATTGGTGGTGGTGGTGGTCGTCGTCATCATCATCAAAGTGATGCAGTCCTAGGGTTAGGATGCAAGTGCTAGGGCACAATTAGGGTTCCCAGGGAACAATCACACGAGGAAGAAACAGTCTTCAACGATAAATCTTCTATTAATTCAATTCTCTCTATCTGAGATTACCAATCTCTACAATGTCATATTTATAAGAAAAGAAACTTAAGGGCTAAGAAAACAATCTAAACCAAACTAGGAAACCAAATAATAATTAGAAACTAATCCTAATTATACTCTTACTAAAATAAGACCAATTAAAATTAGAATTTCATGGGTCCCACATGTGGCCCACAAGTCTTGTTGTAATGATGTGGTATTGCTACTGCATCATTCTCCCCAGGTTGGAAAAGAGTTCGACCTCGAACTCGGCTCTTCTTCTTGATGTTACTTCTGTAGATAGTGTGCACGTGAAGCGCATCCTTGGTGAGACGAGAACTTGACCCTTGCTTCGGTGGTGTCGGTTTCATAGGACGGAGTGTGACTTGCTTTTCACCATGTATGAATGTGTATGTGTTGTCGCGCATGCCATTACTTCCATTCTTGTCATACATCCACGGACGACCCAACAAGATATCACAACTATCCATGGGTACCACATTACACCAAACTGTATCTGTATAATCTGTACCAATGGAAAAGGTAACTGGACATGCATATCGGACTTGCACTTCATCACCTGTCATTAACCATTTAGCAAAATAAGGACGATGATGCTTCTGAACTTTCAGCTGTAAGCGATCTACAAAAGCTTGGGATATAATATTCTGACAACTGCCTCCATCAATGACTACAGTGCATTCCTGACCATTGACCGTACCTTTGGAGCGGAAAATATTTTCTCGCAACCACTTCGTCGCAGTAGTTGATGGAGCATCGGTGATGACCATGAGAGATTCACCTTCAACTGCATTGTTAATCTCTAATTCTTCTGTCTCAGCTGCAACCTCTTTTTCTTTAGGATCATCTGGGACATCATTCTCATCACTTTCATTCTCAATGAAGTGGATGCGTTTGGGACATTCTCTTGCACGATGCCCTTGTTGGTGACAATTAAAGCAGGTGATTCTATTTTGACCTTTGGGCTTGGGGAATTCTCTCCCTGGAATTGAAGAATTCTTCTGCATAACCCATTTAGAGGCATTAAGTTTTCTGGCTTGATGATGTGCAATTCCTTCAGCTTTGATAGCATGCTGAACAATTTCATCAACATTCTCAAAATGCTTGAATGTGAGGATATCTTGTATGTCAAGTGTCAGCCCATTAAAGTATCTGTCAACTAAGACATCCTCATCTTCGTTCAAACCACAACGAGCTTGCATGGTCATAAACTCCTCAGAATACTCAACAACTGTCTTAGATCCTTGTTTCAAGTATTGAAAACGTGAACGCAGATCTCTGGAGTAATTGACAGGCAAAAATTTTTGCTTTAACAAATTTTTCATCTCAGTCCACGTGTCAACAGGGTCAATTTGTTGGTATCTTCGCTTCTTTTGCAACTCGGCCCACCATATCGCAGCATAATTGCGAAATCGAGTTGCCACCAGTGTAATCTTATGACCATCTGTCATTGGTTTATGTGCAAAAATATTTTCAACGCAAACTAACCAATCCAAGAATTCATCTGGGTTCAATTTCCCATCATATTCGGGAATCACAAGTTTAATACCCAAATCACGATCAACGTTGACTACATGTGGATCTCGTTGATTTTGAGGATGTCCTCCATCATCGCGATGATGATCATCACGCCGATTAGTTTCCAAATTGGTTAATCGGGTTTCAATCCGTTCAAGAGTCGCTTGCATTTGAACTTGCATTTGAGCCATTGTTACAGATATTTGATGAACAGTTACAGACAATTGTGCAACGGTTCCCCTCAAATCATCATCATTGTGAGAGGAAGACTCCGCGTCAATTAGTTTCTTGGGAGGCATTTTTGTTAATGCAGATTGAAAATATATGACTGACTTGATGTGTAGATTTGATTTCCACGATCACGCTGTCGAAAACGGATCTGAATTCTGACGGCGGATGGCTGTGATACTGCGAAAACAAGATCCAACGGCTGATCTTGGTCAAATTTGTCTGCTGATGGGACTGGGCTTCTTGTCTGAATGGGTCAGGATCAGAAATCAACTTGAACTAGGCCTGGGATGGACTGGGCTCAATTCTCAAATGCAGATGTCACCAATGATGTCAGCCAATCAAACTGTTTGAAGCAATGGGCTGTAATTACACCTGGGTCGGAACGGACCTGGTCCAGAATCTACTTGGCCCGGATCTGGAAATTCAAGCCCAACGAAAAGATGGGCTTATCTCAAACGAGGCCCCGTGCTGAAGCTTCAACTTGCGTGTTTAGAAAGGGAGAAAAAAAAAGGGCTGAAGAAGAGGAGCCCAGAGAAGACGATGGCGCTGCTACTGCTTGATGCTGATGGTTGACGATGGAGAGGGAAAGACTTCTTCGTTACACGTCACAACAACCGATGCCGACTGTGAAGGAGATGGGCGACGAGGATGCACTTGCTGCTGGACGATCGTGGTGCAGGTACACACTTCTTTCCCGCTTTCTCTTTTTTTTTTTTTTTTTTTTTTGTCGTCTGGGTTGGGGTTCCGGACTGGAGACCGCCGACGATGGGGTTGGCGATGTGGCTGTGGTTGTGATTGCGGCGAGGGATTCGGCAGAAGGGTTCTGGGGTGTCTGGGACGCTGTTTTTTTTTTGGTTTGGGATCTGGCCGAAGAAGGGGGAGGGTTCTCGGAAGAGGGTTCCGGTGGGGTCCGGCAGGGAGAAATGAGTTGGAGAGGTTTGCGGTGGTGCAGGAAGATGAGGGATGCTCGTCTGGGGCGGGTGGGTTGGGTTCGGCTTGGATGTGGATTCAGTGATGGGCTGGGTTGAGGACTGATGAAGGGCTGGGTCGGTGATGGTTTAGGGTTTTAATTTTGGTGGTCTGGGGATTCTATGTGTTCTGACGGAAGGGAAGATGAACGATGAAAGCGGTCTGCAGGTGGGTTCGGCCAAGGGAACTGGTTTGTAACTGTGTTCAGGAATGGTTCTGGAAGGTCTCGATTGGATGTGGAAGGTTGGAATTGGGAACGATGATGTGAGGGTCTGACGGGGATGGGAAAAAAAAAAAAAAGGTCTGACGGGAACGGGGATGGGTTTTCTGAGTGGGGATATGGGTAACACGCCAACGATCGGGGATCGTTGGGCTCTGATACCAATTGATGCAGTCCTAGGGTTAGGATGCAAGTGCTAGGGCACAATTAGGGTTCCCAGGGAACAATCACACGAGGAAGAAACAGTCTTCAACGATAAATCTTCTATTAATTCAATTCTCTCTATCTGAGATTACCAATCTCTACAATGTCATATTTATAAGAAAAGAAACTTAAGGGCTAAGAAAACAATCTAAACCAAACTAGGAAACCAAATAATAATTAGAAACTAATCCTAATTATCTCTTACTAAAATAAGACCAATTAAAATTAGAATTTCATGGGTCCCACATGTGGCCCACAAGTCTTGTTGTAATGATGTGGTATTGCTACTGCATCACAAAGCCTTGTCCCAACTATGTTGGGGTCAGCTACATGAATTTTGTTTCTCCATTCCGATCTATCATGAGCCAAATCCTCAGTTTAGTTGCACTTTTTCAGATTTATTTTTACTACCACTATCCATGTTCTCTACAGCCTACCCCTTCTCCTTGGTGAACCATCCTACATAGCCAAGCTTTTCCTTACCGTCATCGTTGTTGGCCTGTATTGGACATGCCCAAACCATCTTTAACGAGTTTATCTAATTTTATCCCTTCATTGATGTTACCCCTAAATGCTCTCGAAAGCAATCATTTCTAATTTTATCCTTTCTAGTTTTACCACACATCCACCTCACATTTTCATCTCTACTACATCCATTTTGTGCATGTGTTGCATCTTGATTTGCCAACATTCTGCTCCATAGGTCATAGCCGGTCTAATCGCTGTCCAGTAAAATCCTCCCTTCAATCTTGTTGGCATTAGTGGATCAGAAAGCACTCCAGAAGCAAGTCTCCATTTGACCATCCTACTTTTATCTTCTATTCGACATCTTCATCAATTTCCCAATTCTTACTAATTATCGAGCCAAGGTAACGGAAGGGATCTCATTGTGGTATCTCCTATGCTTCAATTCTCACAGTAGTTTTAGTTCTTTGTATATTATGCCCATTAAAGCTGTAATCCATATTTTCTGTTTTTGTAAGGCTCATTTTAAAGCTTTTGGATTCTAAAGCCTCTCGCCATCTCTCGAGTTTTGCATTCACACCGTCTCTTTTGAATACCAGTAGTTAACTCAGTGCAAAGAGATAAGAGCCCACTGATGCAAACCTATGGTCACTGGGAGCTCACCTGTTTTTGCACATGTAGTTTTCACACTCGTTAACGCTCCTTCATACATGTCTTTAATAATTTCAATATAACGTCTTGGAGATTACTTTTATGTAAAACCCATCAAATTAAATCTTTAAGTACCTTGTTATAAGCTTTTTCTAGATCAATGAAAACCATATGCATATTTTTCCTCTTCACTCGATATTTTTCCATTAATTGACTAAATGAGAAGATAGTTTCCATAGTTGATAGTTTCCATAGTTGACCTCTCTGGCATGAAACCAAATTGGTTTTGAGATATCTTGGTCTTCGGTCTAAGTCTTTGCTCCATTACTCTCTAGTCTCTCCCATAGCTTCATAATATAATATATAAATTTAATCCCGCGATAGTTGGTGCAAGTCATTGGTATTAACTTAATATGATTAAGAATGCCATGCGGCCCCATATGTGTCTTCATGCCACCAGTAATTTGGGCCACGTTGAAGCACACTCGCATAATTGGCATTGAGGTGATGCTTGACGGTTGTTTGTTTGCTTTTCTTCATTCTCAGGTTGCATCTATGGCATCCTTTCTGAGACAGCAAAGGACTGCACTGGACAAAAGGATACTGAAGATTTCAGAATTGGGTATTTCAGTGTGATGTTTTAATAGCTTAAAGTCCCTATCAAGTGAAGGTTTCTGACACTCCATACCCATTCCTAGGCTTTAACATAGATTCAATAAAAGAAATGGTCCTTTTTCTGTATTTTGTCTAAATTTTTTGCCTCGCTGCACACTTTGATGATCAGAGATATTCTGCTCAGCTTGCTCATGCGCTTGTATTGTTTTTTAAATGAAGCAGATGTCTTCTGGAGAGTTGAACTTTTCTTAACCTTGGAATTCTGATTATGAGCTTTTCTTTTCGGATGGAAGAATCACATAACCACTTGTTAGAGGAACTTTATATCCCTTAATATGTATCCTTGGAACCCAATTCCCTTCAGGGTTACCTGCAACTCTAATTACCTGTAGGTGATTATTACAAACAAAAAAAAAAAAAGGACTTTTGACTTACAAAGATCTAAGCGGACTTATATGATGCAACTGAACCAGTACATGTGATTCTTCAGTGTATTCTCCTTTGGTGGTCTAATGTCAGTGATATACATGACAGGCCCTGGTTCGAATGCCGGAGTCCTTGGTACTCTCCCAGTTAATCATAAGAGGAGAAAGTATCATATTCTGATGTAGGACTGTCCTTGCCAGGTGTAGGGCATATCTTTGCTTGATCCAATCAATTCACATCATAATTTGACCGTGTAATTTTCCAGTTGGGCATGTAATCTGGGCCTGTGCCTGCCTCTACAATGCAGAGAATGTGATGTTAATGTATGAATTGGAGCAAAATGGCCCATCACCTTTAAGGATATGATCAGTGCTTGATAGAAGAGTATAAAACTGATACGCAAATAATTGCAAAAGAAAGGTCCGAGCTGAATTTCCAATAGAGAATAGGCCCATCATATCAACCCCTGGGTCACTGTAATCGGTCCCCAACAGGATTCCTACATGCACGGACTTGCTAGCTTTGAATTGTATGGTCCTGGATAAAACAATGTTTCTGGTGCTAGGATTCTGAAATTCATAATTCAGAAGTATCATTTTCCACGCACAAATACCACATTATGAATTATAGAGCACTCTAACTCAATCTTGATCATCTAAATTATGTAGTTCATCTATATTTGTCAACTATTTAAATAAATAAGTGTGGTCCATTTGAGTTCAAATTGCTAGGTATGGGCATTGGGCCGAATTTCTCGATTGCAACTAAAGTTGAGCTATCCTCAAGTTGATCACATGTAAACAAAATTCAAATCATATGATCAACCTAACGGTGGAAATGATGTACACACATGTGATCAACCTGAAAGTGGCCCAACCTTGGCCGGAGTGAGAATTGGCCCAGTCAGTGCCAGTACAAGAATGTGACTGATTGAGTGGTCTGGATTTAGAAGACGGGTCCCACTCAATGCTTTAAAATGGATAGTTGCTCTGCATTCCAAAATGTAGAGGTCTGGACTTTCGACTCTATTTGGATCCTTAGAACTTGGTTGCCCTGTAATCAGTTTACTTGTAAAATCTAAAAGGAGTACTGTTGGCACCACGAAAAGTTCTCTTCCCACCGCAGTTATTATGCAATTTCTTTTTACAATAAAATCATTACGTGAAATGACTAAAATGGACATCTCATAAACCATGTTGAAAATCAATTATTTATCTTCACACACAAAACTCATCTCTACCCTCTTCACACATATCTTACGGTTTCACATTCTCATTCCCCCATTGCACCCCACATTTTCCTTCTTCTTTCACTCTCATTATTCCTCCCTTCAATCTCTTTACAACATTGCACCACTCACCCACAGTTCACCATCTTCCTTCTTCCTTTTCCCCCTTGCTCTCACCAAACTCTTTTGTTGTAGTTGAATCAAACCAAATATTGCAATGGACAAGGAAATGAAAAAGGAAATCGTGTCTTTTAATCCTACTAGCAGCGAAAAGGTTAGTGTGGTTGAGTATTTCAGTGTTTTTGTCAAATTTTTCGCATTCTGTATTGTAGTTATTCGCGTTCTGTCCGGACTGGTATGTCCAAACATTTTTGAAATGTTCGGACAAACGATACCGAACATTCCCTATATGTTTGAATATTTCTATGCGAACATAAGAGACTTGTTCGAGACTTTATTTCCGAACATAAAACAAATGTTCGGAATTTATATGTCGAACATATGGTTTATATTCGGATTTATTGTTCCGAACGATACTGATACAGCTTTTTCCTTAGTGCAGCTTTCCACAGAAGAAAGCCAAGTTCAGTCAGCCTATGTAATGAACTTTACAGATGTGTTTACTACCGAAGAAGTAAGATATTATATTAAAATTTCAATATACATATTGTGTGTTACTAATGTCTGATTCAATGGTTATGTGTTTAGATATTTCACAGCCGAGATGCATTAGTGAATTGGGCTCGTGATGTGGGTAAAAAAAATGGTTTTGTCATTGTCATAAAGGTGTCAAATGCTGCAAGGCCTGGAATAAAAGTTAGGGTTATCCTAGCATGTAAGAGAAGTGGCCAATTCAAGCATTGTAAGACCAAAGACGAGGGGCCTACTAAAAGGAAGATCAAGCAAACAGGATCGAAGAAATGTGGATGCCCTTTTACATTAAAGGGCACGAAGCTTGACACTTTTGATGATTGGATGTTGGAAGTTGCATGTGGTGTACATAATCACTCTGCTGTAGAGTATCTAGATGGTCATTCATTCGCAAGGAGACTAACAGAAGAGGAAACAAAATTGATGGTTGATATGTCTAAGAGCATGGTACGACCAAAAGATATTTTGGTTACATTAAAACAAAGAAGTGCCTTAAATGTGACTACAATGAAAACCATTTACAATGCACGTCATAGGCACAAAGTTGTTGAGCGGGGTGGGAGAACACAAATGCAACAACTGATGGAAAAGTTGATAGAGCATAAGTACATTGAATGTCACAGGAACAATGAGGACAGTGACGTTACCGATTTGGTTTGGGAGCATCCAATAAGCATACAGTTGTTGCGGTCATTTCCTCATGTCTTAATAATGGATTGCACTTACAAGACAAACCGGTATTGCATGCCCTTACTGGAGATTGTAGGAGTGACTTCAACAGATATGACTTTCCTGTGTGTTTTGCTTACATGGAAGCCAAACGCGAAGTCAACTATACATGGGCTTTAGGTGTTTTACATTCTCTCATTGGTGAGGACGCTCTTCCTGATGTTATTGTCACAAACAGAGAATTGGCACTACTAAAAGCCATCAACACCATATTCCCTAATGCAAGGCATCTATTATGCAAATGGCACATAAATAAGAATGTCCTAGCAAAATGTAAGAAATTGTTCGAGACCAAGGAGAAGTGGGATAGATTTATATTGCATTGGAATATGTTGGTCCATGCCTCCACAGAAGAAGAGTATATTGATCATCTGCGTAAGCTGAACCAAGAGTTCACAACATATCCATCAGCACTTCAGTACGTCAAGGAGAGTTGGTTAAATGAATACAAGGAGAGATTTGTATCTGCGTGGGTTGATAAACGCATGCATTTTGGGAATACCACGTCAAACAGGTACGTCTTATACTTTAATTTGGATGAATTGATGCTTTATGCGTATGTATATATAATGCATTATTAATTATTATGTTGTTTATATAGGGTTGAGTCTTCACATTCACAGTTGAAGAGACAACTTGGATCATCTCATGGTACTTTTGAGATAAATTGGGCAAAAACACACAGCTTGCTTGAACTACAGCATACAAGTATTAAAGCTTTATTCGAGAAGAGCAAGACAATAGTGCAACACAGTTTCAAGCCCTCTGAATTTAAAGAGCTTCGTGGGAACATATCACGAAATGTCTTGGAAAAGATTTTGGTAGAAACTAAGAGATCAAATCTCGTTGGAATTGATAAGATTGCATGTGGATGTATTATCCGTTCCACACATGGGTTACCATGTGCGCATGAGATTGCTATATATTTCAGAAGGACGGCCAATTCCCCTTCAGTGTATACATCCGCATTGGGTCAAGCTTGACATGAATCCGAGTACCATTTCGAGCTATAATATGGAGTTGGACTGTAAGACGGAGTTAGAGTTACTTGAAAAGAGGTTCAATGAATTTGATCAAACAAGAAAACTGCAACTCTTAAAGAAGATGAGGGAGCTATCAAAGCCTGACAGTACATTCTTGTTAGAACCAGAAGCAAAGTCCCAAACCCGTGGGCGACCACGCATTAGGATTGATACATCCACCAAAAGGGAACCAAGTGCTTTTGAGTTGGTTCAATCTGCATAGGACAGTCACTCACCTTCTCCCATTATGGTTAAGGCACCATTGGAACAGAAAAAAAAAGAAAAGCCTAGAGTTGTGAGAACAAGATCTAAAAATGCTAGTTCTTATATTGCTCAATTCTCAGAAGGATTAAGGCCTTTTATATGCCTTATCAAAGATGTTGCAGCCGATGGTAATTGTGGTTTTAGAGCGATTGCTGCTTTGATTGGTCATACTGAAGATGGATGGAGACAGGTTCGAAGAGAACTCTTGCATGAGTTGCTGCACCATGTAGAACATTACAAGCAGTTATATGGAGTGGAAAACAAAGTTGAAGAACTCATTGAGACATTATCTTACTATGAGGATAATCCTTCGTACAACCATTAGTTGACTATGCCTGACATGGGGCATCTTATCGCATCTCGTTACAACTTGGTCTGATTTCACTTTAGCATGACACAGTGTTTAACCTTTCTTCCTTTAAGGTCACCACCATTGCTTGTATCTACTCGATTGGAGATAGCGATAGGTTTTGTTTATTCTTGTCATTTCATTCAGGTATTGAAAACTAAAATTGTCTTTTTTTTTATTTAATTACAATATGTTAAAGTATTAACATGTTTATTTATTTTTTTGTAGGTTTTCATGATCCCAAATCATCCTGTACCACCCATTGCCAATAAGTGGAAAGAATTCCGTCATCCTTGCGCTAGCCAATGGGAATTAGTATACGAAGATCGAATTAGGTGTTTTAAAGAGATTATAAGTCCAGATGTAGCGACCTGTGAGACTGTCTCATTGAATTGAGAAGATTGTATTTTTTCTCCATGTATTTCTCTAGCCACATTGTTGGCAGAGTTCATGTATTTCTCTAACAGAAGATCCAAAATGAAAGGACAACATTTTTAATTTAGAATATGCAAGTTGAGTTCTTTTCAACTTTGTCCGTACAACCATGTTCAACAAAATTATGATTACAACCATGTTCCAAATGTAAACAACCATGTGACCAAATATTGTGATTACAACCATGTTCCAACCTATAAAAAAACACACCATAAAAGTAACCAAAATGTAAACAAAATAAATGATTTTTTTAAAGTAACTGGTCATCTTCCAAAATGAAATCAGCTACTGTCCCTACGGTGCCTGCGTGCATAAGAATGAGCAGTCATGCTGGGGTGTCGAACCGTGCGCTCCACCTCTTCAATGGTCATTCCACGCAGCACATGTGCAGCCTACTCGACGTGAGTGTATACCATGTGGGTCATCAATCCATCCATCTTGGCCCCTCTCCATGACTCTATCAAGGATGCACAACGCACCCGCATTACGCTACAAGTAAGATGTTTAATTCATTAATTCACTCGAAATATTTAAAAAGAAAATGTGAAATAATGCTCAATTAACCATACCATCTCATAATCAGTGTTTGCACTAGGTTGTGCATCTCGAGGATGTGGGCGAAAAGCTGATTAGGAGTTAGGGTTTTGAAGCAGCCTCCATGACACTCGTGCGTACCAATCCATGTATTGTGGTACACAATCAGATGGATGTCGAACTGGAACGCTTCGATTCAACCTAGACAGTAGGTGATCATTCCATCTTTCCCATACTTGATCAAAATATTGATATGCAATATGATATGCATTTGCAGTCGGGCCTCGTGTAGCACGAATTAGGATTAATGGGGGTGGAGGAATAGTCTGCACCCTACCAAACTGCCTCAGGATCCTATCTGGATGATAGGGCTCAACAACGTCAAAGGACTTAATGCACCCACAGTAGAAGGCGACCTGATTAAATGGATGTTGCTGCCTAATATCGCGATAAGGATCCCATGTGACCTGCATGACCAAAATAATTATAAAAAATTTCATTATACTATAGAGAATTTTTAGTAAGTCATGAATAAGTAATTTTTAGTACCTCATCTGCACTCATATAATCAAGCCGCTCTAGCAGTGCCTGTAGGGGAGCAGTAGTCTCCCTATGAGTGAGCCAGCGATACACTCGGGGTTGGGTGACTCCATATAAAATATTGGACGTTGGAGCGAAACACTCGAAATGCTAAAAAATCAACGCCTCTAGCAGCGTAAGATATCCAGCAATTTGTTTAATTTCCTTACGGGTAGCTAATCCCAACTGTGAATACAAATAAGCCAAAGCAGCGGCACCCCATGCATATGTATAGACACTTGACAAGTCTGTCAATAACGTCAGATATATAATTGGCATACGTGTGCCACTCTTGTCCTCGAATAATGTGCAGCCTAATAAATACAGAAGATATGCTCTCACTGCACAATCAATCATGTCATCTCCATCCTCATCGGTTATTAAAGAGAACCTCCCTCTTAGCCACTCCAATCTTACAGATTGGCCCCTAACCTGCTGCAGCTCATCATTTGCCTCATTTGGATGAACTCCCAGAGCGTCAACAAGGAGCGAATGAGCATCTTGAAATGACATTCTGCCATTATAAGCAACAGAACGACCAGTCACCGGGATCCCAAGTATGGTGGCAACATCATCTAGACTTATGGACATTTCATCGAAAGGCATGTGGAAAGTGTTTGTTTCAGGTTGCCACCTTTCCACAAAACAAGAGACAAGAATCTTACTAATAGAGTGGTATGATGCTGTGATGAGTGGACTCAAATTAGATCTATCCACTAACTCTCTGAACCTATTGCTCTCATTCAATGTCCAGTGTGGTATTTTCTGTCCATGGCTAAAACACTTCAGCGGGGCCCGTTCCTGCATTCCGAAAATATTACATTATTAAAGAATGTAACAATTACGTTGAGTTTTATGTAACATAAAGAGAAAAATAAAAAAAGTACGTACCTGTGAATGCCAAATGTATGCAGCTATGTGCGTGTTGAAACTGGGCAGCAAAGAACGATCTTCTGGCCCCGCAGTTATTTCTTGTTCAACATCTTCATGTTGTTCAACAGGAGCTCCTTCTTCTTCATTGCCTCCTTCAGAATCATATTCCGGTTCCCTGGGTTCTTCTACAACCTCCTCAGTTATTCGACGACGCCTCCTATTGGAAGCCGTCGGCCTTACTCTGGAATTGCTTGGCCTATCCATTTCTGAAATATTAGATGAAGAGTGATTAAATTAAAATTTTTTTTACAAGTGTTCGGTTCTGTGTGTTCGAACAAGTCAGAAATGTTCGGCATGTAATATACGAACATTCCTGAAATGTTCGAACTTTATGTGCCGAACAATTCTGGAGTGCACGAACTTTAGAATCCGAACATTCTTAAATTGTTCGAAATTTTACATTCGAACATTTGGGCAATGTTCGAAGTTTCAGAACTGAACATATCGCGACAATGAAAAAAAAAAGATTGAACAACTGCAACCAGTGCAGAAAAATCATTTTTGAGCGAATTAGACGTGTGATTATGTCCCTTTGAACATATTAAGATGCACACAATAGTTGCTACAATGGCCTATTTAAGAAAATAGCACAATGACAATGGGGAAGAATGAAGGTGATACCTTTGACTAAAATGGTAGGGACTACAACAACAGCTTCTTCCTTTCTTCCTTATGTGCTTGTATCCTTTCACTGAGCCAATCTTCCAGCCAGAATGTGGGTCAAAATGGATAGAAGAAGAGTTTCTCTGATGAAAGTTTTAATAGAGATGAGAGAAAGGGGACGATGGTGAAGATGTGTGTGAAGAGAAGAGAAGTGATGAGATGAGTTGTAAATGAAAGGGGTGATTTCGGTATATTGATGGGTGCAAAGAGAAAAAACTGTTAAAAAAACCTATTTTGTACAATGGTGTGGAGAAAAATGCGGTGAGAATAGCAAAAAAACGTGGTGCCAACAGAACTCCCCAAAATCTAATTACCTGTAATTGGTTGTGAAAGTAGACTGTCAGAGGCACTCAAGCTATTCAAAAGCATCACAGTTACCTGCGCTCAGGGTTAGGAAGACCCAGATTAAATTACAATTCCTAACAATGGAGGACTTTCTCATTGCAAATCCACACAAACACACATGGGCAAATTTGAGACGGATTTCGAACACAAGAGGGGAGCAAACCCAAGACTTATGCCACTCCATGATGAGATAAAAGAATTAGGAACAATCAACACGCAAGGATGAAATGCAATATGCAAAGAAACAACTGCAAAATAATGCCAGTGCAAGAAATGTTTGTTCATCAGATGGGTCGCAGAATCCACTCAAAATTTTAATAGACATCAACAGATAGATGAAGAGAGTTTGAAAACTTATGGAAACTTACCACTGCAAAGTATTGATTTAAAAACTGAACACACTGTCAAATGTTACCGTCATAACTCGTAAGAAGAATAGCCGTTTATGTGAATGAAATAAAGCACAGTTTTTCGCTGTTGTGAATCATCACCCATTTTGTTTCTAGTTTCCACCTTTTCTCTGGGATTTCCTTCTACCTTGCTTGAACAGACCACTGAAAAGTTTATTCACATTTGGCAGATATGAAATTGCATTTTCTTTAAACATGGTGATGAAGTCAAAATGTTCAGGGAAAAAATGGCAGGCTTTCTATTGTGTCCTACCATGAGGCCCTTCATGTCACATCAGAGAGTCCTCATTCCAAACCACCTATCAAGAGGCATCTTTTAATTATGGGAAATTCTATTTACACCCACCTTTTTTGCTGAGCACGCCCACATATGTACAATTCCTGTAAAACCCACATATGTACAATCCCTGTAAAATTTTTCCATAGAGGTGGGTGTGCTCAGCAAAAACCATGGGTGCAAATAGAATTCGCCTTTAATTATTTGGACAGGTAATTCAGAGACTCCCATAGAAACAATATAGAAACTCATGGGGCCAGGGGAGGATGCTTACATTGATTTCTTGTGCATCTTCTTTCTATCTGCACCACCACTTTTGCCACTAATATATCCTCCTTGACTTAAATCTCCATTTCAAATGCTAAATCTTTTGCCCTTACATTTACTCTCCTATTCTCATACAGAAATCATCAATATATTATATTGTATTGGTGAGGGATATAAGCTAAATCACCTATCCAATGCCAATATGGATAAATTCTGTACTTCTTTCACAGTTCACATTTGAAACATCTTGTTTGCAAACTCAACTCAGAGAACAAATGGCTGTTCGCTCACTTTCTTATATATTTGAATGGGAACATGACTTCAACTTGCAACCTCACTGTTGCGCCAATGAACTTATCAGTTGTTACTCAATTTCTAATATTCCAAGATTTATATTCAGTCTCAAAGAAACTCGTTGCTGCAATTATGTTGTTCTCACAGCTCAAGATAAATTTTGACAGCCATCACCATAGCTCTTTGGATCAATTAGGTGATGATGATCTCCAAAAGCCTTTTCTCAACTATATTGTTGTCAGCTAAATGAATTTTATTTTACCATTCCAGTCTTAGACCAAATCCTCTCATGCATAGAGTAATTAGATCATCATCATCAAAGCCTAGTATCAACTATGTTGGATTCAACTATATGAATTTAATTTCTTCATTCAGAGCTATCCTTAGCCAAGTCCTCGGGTAGACCTTTTTAGTGTAACTGGATGCCGCTGTGTCACTTCAAGCGTACAACGCCCTGTCATGATCACTGAATGTTGTTATTTCAGTATTTATGTTTGGATTGTGAAAAAAAAAAAATTAACGCTGGCTGTCAACAAAATTCACTCTAGTTGATATAGTCCCTCCTTTATCCAGGCTTGGGACCGATAGTAAAATCCGGCAAATTTATTAATCAAATAATTAGATATGAACCAAAAATTCATCATCCACACTGCCTGCTCATTGAGTCACATAGGCTATAGAATTTCCTTTGTTATATCCCAAATCAGGATACACAACTTCACAGGTAAGACCTGAAACTGAAAGAGGGACAATTTGAGTTGGGAAGGAAAAGCAGTTGCCAATCAAAAACTAGGGGCGCCTAAACAATGTTTTAGAAGCTGAAAGGTGCAAGGTCACCCTTTTTCATAAACCTGCTACTTCACTTTCCCAAATTGAGTTGGTTGATTAAAACTGAAGTTTGCTATTGCCTTTCCCAATTTACCCAAATTCACAGTTCTAGTCATCAAACAAAATTCAAAATCAAACAAACAAAACTCCTCATTTATGCAATTTCCAAGAATCCATCTTTACCAAAAGCTTGGAGTCATCAACCAGTCTTTTGCTGGCATAAACAATGGTGCCACAAAATAATAACTTATTAATAAAAGTGCTTCTCAGTACATGACATGTACACTGAAAGGTTAAAAAAAAAAAAAAAAAAAAAACCCCACAACCATAACCCAGCAAAACACAAACATAAAAAGTAGTAGGCCTAGACACCAAAACACTGAAAACAACCAGAGACAAATAGGGACTAGACACGGCATAATGAGGGCTTAGTGCTTACAGATGACCCACCAGAATACACACTTTCTTTCCTGATGACTTTGTGCACTGCCATCGCAGCAAACCACTATATATAGCAATATATGAACCGTGGTTTGTTTGATGAGTAATAAGCTAAAAGTTCCAGTAGCCGTCATTGCAGTGGTGTCATATTATCTACGTACATCCATAGCATCCAAAAAAGAACACAGAAAAAGAGAAAAAAAAATCAAGCTTTCATACCATTCACCAAAATAAAAAACAAACATAAGCTATTTTTATTTAGACCATCCACCGAAATAAAAAAAAAAACACTTAAAAAACGTTTATATAAACCATCAAACCAAAATAAAAAATAAACATGAACCATGCCATTCAACAAAATTTTAAAAGATAAATAAATATATTCATATAGACCATCCACCAAAATTTAAAAGAAAATATAACCATTTTAGACCATTGTATCATCCAAAAAATGAGAATAAAATGAACATTTTTTTGCCTAAGATTCCAGAAACAAATCATGCAGTAGAACAACCATCCATGTTCATCACTAGCCACTCCATGCGAATTGCATCATCTTCCTCTGACATCCATATCTCTCTATTTTCCTTCACACGGAAGGCATTAAGAGCAAAAAGGTACAACTTACGGGGGACATCTGGTATCTGTTTCAAAGATGCAATGCACTCGGCAATTGTCGGAGCATCAGTCTTCCTAGTGGATACAATTGAAGAAATGAGACGCTCGATGCTAACACCCAATGCATCACTCTTCAAGTCTTTCCTACTTCGAGGAAGGCACTGCCTCTTGTGCCTATTGTTTGTGACCTGGTCGTCTAATCCAATCTCTTCATCAACCTCTTGTTGCGTATTCCCTTGAGTATTGGATAACCCAAGAGATGGAGTGTCACTGTCATGACTCGAGTGATTGCCGCTAGAAGGTCCTCTAAGCACATCATTTGATACAATATCCAATGCTGGTGTCCAATTAGCTTCACCACTAGCCGAGTTTGCACCAAAGAGTATTGTCATCTCAGCTGGAAATTGTAGTGGTTTTGTACGAAATACTTTTGCATCTGGATTTTCCTATAAAAGGTGAGAATGAGATATCAGTTTGTGGCTTTCCCTTAATAAATAAAGTTTTCAAATCTAAAATGACATATTACCTTCAAGTGGTCTTTCCATCTTTCTGGTTCCATACTGACAGTATGAATGTGTTCATTGAATGTTATCCCTTTTTGACCAATCAACTTGTTCCATGTTGCATATTGTTTCTTCATAATATCCAACATATTTTTTAACTGCTTCTGGTGATACCCAAGCCCCGTTTTCTCACTGAACCTAGCAATGATTCTTTTCCATGAAGATGGCTTCATATAAGCCCCTGGTTGACCTCCTAGCTCCACTTCTTCAATGCAAAGGTCGATAAAGATCTTTTTAATTTCATTTGACCAGTTTGCCCGACTTCTTTTTGTCATAGCCATCCCTTTTCTTCTATGTTGACAAACCATAACTAAAAATCAAGGGCTTATTTCCATACAAATGGAATAAACTGTAAACAATTTTGAATATCATCAAAACATAATAGCATATAAAAAAAATAGTCTGATGTTGAAATATTGTAATATTTATGCTGGTTGGGAATTTCTGAAGAATATAACAAATTCAGAAATGATCTATTTGATAGTTAAAGAAAAATGAGCATCCAAACCCCATGTTCATTATTTCTTTTTTTATCTATAAATGGGCTTGCTTGCTGGGTTAACCGTCATGCTTTTAACAATGACATAGCTTCTTGTAATGCACGGTCAAAATTTATTTAAAATATTTATTAACTATTTGCTTTGTTTGTTATAGATCAAAATATAATTTCACCCCTTAAGCTGTAAGCCGTGAAGCACGGACACGTGAAAATGAGGGGCGTATCCGTATCCCGGGCGTATCGGACACGGATACGCTTGGATACGGGCTGGATACGTCTGGGATACGCATTTTTCGTATCTGAATTATTTTTATTTTTTTAAAAATATCGGACACGTGCGGGACTCGTCCGGGACACGCGCGGGACTCGTTAAGTGAGAAATAAAAAGAAGGGGAAGGAAAAAAAAATAGAGAAGAAAACGTGGGAGAAGAGAAGGGAAGGGAAAAAAGAGAAAGAGAAAGAGAAAGAGAGAGAGAAGGGAAGAAGAGAAGTACCTCGCAATCAAAGTCGCCATCGCCAGCACTCCTCCAACGAGAAGTACCTCGCCATCGCCATCACCCGCACACCTGTTATTGTCGTCATCATCAAACCCTAACCTGACGTGAAAGGGTTAGGGCTACTCCACCGTCACCACTGCAACCTCCACCGTCGCCGCTGCCTCTACTACTACAACTACGCCGCTGCTGCAAGGGACGACTGCAATTGTGCCTGCTGCCACTTCGCCCAGGTTCTTTTCTCTTCTTTCTTTCCTTTTTTCTTTTTTCCTTTTTTCTCTACTGCTGCAAGTTGGAACTTTCCTCTGTTGAGATTTCTCTTTTTATCTCAGAACTCGCTTTTTAAGGTTTGTTTGGATGAATAAGACAGCATTTTTTGGGTCTTCTCAAACTGTTTCCTTGGTCTGCATTTTTTTAACTGATTATTTTATCATTGATGAATTATATGTATGCTGTTTGGAACGTAAATATTTGTTGTCTAGATGTGTTTGGCCCAAACAGAAAGTTGCTGGATGGTTCGAAATGCCATCTAGGAGTAGGATAGTCACTGTTTTGGAAAATAGCAGGTAGCTGGTTGCTGGTTACTAATTGTTGATAGCTATGGTACATCTATAGTGATCAAAACCTGTGTGGACTGCCAAATTTATAGTGATTTGCCAGTTGAAAGAGCTTAAGTCATTGTTTCTTGTAGTCATTTGCATTTTTTATGCTGTCTTTACTGTAATGGCTTCTAGTACTGCTGTCTTTACTACATTTTTCTTCTAGTAGGAGCAGGATACTGTTTACTGTAATGGCTTCTAGTACTGGTGGTCAGGCAATTGAAGTTTAAGTGGATGCACTGTCTGTTTGTTTGGGTTATATGCTTATGTTTCTGTAGTAGTTGGTGAAACATGGATTTTGAACTTGGAAGCATCGAATGTAATGTTTAATGATGATTAAATCAATGAAAGTGCATATTTTATGGCTATTTTGATTGAAATAATGTTAGTTTTTTATTACATAATCATATAAAAAATATTTTAAAAGAAAAAATTCAACGTATCCCCGACGTATCGTATCCTACTTTTTTGAGAAATGGCGTATCTGCGTATCCGTATTGTATCGTATCCGTGTCCCATATCCGTGTCCGTGCTTCATAGGCTGTAAGTTTTGTTTGCTTGATGTAAACTGTAAAAATAGAGCTTGCTTATTTTCTTGTCTTTATAAACTATAAAACTCAAATTAATCCAAGTACACTATTTATCCATATAGATGACTAAACCTAATTCCTATGTTCAAGGTAATTAATCAAATTAATTCACTATTTATTCATATAAACAAGTTGTCATATGTCTAAGGTAATTAATTAAGTTCCATAATCAAGCTATTCATTTCCTACAAAACTAG
The DNA here is from genome assembly GCA_012931725.1 of Litsea cubeba. Taxonomy (NCBI): domain Eukaryota; kingdom Viridiplantae; phylum Streptophyta; class Magnoliopsida; order Laurales; family Lauraceae; genus Litsea; species Litsea cubeba. Next base: position 88,027,959 of record CM022947.1, read on the forward strand.
ACCAGGAAAACACAAAAAAGAAGGAATTAGCTTAAAAAATGAAGAGGAAGAAGAAGGAATTAGCTTGAAAAATAAATGACCCAACAATAACAAGTCAATATTAACAAAGTAAAAAATGAACAATAACTAATTAATAATAATAAACCAAATTAGTCATGCCAAAGTGTAGATCTTGTCGTTATGAGCACAAATTAATTACGAAGCATATCCATTAATCACATCACGAATCATGCTTAATCTTATGGTGGGACCAACTCCGATCCTATTGTGGAATAATATCATGCCTGTGGGGGACATCCCACTAGATGGGAGGGTGTTCATTTTGAGCAGTTCAATTTTTTAATAGGTGGGTCCCATTGTGGAACTCACTCTCCTACTCGTAGTTACACACTCAAAGGTTCCAGACTTGAGGAGAAGAGACTTTGCTTTTTGTATAAGGAGAGGCATTTTCCCACGAATATGAATGAGAGGAAGTTCAGATTGAGTCATAGGTATCAATTCTATTCTAGACCTCGTTTCAGTTTGACTCCAAGCTGAAATGTTTTGGCCGGCTCGGAATTTCATTTCACAGTTCCATTACGAAAAAAATATAAAATATATAAATTAGAAAAATATTAAATTATTAAAAAGTAAAAAAAAATGACATATAAATTACATAATTTGTTTCAGTGTATTAATTATTAAATCAATAATATGTTACTGCAACATGGCAAATGAGAATTTTATAATCTATGTTTGCGTGACAATATGAAATTAGAAATGCATTGTGAAATCTAAACTCATAAAATGGCATGCAGATGCAGATATGTAGACCATGCCACAATATTGAATAAGGAAAGACGTAGGAAAAAAAAAGAAGAAGAAGAAGAAGAGAAGAAGAAAACAAAGAACATAAAAATGGAAAAAAAGAAAAAGAAAAAACTGATAAGAAGAAGTAGAATAAGGAAAAAAGACAAGAAGCATCAGAAAAAAGGAAAAATATAGAGAAGAAGAAATAGGGAAAAAAGAGAAGCAGCAGAGAAAGAGAGGAAAAACAGAGGAAAATAAAATAGAAGCAGCAGCAAAAACAGGAAAACAATGCTGAAAAAAAGAAAGAAGAAAAATAACACAAGAAGAAGATGAGAGGAAAAAGAAAATGAGGGTGTTTTTATTCAAAACTCACGTAAATTGACTCTCCGCTTCTTAGAGCTTGAGAGAATAAGGTCTCATTAAAAAAGTAACCAGGAACTACTTTTTTATTTAAAGGATTTACCTCTACTTCTAATTTAATTAGAACTCTAATTAGAGGTTTACAAAACATTAAAAGATATAAAAGTTTATATATCGCTTAAATTTAGAGTTTTCAAAAGCCATCATATTAGAAAAGGTAAACGATTTACAGTTTTTATTTTTTTGTTCTTCTTACATTAAAAACAGTAAGCAAATCATCAATGCTATATTGTTAGGATGTGTATCTTAAAGTTAAATATGATTCATGAAAAAGTGCAAAAAGTCTTTTAAGAAAAGGAATAAAGGGCAAAACCCATACCTACAATCAAACACTCTAGTCATACACCTAACGTTGCTTCTCTCTAAAATCTTTCCAAAATCTTACAAATTATTATCTTAAGAGGTTTCCTTCATACCTAAACAACCATTTAAAATATAGAAAAAATATAAAATATGAAAAGGCAAGGAGGGGGGGATCATATTCACACTTGAACCCTAAGATTTGCACGTAAATGAGTTTGTTGTATGCATATGAATATTTTTTCCAAAAATCAATATGAATCTAAAATTCATGTCTCATATCATAGAATTTTAACAATAAAGTGATGAGACTCAAATACAAAACACAATGGAAAATAAACAATGCCTTGCCAGATGAACCAATTGTTTGCTTTTGGCCAGCATCCTGTACAAGTGGAACCTACCTTATTGTGATCACCTGGCGGGTCTCACGAGTGTATTGGCAGTCTGCAGAGATCTACCCCACCAGAAAATCCTAACCATGCAATAGTATGCCTGCAAATGAATGTTTGCAAAAAGAATGAAACTGACAGTCCCTATTCAAGTATTCAACTACAAACAGTAAACCAATTAGTTGAGTGGGACTTCAAATTGATGAAAGCTTTGTTCCACTGCCTTCCTCCAGTGGTCAGGCATCCAGATGACAAATCTAGATCACTGAATCTGAGTGACAGGCCCAGCTGTGCAGATTGTTTGGCCTGCACATACTGCAGGTTCTCAGTTGTTGAAGTGAGTTATTGTACCATGAACTAATAATTGCTTTAATGATAATATCAATCCAACAGGAAACCAATGTTTAGGGCACATATTCTTCATAGGAGCGAGGAGACATCAAATTGATAATGCATATAAAAAAGAACATAATACAAGATTCTTATATTGACACAATTAATTATGAAACGATGAGATGGATAAGAAGCAACTTCTTGCTATACAATAACTCCCAAGTGTCATTTTCACAAAAACAGGGGAACAAGAAAAACAACTACAAACTACTCAGATTCTTAAAAATCATTTACTTCACGTTTAGTTCTTAAGTAGATAAGAATACAATCCAAAAGCTGAGTATAGGAATCCGCTTAAATTCCTAAAAATGAACTCAAAGAGAGATGGTACTAATCTAAAGGGAGCATACTAAGTGCTGTTCTTAGAATAAGACTTTAGTATTTCATTGTTGCATAAATTTCTTTCTTCATAGCCACCAGTTAGTCTCACACACGCAGAGAGGATAGCACCTTGCTTAGAGAGTAATGATTCAAGAAACATAGTGTTTTTTTTATAGTTAAATAGTAGAATTCCTCAAACTGACCCAGATAGATGGGAAAAGGTTAAGATGATGATGAAGAATTGAAAAGGAGATATTAGAGATAGAAGTCCAATATTTTTTACATAATAAGATAAACTTAAGAGAAAACAAGTACAAATAAACTGAATATTCCCCTTATTTCCTTTTTTATTGGTAACATGATCGAACCTGCAATCACAAGGTTGGGACAATGGCCATCTTCCAACTGTGATATAGTTTCACCTAAGATTTTCTTTGTATCTTAAAAAATTCAAAATGTAACGAGAAGTATAGAAAAGGATTTAATAAGAAGAACTCAATACAACTCAATGCCACAAGCCAACTCAAGAACCCTCCTAAATCCCTTTAGAAACCTCAAGAAATCATGATTTTGGAGATAACAACACTGATTCTTCATTGAAACCAAGAGATACCAAACAAGAGTAAGAACCCAAATCCCAAAAGGAGGTTTTTATTTTATTTTTTATTTTATCATGCAGTCCTTCATGTCTTCCCTTCTATCTCTATAATAGTTCTGAGTATCCTTTTCAGCGCATCCAATATTTTTGTACCCTCCTCGCCGCCACGGCCTGTATTTCAAACACTCCCATTTGATTTGTTCTACATATGTTGCAGATGCAAATGTATCTATGTGATTTGTTCACACTACACAATGTGACCATAGGAAAAAAAGTATTACTAGGAGCACTTAGTAAATGAGAATGTTATACAACAAACATAAGCATTGTCCATTTATCCTGTTCACCTTTTTTTTTTCCCTCTTGCAACTGAGAACGACAATTTTGTCTTGTTTCTGTATGATGCCTCTCTAATGCACCATTGACCTCTACCTTTTCATCAATGTGATCTTCTTTAAAACAAACATATTGTTTCCAAACTATTTCCTTCATCCTTCCTTTTTATATTCGAACTCTTTCTAACACTAAACCTAACATCTTTCGCATAAGAATTATAAAAGCTGAAAGCATCCTCTAGGCTAGCAAAAATAATTCTTATTTTTGGTTTTTTCCACTCATATACTTCTGGAAATTTTTGTTTAACTGTTGAAGAAGAAGTTGCATCCATCTTATTAAAATACTGTCACTATCATCGTCATCATAGTCATCCACCATAATCACAGTGAACCAACATCCAGCATCATATATAAATCAAACACAAAATTAAATAAATTAGCTAAAAAATTTATATTAATAAAATTTTATAAATACAGTGTGAAAAGAAAATTTTAGGTTTGATGATTTTCAAACATACAATGTGAAAAGCTTTTACAAGTTTGGAAATCAGGAATTTCAGACCCAAAAAAATTACAGGTATGAAATCATGAATTTGAGACACATAAAGTGATTAAAAAAAAAAAAAAAAAAAAAAAAACCTGAAACATAAACATTTCCATGGACCCAATGATTTTCATCATTTCCTGATGATGAATTTGTGGTGTCAACTAGCTAGAAATTTCTACTTCCAACTCAGAATGTTAACACTAACCCCTTTTTTTATAGTTCTTTTATACAGGTCAAAATACACGTTTATACCGTGCAGGCACAAGTGACCCCATTTCTGAGACGTTCGTGAACCATTCCTGCCAAAACCACAGGAGGCTAGCAGAGCCAGAAATACTTTTCAACACTCCCCTAGTTCGTGAGGCCCAGTTTCACCGCAGAGTGATATAGTTCTGATTGGTTGACTTTGATACCATATTAAATTTTCTCACCTAACTAACCATTTCTCGCAAAACCTCAATGCGCAAAACCTCAATGCTTTTAATAGAGACAGCAAAAATACTTTTCAACATATGCAACATTAACAATGCAAATCTCTTAATGGGGAAGTTTTATTTCAGGAACAATGTCAATGGGTGATTTGAGTTTTTTTTTTTTTTTTGAGATAGAAAGATTTGGGTGAGAGTGAGAGGGACAGAGGTTTGTTGAGTAAATAGAGTTGGGTTATATGGGGTCTGGTGTGGGTCAATTCTAGAGAAAGAGAGATACCTCGTCTCGGAGATCTTCACTGCAAAAGGCACTCCAAATCCTCTGCTGCTGCTTCTTTTTCTTCCTCTCTCTTCGTTTCCTCTTCCTCAAAAGCCTTTGTTAGCTTCCTCTTACGTTGCTTATTGCTTTATTAGTTATTACGAAATGGGCGCGCCGATACTTTTTCTGTTTTTGCTCCCAAGTTTCGGTCACTCCATCCAACGGTTCAGTTGGTGCAGGGTCTAAATCCATGGGTTCCAATATAATTTGTGGAAACCCAATATGTGTGGACGGTTTGGATATTATAAGGTGAACAAGGTTTTCTCGAGAGCATTTCTTATATATATTCTCAAAAATTCTCCATTTTAAAAACTCCTACTTTTTATCCCTTTGTGTTTTTAGGGCATGGAGCCCACCTTAAGCCGATTCAAACATTTTATGCATACTAGCACGTGAATTGGTATAGAGCCTAAATTTGACATTCATCTAATTTTTGCTCACCGTTGAAGTGAAATCACAAGAAAGTTATGCTTCTAAAATTATTAAACTTTGGGTCCATGGATCAAGAGAGTTGAAAATTTTCACGGTCCGCCACGATACCACGGGCAGTCTGCCATGCATGTGGACAAGGGCTGCCTGTGATGACGTGGCAGACTCTGAGTGGTCCACTCACGGTCACCAAGCATAAGGCCACTTAGAGGATCCCGATTCCTATAATGTTATTTCCTCTCCTATTTTTTCTCTTCTCATTATCTTCTCTTGGAATTAGAAACCTTATTTATTTCATGGCTTGTGGTTTGCACGGATGGAAGGTTCATTTAATTCATGTGATGTGGCATTATACTAGTGGACCATCAAAACAAGGCAAAAAGGCCCCTTTTCTAAAGAGGCATTTTTTTTTATAGAGTTTCTCATATATATATATATATATATATACTAGCAACAAACGCCCGTGCTAAGCCCGGGCAAAAAATCAAAATATGTTAAAATTTAAGAATTCTTTTGAAATATTGTTAAGATAAAATAAATATAAAATAAGTTTTTTTATTATCTTTGAATATTAAAAAAATTTCTATATATGAAAATAAATATAAAATAAAGTAAATTTACATAACACGATGACCCCTTGAATTTAAAGGTATTGACCATTACTTTATTTTATAATATATTAAATGTACGGGGGCCCACTAATTGATTTGCATCCATGAAGAAACCAGACAACGGGGCTTGCCTCCCTCCATCAGTGGGGGCCACTCTTGGAAAAAAGGGATTAAGAGAAGCCATTGAGATTTCATCAAATACTGGAGTCTAATCTTGAAATATATTTAATACAAACTGGTGCCCACTTATATAACCGTCCATTTGGGAAAAAAACTGAAAGGAGAGTAAGGAGCTATATTAATCCATAAGTGGGCCCACTACAGAAATAAGTTAAATGTGCGGGGCCCACTAATTGATTTGCATCCATTAAGAAAATAGACAACGGCCAACATACTTGCCTCCCTCCATCAGTGGGGCCCACTCTTAGAAAAAAAGGGTTAAGAGAAGGCCATTAGTATTTCCTGGTGCCCACTACTGGAATCATCCATTTGGAAAAAAAAAACTGAAAGGAAAGTAAAGGAGCAACAGCTTGGATTTCATTCATCGGTAGGGCCTACAAAACATATTTAACATGGGACCCATTGATGATTGAAGATCTAAGGAAAAGAAAACAAACCGACTGTAAAGATTTGCTTATAATTTGGATAATGGCAAGAAATATGACTCAAATTCAAACGTTCATAAAAATCTCTTATGAGAGAGGTTTTAGGAGAGAAATAGTAGCCCAAAGTGAGGTGGCACCTTAAAATAATGTGGGTTTTTTTTGCATATTTTTCTGAAAGGAGAGACTTTTTAGGGATGAGGTGGCACCCCCACAGCCCACCTCCCCCTTTGCTTTAATATATATAATATATAATGTGTGTGTGTGTGTGAGAGAGAGAGAGACTAATATCAAACCATGCATCAAGGGTGGGCCAAAGGAAAACCTTAGACAAAATTATAAATCTTTTAGTAACAAAATATACAAGAAAAAATTACTGAAAAAATCACCTTAGATGTTCAGTGAACCAAAAAAGTCCCTCATAGTTCATCTATAACAACAGTAAAGGCCCTCCCGCCATTATTTACTTTTATTCGAGTGACAATATCATTGCACACTCATCTCTTCTTTCTCCCTCCTCTTTCTCCATCTCCCCCACTCCATTCCTCACCTAACTCGCCGAAAAGCTCTACTATTCAATGCTATGAATTTATGTGCTTCCTTGGGTTAATCTGGAAAACCCACAAGCATGAATTCCTTAACAATGGTAGTGAGATCCAGAAAACCCCAAAATCCCAAATGGAGGAAGATGAAGAAGATGGAGATGAGTCTGTTGGAGAAATCCAGCATTGTCATTTTTTAGAGAAACTCATTTCATGAAACTGATTTTTTTTTTTTTTGCAATGGGTGCCTTGAGATTTTTTAGATGGAGCTCTTTTCGATAGGGATGAAGAGCTAATGTGTGTTTTTGATATGGGAAGAAAAAAGAGTTTTAGAGTGTGTATGAGAAGTGACTTTTTATTTGAATGAAAGCCTATGATGTGGGTTTTCTGATAATAGAAGAAAGTTGATGTCTTTAGGGTAAAACGAGAGCTGATTTTGATGGAAGTGGAGACTTAATTTGGGCTTTTGAAAATGGAAAGAAGATAGAAGGCCATTGGAGATAGAGAGACCATGGAGGCGACTGGTTGGATGAGACATGGAGTGGAGAAAGAGGAGGGAAAAGAGGAAGAAGAAAGACAAAAGATGATATCGTCACTCACCCGAAGTGAAAATTGGCAGGAGGGCCTATAGTGTTACAAAGGAACTATGAAGGCCTTTTTTAGTACATGGGTCATCTTAGGAGATTTTTCGGTAATTTTCTCAAAAAATGATTGAAGTCTTGCGCTTACGAGAAATTCATGAGCTTCCCAGTGGTGCCCATTATAAAAATCCTAAATCAATTAAAAGTTTAAATCGTCCATGTATGGACCCTCACAAAGTTTTGCCCAAATAGTATTTAGGCCCACTGTCCAATTGATCATTTATAAAAGATGCGCGCAAAATATTATGAAAGATTCATATATTATAGTGAGCAGTACGACAGTGGACCATTTCTATCCAAGTGGAATTTGGTGAGGACCAAAAAAAAAAAAAGAGGAGACCATTGAATTTGAGTAGTTTCAATTTTTATATGTAAACCCTACTATGAAGACTTGTAAATTAATTTCTAATGAGACCCTCTCTGCAAGATCCGAACTGATTTGAAAACCTGCATGGCATGAAATTTTAAATTACGTTGAATTTGAGCAGGTTTGGCCTGGATATAAAACTATGATTTGGGCTCAATATGGTCCTTGGACGCCGAGCTTGACCTGGGTACCTGACTTACATTTGAACATACTTCCTTTGAACTATATATTTTTGTCTCGTTATACTTTTTTATTAGAATATATATTTAATTTACTAGTAAAGTGAAGGTGAAGTAAAGCCTCCATTTGCCAGACATAAAAAGATCATGGGGTCATATCAAAAGTACAAAAATTCAAAATTCCTTCATTCTTTTTCAAAAAGAAAAAACTCAAAGAACAACATTTTCATTCCACTAAATGCCAAAAAAATCCTCTTTTTATATAAAAAGTAAAAAAGATTCCTCATCAAGTCAAAGATAAAAGACTATCATAACCCTCTTATATCCGGTCTCTCTGAACTTGAGGCTTCACCTCACTTCATTCTACATGTAAAGTTACCAAACGGAAAAAACTTTTTCAAAACTACAAAGAAATAGCCAAACACAACCACATGGTTCAAGGGTTCAAAATCTTGCAAGGGTTTATGGTGGGAGCAATATTAGTCCAATTAAATGAATTCAGCCCTTTGATTTTAATTTTACAATGTTTAATGACTATATCTCATGCAAAATTATTTTGATAAAATTCCACAGTGATCAATGTTGATTTGCACTGTTTTGTTTATGTGGAGAGCGAGATGTTTCGCCCCAGAGCTGTTAATGGATTGGGAAGCTCATTTTCTTTTGTCCTCCATTTTTTAAAGAATAAACCCTTTTTTTATATGAGAGTAACAAGACATGAATTTTCCAAAATGGAAAAAAAAAACACATAAAGCAAAAATTATATGAACTGAGAGATTAGATCACACTTCAACCTTAATTCACTAGAAACAGAGATTTACATCTAACTGTGTAGTCACACTCCCAAAACATAACAGTTCTCTTTTTTATATATATATATATATACTGTAAATACATATTCAGCAAGAAGCTGATTACAAGGACCTCTCACTCAGAAAGGGAAACTCACTCACTCTCTTTCTCATACACACAGAAAACTATTCATGAGTGGGTGACAACCAACAAGTCATAGCAACCCCACCCCACCACAGTACAAACACAACTCCTTAACTTACTAAAGCAGACAGAAGTTGGTAAACCTTATACACCAACCCTAGGTGTATATTTCAAAAAAAAAAAACCTAAGGTGTATAAATCCCACTGCCTCTTAAGGCCAACACCAGTACAATCAATACAGACCATCCAAGACCCATTCCAAAAAAGGGCCTATCTCACAACATGAAGACTACATACATATATAGACCTAACCTATTAGGATGTTAAATTAAACAGACTCTTAGAACTAAAACATAGATCCCATTGCTAAAGTTGTTAGGGACACAAACCAAGGATTTGGAGGGGTTGTTTTTCCCTCTTTCTGTTATGTCAGTAGTAACGGGAGTTGTGAAGTTAGAACTGCCTTCCACTGAAGGTCTGACCAAAGGCCCAGTTGGAAGGGGCCACATTGTTGGAAACTAGAGATCTGCCGTCTGATGTAGTGACCTTGAAAGACAGGGACTGGCCATTGAGGTAGTTGTTGCTTTGCCAGTTCTGACCCCAGTTCCTGGACATGGGCTGCCAATTAGTCCTAGAGCCTTTGATGGAGACAGAGACAACATCACCAGCACCACCCACATTGGTGATGAGGACCAGGTTAAAGTATGAATGACCATTGACTGTGAATCTGATGCCACCATTCTTCTTGCATGGGACCCTAAAAGAAAGAAGGGTATGAAAGAGTTAGGGACATGGAACTGTAATGTTTGGAAGATTAACATATGACCACCTGTGTCTTCTTCATGCCTACAAATAATCATCTGTCTTGTCCTTATGGATTTACAAGTAATCAGTTCTATTAATATAAAAAAAAAAACTTGGTTAGCCACCTTTTGCTTAGATCTAGCCTTGTTTGGATTAAATTCAGGGCAAGAATGCGAAAAAACCCATTAAATCTGAGCTGATTAAATAAAGATTAATGCCCTCATGTAAGAAAGTCTTCAGATTTCAACAACCAGTCAAAAACTGACCTATGATTGTGATTCATGGTTGACAGAGATTTTTAAATTAACAGAGGTGGTTATTTGTAAAAATAAAAAGAAGATGATTTCTTTTCTTCTTTTTTTGTAAAAAAAAAAACGACAGGTTTGAAATTATTAAATTTCCTTTCTTATAGTTCCTGAGTTTTTTTTGTTTTTTTTTTGAACAATTAACAAAAAAAAAAAAAAATAGTAAAAACAATGGAGACTGTAGTTTTGAGCTTTTGAAGTTTGAAAAGTTGAAGAGGGGGAAACTTATTTTTTGGGTGTTTCAAAATTATGGAGAAAAGGTATTTGCGGGACTGGGTTTTGAAATGCTGCAGAGGAAAGAACAAGGTTTACATTTTGGGACCCAAATGGAGAAAGGGGAAAAGGGTATCTAGCAGTTAGAGTGAGAAAATGTTGTAAATAGAGACTCTAAGCTTTTAGCATGGTTTTAGGGGGCTTGGTCAATTTTATTACTTCTGAAATGAGTAAATGAGTCTTTTACTATTATTCTTGTAGTAAGGCCAAACTTCACAAGGCAAAAGGCAGAAGAGTGGGCAAGAGAAAAATATTTTCCATGAGGATTACACATCTCTAGGATGTTTTGGATTAAAAATAAAACAGCAAAAACAGGACATTAGAATTGAATGAAGAATATGGGTTTTATGTTTTTCCTTACCTTCTATACTGAACAGGGACTATCCCTGCCTTGTATTTAGCTATGTGTGGAAAACTGGCTGAGAAAGATCAAGTGCTGTTGGGGAGGGTTACTACCAACCCCCTGCATTATTTGGCAGGCCACTGTTTGGTGGGCAGAAGTTGGTTGCAGTGACCATAATTGATCCTGGAAGACACCATCTGGGATCATTTACACATTTGATCTCAAAACAAGCTCCACAGCTCAACCCATTGTTGAATAGAGCGGTGCTCAATGCAGCTGTGTTAGTCCCATAACCCTGACTGTAGAGATTTCCATACCCACAAGCTCCTCCTGTAACAAATTGAGAGCAAGTAAAACATCTAAGCAAAAGAGATTCTTTTGGAGAAAAGGAAGAAAACAAAACATGGGATTTTAGCCATTTTTGTGGTTAGTGAGATTACCCATTGTGCCAGATGCATCACCACCTCCATAGAAAGTGGCATGGGCACTAGACCATCCAACTCCAGAGCCATGAACAGAGGTGAACAAGGTGAGAAGGGCTAGAGAGGAAATCCCAAGGAAGTCCATGTCCTGCAGAGAAACCCATTTGAGACATCAGTGTTTTAACATAGAAACTTCAACTAAATCTTACAAGCTGAGATGAAAATGATTTTAGTAAGGAGAGGAAGCGTTGGGCTTACAAAGACTAGAACTTCAAAGTACCCAAGTGGAGAAAATGATGAAGAGTTAAGGGAAATGATGGTGCATTTATAGATGCAGAGGAGGGAAAGGAAGGGCAATGTGAAAGTAAATAAACAGAAACAACTAACTGAAAATCAGGACTTTAAAATGCAAAGAGAAACCACCCAATGCTATTAATATTTTTGCTTGCTTTTCTAGTCCTATTACTGCTTTTTATGTAGGCTTTGACCTACCTAATTACTCTCCATATTCTCTTGTGGGGTGTTGTAAATACAGTGCAATTATAGGGTTAAATAATGGAATTTGTTTCGGTGTTGTCACTGAATACAGAGAACCTTATCCTATGAGAATAAATCAAATGCTCGAAAACACTATGATATGGGGACCCACCTAGAAAACACCATCACTCAACACTCAACAGACAGGAGGAGATGGAATCCACATTGGATGGAAGTTGAACCACAGTTGGTAGTTAAGTCTTTTTTGGTCTGTTCTTTATTATATTCTCTTTGGGTGAATAAAAGGTGAGTACTAGTAGCACTTTATCTCAGCTGAAATTGTTGAATGACAAGTAAAGAAGTTAACTTTCTTCAGATAAAACAAGAGAGTTAACTAACCCCCTTTAATAAAAGTTTCAGTTATCCTGCCATCTTTAAGCACCAAGCATAGTTTCTTATGTCTAGATGAAATGAAATTAAGAAGGAATGACTGAATCTCAGTCCTCCAATAAACAATGATTAGCTAAAGCACTTGAGCTAGAGGCTATTTTTAATGTGTATTTATTTCATCTATTGATGGCCAAACTAGGCGCATTGGTGATGGGTTCTAACTTTGACTTAAGCAAGTTCTAATCTTGTACTTTGCCCATCCTGTTGGGAATCAGATGTCAGACCTGTTAAACCACTACTGAAGTAAGAATCCATAGTTCTAAAATATAAAATCGGATCAATGAGACGCACTCCACCTCAAATTCAGGATCTAAAAGTTTTGATCAAAGTGCGTTGCATGTGGCAAACCGTCCACTTGAAAAAGGAAGAATCATTGTCATCTTTCACACTTTGATTCTTGACCCAAAGTTATGGATAGTATTTCTCGGTCTTGCTTTTGTGCAAGTGGGGCTCATGGCTCATGGCTCAGTGATACAGACAACCACAAGAGTAGCCCAGACAGGAAAATCCTAGGAATTTGATTCTTTGGCATTTTGCAATTTGTTGATACAATAGTTTGCAAATCGACTCACTTGACAGTCATTGTTGATGGCGTAGTTCAAAACTCGTCTCATCTCTACCTGATCATCCAATTTGACTCAATTCGAAGAGAACCGAGTCGATTATTAATTTTCTTGGCTGTAATCATTCCTACAAAAACCTAGAGACGTTAGTAGAGGCAATATAAATACTATTCAATACTTCCCTTGGGGTGGAGCTCTACTCATCAATTACTCCCCCTTAGGTGGAACCTGGTCGGTGCACTTTGGCTACACGGATTTTCTTTTCTTTTTTCTTTAGTGTTTCCTCTTGAAATTATTAATTTCCTTAGCTAACCATCCCTAACAAAACCTCCATAGCAGCACACGTACTTTTCAATACTCCCTATTGGGTGGAGCCTGCTCCTCAACATCGACCACATGTAGCCAAGTCCATCAAAAACTTACCCAATTTAACTCAACTTGACGCCTGATTGTCCATGTGAGACACTTTTTGTGTGTGTGCGGGGGGGGGGGGGGGGGGGGGGGGGGGGGGGGGGGGGGGGGGGGGGGGGGGGTGAAGTGTTTTTTCAACCAGCTCAACGGCCAAAAGACTGGACAGCACGTCAAGGATGTTGTGCATATCCTAGGGGAGAAAATCATCTGCTCTTCTTCTCTAGCAATTTCTGATAATGTCTTGGCAAAACCACTTTATATTCTCTTTCTAGTACAGTCTTAGCTGTACCCTGCTTATAATCCCCATTGGTTAGCATGTTACAACACCATTAAAGACTATACAAGGTTCTGCTCTTTACAGGTAGTACAAAACCAACATAATGAATAAAGGGCGTTGCAAATATATGACATATTCCACCAGTTCTTTGTGTTTGTAACTCAATAAAGCTTCATTTTCTTCCACATGGGTATTGCTTAGTTTTCAGTTTAGGAAATTTTGGTGCTTGAAGCCTTCAACCACTAAATATAATTCTCTTTTAAAAATGGGTATGCAGATTTTTTAAAGTTAGATATAGAAATTGTTTATTTGGGAGCTTCACTTAGGAATGTTTCATCAGCTTTCAAGCCCCTTATCTGTCTTTTCTTTTTCCGAACACTTGCATGTTGGGTGATCTCACTCACCCCTTTCCCAAGGTGTGATATTAAGAGGCCATGTGGACTTCTTCTCAACTACTATAACCTTTTATTTATAAATTAAGTGCAGTTTATCTCCTATCATTTTCTATCATTTGGAGTGAAGCTGAGATGTATAAATAAAGATGATGACCTATCTCAAGTCTCAACAGACAAATGAGAAATTTATATGATAAATGAAAATGATACCCATGCTGTGCTATGTTGAAAGTAGAGATGAAGTTGCAATATGTTATTTTTTTCAGATGGATCATGGAATTTCTTTTGAAAACACAAGATATGGATTAGAGTGCTCGAGACAGCCACTTCTTGGTATGAAAATATAATTACCTTTTTCAGTGAATATTGTAGGGTACAAAGTTATTGCAAATCTTCTTCTTCTTTTCACTACGGAGGAGACTAAGGGCATGTTTTAATTTATTTGCATAGAATATAGAGGAAAGTAATGGTCAAATTAGCTCCACTGAAGGATTATTAACGAGGTGAGAGGCGAAGAATATTAGGGTGAGTGTGACAGAGGATATAAGGCTGAGAAGGAAGATGAAACCTTGACTTTCCTACGATTTGAATTAATGACATAAGGCGATGGTTGGGTAGTGATTCAATTTCTATTAACGGAGAGGTTATTTGATGGTCATTTGGTATGTACTTCCTTTGATTATTTATTTTTAACTACTTGCATATATACAATACTAGGAGTCCAATTACATAAATAGATTGTTTGTTTTGCATTAGAATACTAGAAATTCATAGTCAAATGAGCTTCCTCAAAGGATTATTAAAAGAGATTAAGTGTGAATAATATGTAGGTGAGGGGTGGATGGAGGCATATAAAGGTAGCAATGTAGATCAGATCTTGACTTTCCTAGGATTTGAATACTATGGTGTGTATTCATTTTCGATATACCCTTGATTCCATATTCCTTACATGAGGGAGGTTATTTGATAAGTCACTTTCGTACATTTACCTTCGATCTTCATCATTGAACTACTTATGAAATGAATTATTATTTATTAAAATCCTTACGTACTAAATGCAAATAATGAGGCTCTATGATCGGATCCAAGGGCCAAGCACTTCCATGGACCTGTGCTTGGCCTCCTCAGATCATATCACCCTAAAAGTTCACAAGTACCCATTTCTGATGTAGTCATTTGGTTATGTGTCAGAGGACACTTTATTTTCAATTGAAATAATCTCTCAAGTTTTACAGCATATTGCATTTCATAATAATCCCAACATATGGCTGTTCCTGTTGACAAATACATGAGTTAAAAACGAGCCCAAATCTCCAGCAAAAAAAGGCCCAAATAAAATGAAAGGAGGAAAAGAAAACTCTCATATCCAAAGGATAATGATTAAGAAGTTGAAGAACAACTAAGAAAAGAGGGTTTGTAAATGTAAATTAGAAGCTGCACATGGAGTCACATGGCCACATGAAAAGGTTAGAATGTGATATGACCCTTTGTTCAATGCCATTTGCTCCTTCCATCTCATATTTCTATCAACAAAGATAAAGGTGCCACTTTCCTCAAAAGGGAAACACATGTGATAGGACACCTAGTTAGATTCCTGTACTTATCTTTCACAAAAAACAGAACAACGTGGTAAGATGATCCACCTTTGGTGTGGCATGCATGTCTTAAATATCAACCATCTAATCATGGGATGGGACCCTTTGTCGATGGACAGTAGCAGAAAAAAAAAAAAAAAAATGCATTGCCATGAAAGCTGTCGGACCCTGTGTACAGTGAATTCTGTTTGCATCCATGCCAATCTACCAATGATCCCCACCTTCTACATTCAGGCCACTCAAAATACACTTCCAAATTTCACTCTAAATGGGGAAGGCCTAATGTACTTCCAAATTTCACTCTAAATGGAGGAAGGCCTAATGTCAGGTAGATCATATGTGAAAGATGTCATTTACACGTGCTTTACTTCATATTACAAATCTGGATCCTCGAGGCTGTGATTCACAAGATTGGCGAAGCTACACAGTAGGGCCCAATTATTAAAGATCTCAACCACAAAAAAATAAATGCCCTCTTATTTTATGCTTAGAGCTGGCAAAATTTTACCTCAATCGGAGTTGGAACCCAATTATAAGATTAACTACATATAAGTCCCAACTACTACTTAGATTGAAATTTTTTGCCAAATCTAATATAGGAGGAAGACATTTTATTTTGAACTGTTCGGACTGTAATAGGTGGATTCCGCTGCCATGACTCAAGAAATTTCTCATGAGTCTTAGCCTAAAGAACCCTCACTCTTTAATTACTTGTCAATACATGTGATAAAAAAGATGATAATACATGTGATCAATCTTATAGTGAGCCTAGTTACTCCAAAAAAAGAGGATTATTTGGAGTTATTTGGATTAAGAAGGTAGGCTCTGCTGATAGATTTCATTGGCTGCACAGGCACACAGAATTCTCTATTCTGTACAGGATCAATATACCTTAACCATCTTCCTTGTCCAAGCAATAAGAAGGCAGTTGTATCTGTTACCCACCAGTTGCTTTAATAATACATTTTCTCATCGAATGCTGTTAAAGCCAAAGCTGAAACACGATGCCATTTGTTAATTTTGGACAAACCCTACAATATCCCTTGATCATAGGGGTTGTCTAAAATTTTGGCCAAAAAGTTTGTCCATGTAGACTTTTTGTTCAACTAATATGCTGAACTATATATGCCTCGAAATATTATACATCAAAGATCTTCCCCATTCCAATGGAGAATACATTAATTGCAGATCAACTTGCCCCATTACATCCAGAGTGTGCCCTGCTTAAAATTTCAGGCCACAGCAGAAGAAGAGGCAACATGTATTTTCTGTCTTTCCAATCAAATTAGTTCTAGCTGATAATACGGTCATAGAAATACATATTGCTGCAAAGTATTATGTTTCACAAGTGTCGCCCGCCAATACGTCTTGCCAACTCGAAATCTTTTCGCACTGTACATTAACAAACAGTTATGTTCACCAGCAATTATGTTCCAACTGAGAAAAAAAAATTGACCCAAGCATCAAATACATGGTTATATACATGCTAGCAGACTTTAAATATACAATAAAATCTTTGTCCACTAGGTTTCATCTTTATCTGTTTGAAATAGATTTGGCTCAAACAGATCTGTGAGCTATAGACTATTTTCAAATAGACCGTTTGGAACACATGCAATATATCTAATTTAAATGGATCTATTTGAATTAAATATGTTTGGTAAACATTCAAATAAGAGCTTATTACAGGGGCATTTTTGTCTTTTAAAAAAAATGTAATTTATAATAGAAATTTAGCTTGACATCCATTATACACAAGTGCTCTGCCATAGGACCTCCACCTCTATGCTTTGCCAGAGCCGGTGTAGATCCTATTTCACCACAGTTGGGCTGTCTCATGGTTTTTGCCCAAATCAAACATTTGATAGGCCACTTGATAATGCAAAATTTGGGTTGCATTCGACAAAAACATAAGCTCTTGTTGCAATGTGCCTATGACATTAGTGTACCATAACACTTTCAATCATCCAATGATGTCAAGTATATATGGAGGAAAGAATAGGAGTGCATTAGCTGCTGTCACTCATGTATACACATACATGCTTGTGGTTTTGCATTTGTACACTGCATGCCTCTTGCATGTATGCCTGCTACCCAACAGGCACTTTTATATTTTAAGATTCTTTCAACACCACGTCTTTCTCTCTCTAAACAAAATACGGTAATGGATCATTGTTTTTCCTTTCCAAGATGCGGCAAGTGTAGGCCACAAATCAATCTCACCAAAAAGCTTAGACACTGCAATAAAATAATAGACACAGATGACTCCAAGTGAAAGTTCTATAATTAAATAACTCATGCATTCACATACCAAACATTCATCTGTTTTAAGAAGTATTGAGTGACCAAAGTTCAACAGAAGCCTCCCTCTCCAATCACTATCTTTATATTATTCAGAAATGATGAGGAAAAAAAATGAAGTACCCATCAAGAGGACCAACATGGAGGAATTTGGAATAATAGTGCTAAGATGTTATTTATGACAACAATCTTCAATAGCTTATACAATGAAAGTAAGCCTCCAATGGTGACATGTTGGAGAGAAATGGCTCAAGAAACAGAAAGCTGAAGAACCCACAAGCTAGAATCATCTCCACCCAAGGGGAGGGTTGTCTAGTAATTTTTTCTTCTCTCTTGCTATCTTGTCTTAATGATTCTTCTCAACCCAAGCAAGCTATAACCTGTTTTTTCTTCATCTTTGCAGAATCCCCCACATCACCAATTCCAAGTGCCTTATCTTAATGATCTCATGGACAGCTGCCAATCCACCAACACTATCTTCTATCTACCTAATCTGCAGACTGCTATGGTAAATAATCCCAACAAATAAACTAGAACATTGGACTTCCCCATTACAAATTGAAACTGGAAATAAATGTCTATGGTCAGACCTGGAATGAAATTACACAACACAAGTTGAACTTTTGGAGGCCCACTTTGGGGTTGGGCTATACGTACTTGTGACCAGAACCATTCAGACTGAGTGGGGTACCGTAATATGTTTTTTGGGAGGGTTGAAATGAGCAAGAGAATATCTGCAACAACACAGAAGAGAAGAGAGAGCTCTACAATCTAGTTTCAGATATATGAGGGATGAATAATCAATATAAGTTTCACATGTAAGGTATTGATGGGAAAAAACATTTAACATAAAAGACACTACTAGAAAAAAGGGTATTAACGGCCGCCCAAAACAGTCGCTAAAAGTGACGCGGCGGTCGCTAATACTCTTTAGCGACGGCGAAGAGGGGTCGCAATAAATTCGTCGCAAAAAAGTATTAGCAGCCGCCACAAATATTTTTGCGACGGCTTAGCGACGGTCAAGAAAATGGTGAGCCAAAGCTTTTAGCGGCCGCCAATGCCGTCGCTAAAGCTAGAAAAGGCAGTCGCAAATATTTTATTTTATTTTTTTTTGTAATACCTTTTGCGGCCTGCCATTGCTAATAGTTTTTTTTTTTTTAGCTAATTTCCCAATTTGAGCATCGCTACCAAAACATCAGATTCCTCATTCCTAATTTGAAATGCTAATCTAACATTGCAGATCAGAGGTTGACAATATAAAATAGGAACATCAGATTCCTCATTCCAGTGTATCATCAATTGGTAAAGACATGCAAATAAACTATCAAAACTCATACCCACTGCATGCATTACCTAGTTACTAAAAGGAAATCTGCAATGAGTATTGGAAAGAATAAAATATGAGAGAAACCAGTGACAGGCAGATGATTACACCAACCATTAAGAGACCAATCACCACACCAACTCATTACTGCAAAATTTGAGCAGATTTTGAATCATTCACAAAAGCTTAACTTTCCACCTCAATGCAATTTTGCATTGGTAGAAGCATCAATGATCATTATAAGACAATACAATACAGTTGAACAAGCGTTGGTAGAAGCATGCAATTTCACAAAAGCTTAATCTAAAGTTGAACAAGTATTCTACTAAAGCGCTGTTGTGCCCACAAGGAATCCAGCAATTCCTGAAAGTTGCAGGTCCAGAAACAACTTATTCTTTAGAGTTGATTGCCTCCCTCATTTGATTGCACTTCCTGTTGGTTTTGATAACTAAGGAAAGCTGTAATCAGTGGAATGGAACCACTTGATAGTTGATACTCAATACTAGTACACCCAATCAGAAGAAAGGACTGCCATCAGCAGCAATGGCTGCATCTTTGAGGCAATGAAGCTCGGATATCCTCAAAAACCTCAAACAGATCCCCATGGATATAATCATTATTGTAGGTGCAGAAAATAATGACCCACAATAACTGGGGAGCCTTAGAGGACTTATCCAAGGTGGTGATGACTAGATACCCTCCGAAAGCCTGAAAGAGAAGAGCAAACGGTCAGAGGACCCTGGCCTGGGCGGCGCAAGGCTCTCCGATGCCAAAGTCAGTGAATGAACTGGAACAATGGAAGGAGGAAGAAGAGAGGCAGGTAACGGCTCTGTGGGTTGAATTGTGCGTACCTTGCTGGTGGTATGGGCTCTATTTATAGACGCCTGGACGATATCTTTGGACGATATCTTGGTGTGGGTCCCATGATTCGACTGGGAAGTCGTGATCAGCCCACAAAGTAATTAATGCGGTCCAATCCAGCCCATTCTGCATTTAATGCCAGTCGGATCAGCCCACATCGCATTAAATGCGCGTCTTGTTGGGCCAGATTGTGTTGACGCCTTTGACTGCGGTTGG